>BPLQ01010246.1:153338-567310 GCA_021605075.1 Caerostris darwini
AGGATAATAATTAAATCGATTTTACTTACTTAAACTAAGGATAATAACTTAATCGATATTATTTATTTAAACTAAGTTTTTTTTAAGCGAATTGATAAGGAATAGCAAATTTAAAAAAAATAGTTTTTTATTTGTTATTAAACTATTTATAATAGTTTTCATTAGCAATAAACAGTCTTGAAATTGTTCAATGAAATATAAGAATCAGAAGATTTATATAAAGGAAACAGTTTGCGAATGTGAAAAATTCAAAGATATGAAAGCTAACTTTTTAAATTTCTACAAAATCCTAGTGTAGAATAAACATAATTATAGTTAAAAACAGAAGTCTAAACGTTAAAATTAGTATATAGTAATCCTATTGAAGACACACATGCTACAACGTTTCTTGTCTTGCCTACTTTTTATTTTGATGAATCCTTGAATAAAATGTAACTTTTCTGTAGTTATCAGGTAATCATTTCTTTAGTTTAAATAATAAATGACTATTTTAGTTTTGGGAAATGATTTTCCATTATGTGTTTAACATTACGATCCGTAGATCGACAAAAATTGTTGGATAGCTTATAATGGCAATATTGTTATGAGCCAAATGTTTATGAGAAAAGCCCCTAAAAGGGCATGGATGCATTTAATACGGCTTGCCGCTAAAAGAATAATGATCACAAGAACACGTTTATGCTTTTGTTATAATTGACTTTCAGGCCCAAGCTTTACAATTATAAAGCAGATTGTGCTATTTGTTGCTAAGCAACAAATCTTAGTAAGATTATCAGCAGTTCAGAGTACTCATTTGGGAACCAAGCGTATTTATTTTGGTATTGGAGTTTTTGTGCAAAATCAGCAAGTTGCGTAATCCAATGCTTACAAATATTTTATCACATCAGAAAATTCCTTTTTTTCTCTAATTCAGTAATTTTTATTTGAATAAATAAAAGAAATTAAAAACAATAATTGCATACCCCACAAAATTGTATACTAATTCAATATACATTACTCTAATATAAATAAACTTTATAATTTGAATCATCATCATCATCATCATCAACAGCGCAACAGCCCCATGTTGGGCGAAGGCCTTCTGCCTACTGGCAGATTTCGAGACGAGAGATGTTTTCTTTTTACAGGATGGGGTTGCCAGCCCTAATATGCCCAATTATAATTTGAACGTATTCAGAAATTTTTTAGAAAACAAAATACATAATACTTACAAATTAATGCAATTTTTATAATAATAAAATAAATTAATAAATAAATGAAGATTACGAGTTCATACTTTTGTCGGATTTTTATATTCGTGAAACATGTTTGCGAGTATAAATAATTGATAAACCACTTTTTTTGTCTCTGTTTGTGGATGAGGAACACAATACATTAACACAAATACATTACACAATACACAACGCGCATTACACAACGCTGTAAACATTCGTTACACATAAATTGTATAACAAAACCATCTGTTATGGTGTAGAAATAAAACACATAGCACTAGTGGACTGTAAACAAGACTCTTTTATTCCAAAATTGAATTCGGCTGCTAGTGATATTTTGAATCGAAATAACAACGTATTTGGAATGAGTTGCACATTAAACCAACTGTAGTGTTCAGTGTGTTTGACTGTTTCGGTTTTTTGACGGAAAAAATGACTTCCATGTCATTCAACCATTGTGGCACTGTTAATGGAAAGCCCATCCACCACGACAAGATCATACCAAATTGGATGGGAAAAATCGGTGGAATTGTTCTTAGAACTTTTTTGATGCCATACCGTTTCCCCCTTCTTCAAGTATCTTCAGTTCAAATTTAAAGTCATTGTGACGAGAGGTTCTTTTTTTACAGCATTTTGAAGGTGGGACTTTAATTATAATCACCCTGTATATATATTAGAAATAATAACTTTATACCATTTAATCACTTATTTCTTATAAGTGATTAAATAGCATAAAGTTCGAAAATAAGTTTGTTAAACTATCTTAACAATATTTTGCCATACTCTTCGTTTACTTTAAAATAATTAAATGTCACATTGTTAAGTCGCAGTTTTTTTAATACATTAAAAAATTGACAGGGGCTTAAAAAAAGTTGAGCGAAACATTAAAAATTTACCCACTATACAACCAAGTTACAGACAGATGACATTTTTTGGAGAAATAAATATATACGAGATTAATTCTTTTAAAAAAGACCTGTCAAGTTTTTGAGAAGGAATAAAAAACTTTAAAAAGAAATGACTACTTAAAAAAATAAGTGAAAGCTATGGGAGAATTCAATGTTCCATAATGTACTTATACATTGTACAAAAAAATGATTTAAAAGAAAAAACGCCGCTAGCAAAAATGAGGAAGGGGGAAAGGGAATGAAAGCTTAATTTTTAGACAGTATGGAATGAGTGATGCGATATCAAAATCCCTTTTTTTTTTCTTTAATCCTGGAATATTTTTACTAAACTGTTAATTGAAGTATGTAGATGGTAGAAGTTTAATAATTGTAGACGAAAGTTCCTTCACTGATTGTCCAACTAGAGACTTTATTCGTGTCTTTCTTTGGGGTCAGAAATTCGAGGAAGAATTCTTTTCTTCTTTACTTGGCTACAATTCAACTACAGGAGAGAGAATGAAGCGAAACTTTTCGTAATCTCAGATTAATTTCTTTCGCTCTGACTTTTTTTCATCAAGTTTAAGAACTTAAGTGACTTTTTTTCTTCCTTCTAAATGTCATCAACAACACATTTCGAACCTTTTTTCAATGTTGTAAGTGTCGACTGAAGAGAAAGGAGAAATATTTTACACTGTCCATTAGTTCAGTTTGATCAGAATATTAGTAGTACACTATTTTTTTAAACAAGGAATAATTATTTGCCACTGTTTCGTGCCATTTTCTGTTCTATTAATTAATTATTTTTTATTTTGTGCCCGAGCAGTATTGTTTTTACACCAACAATGACACGATAAAGAATATTCTCTTTTAATAACAGAAAGTTAAAGGTGAAAAAATCCCAAAATTAATGGCATTATTAAATATTACGACATTATTTGGGTATGAACAACATAATCAAATTGTTTTATGTTAATAATTAAATTATCTAGTTTTTATAGATTTATGAGAAAATTTTACGTGAATAAATATTTTTTTTAAACCATTTTTTTAATCTTATTTCACAAAGAAGAATTTCAGCAAAGGGAAGTATAAAATACTTTTTATTAAATTTAAATGTTGAATTATTTTTAAAATATTTAAAAAGATTAAAAAGGGACTAACCCTCAATTTCTTGATATAGTTCTAAATGTCCTCAATGACACATTCCGATCTTTTTTCAATGTTGTAAGTGTCGGCTGAAGAGCAAGGAGAAATATTTTACACTGTCCATTAGTTCACTTTGATCAGAATACTAGTAGTACACTATTTTTTTAAACAAAGAATAATTATTTGTCACTGTTTTGTGCCCTTTTCTGTTCTATTAATTAGTTATTTTTTTACTTTGTGTCCGAACAATTTTGTTTTTACCCAAATTTCAATAGTACGATAAAGAATATTCTCTTTTAATAACATAAAATAAATATAAAAGTTAAAGGTGTTATAATCCCAAAATTAATCACATTATTAAATATTACAACATTATTTGCGTGTGAACAACATAATCAAATTGTTTTATGTTAATAATTAAATTATCTAGTTTTGATAGGTTTATGATAAAATTTTACATGAATAAATATTTTTTTTAAGACTATTGTTTATCAATACTATATTAGTACCTTATTTCACAAAGAAGAATTTTAGCTAAGTGAAGTAAAAAATACTTTTTACTAAATTTAAATGCTGAGTTATTTTTAAAATGCTTAAAAATATTGCAAAAGGGACTAAAATCTTTTCCCTCAACTTCTTGATATAGTTTTGAAAAATAATTAATATAATTCACCATTATTTAAAAATATTCTTTTTCTCTACTTAATTAAAACGTAGAGAAATTTTTTTTTAAACTGGAAGGAGTTGTGGCTGTTTTTAAATATTAAACACTTACTATAAACTTGTGATTATTCGTCCCTGACATGGCAGATATGTTGTATATTTAGCGTTAACTAGGATGCACAACACATATCCTACTGTATTGTTTCCACATTTTAGGATGCACAACACAAATCCTATAGCATTGCTTCTACATTTTAGATTGCACAACACTATTCCTACTAAATTGTTTCCACATTTTAGGGTACTCAATATGGATCCTATTCATTACTTCCACATTTTAGAGTGGACAACACGGATCCTACTCATTGCTTCCACATTTTAGGATGAACAACACGGATCCTACTCATTGTTTCCACACTTTAGGGTGAACAAGAAGGATCCTAAATTGTTTCCACAATTTAGGGTGCACAACATTGATCCTACTCATTGCTTCCACACTTTAGGGTGGACAAGAAGGATCCCAAATTGTTTCCACTATTTAGGGTGCACAACATGGATCCTATTCATTGCTTCCACATTTTAGGATGAACAACACGGATCCTACTCATTATTTCCACACTTCAGGGTGAACAACAAGGATCAAAATTGTTTTCACAATTTAGGGTGCACAGCATGGATCCTACTCATTGCTTCCACATTTTAGGGCGCTCAACACAGATCCTACTCATTGTTTCCACCCTTTAGGGTGGAAAACAAGTATTCGAAATTGTTTCCATAATTTAGGGTGCACAACATGGATCCTACTCATTGCTTCCACATTTTAGGGCGCACAACACAGATCCTACTGCATTGCTTCCACATTTTGAGTTGCGCGATATGGAATCAACTGCATTTCTTGCATATTTTGCCACCTTAATTCGAAATGAATAACCGCTAATAGGCTGCATTCGGGATTTTGTCTCTTTTTCCTAGAATTAAATAAAAGAACTTCTTTGTCTATAGATTTATTGTGCCCATCCTCGGCATAGACACAGGGAATTTAAATTTCGGCTTTACTTGTAGGGTTTTAAATAGAGTTCATGAGTTCGGAAACTGAAACAATCATCCACCTTGCATCTCCAAATCTTGTGATAGGAAGTATAAATATTAGACTTCGAAATTAATAAATAAACCAAATTACATTATTAAAAATCTTTTTTTATTTAAAGCCACTTCACTTTAATTTATTAAAAACAGCTTAGTAGGTCCTGTTATCTTCATCCTATTCCATTATGTCACTAAAAACAGTTTTTTTATGTAATTTAGTTTCTTTTGTGTAACCCATGGGGTGTATCTCATGTATCACTTACATATTCCATGAACAATCCGTCGAAAGGTGATGGAGCAATGCTTTTGTTTCTAAGACTTTTAGGTGTAACACTCTCGTATTTGCGCGTATAGGAAAAATATGTAAAACACCTACCAGGCAGCCTGACTGTCGATATGAAATTCTTATATGCATTGTCGCAATCGTTATCGAGTCTCTTGGTTTCTGAAAGCAGTGACTGCAATGGGCACCGCCAGCGGATTCGAACATGGACCCTTCGGCATACTATAGTTTAACCGTCGATAGTGTGGAAAGATAAATATCTGGTTTAAAGGCCGAAATGGACGAATCTATTACTTGTTAGAAGTGCTAGTCAGATATATGCGGTGCGTCTTTTTTTCTTTCTACACTTTTTTTTTTCTTTTTAAAAAAAAAAAAAAAAAAAAAAGAGGTTGAACATTAATTGTGAAATTTCTTTCCTCTAATTTTTCTTTTAATATTACGTATTTTAAAATTTTAATTGTTAAAAATTAAAATTATTTTTATTGTAATCAAAATCCCTCTGAAAATGCCTTTCTCTCCATTTTTTTTTGAATTCGTCTGACTTGGATACTTGTCAGTTTTCTGTACAATTGATGGTTGAACGATAATTCTCCATTAAGAACACTTTTACAATGAAAAGTTTGTTGATTTATTGGGGGATTTCTAAATACCAACAAATAATGAAATTAGAAAATAAAAGCAAATCTATTTAAATTAAAAGAGGCTTCGCATTTCAATCATTTCATGAGAAGATTTTATAAACTAAAACTTTATGTATTCAAAACTTTAATTCTTTTTTAATAAAAGTAAAGACTTTTGCATGTTTATGTTATTATGCTGTAATATATACAAAATAGAAATATTGTCATTTCTGTTATTATTAATCTTTAGATATCTCGCTTTCTAGAAGAAGACATACTAAAAATCAGCAAAATATCTGAATTTTTATCTCTATTTCTAGCCGAAAAATGCTACCATTGTTCAGTTTACTTTACGCAAAAGATACATTTAACGAAAAAAATTTTATATTGCTTTTGAAAAAGTATAATAGTAAATGTGACAGATATATTCAATATCTCAGAACTTTTGTGGTTTTCTTTTAAAGGTTTGGATAGTTAAATATTATAAGTTTCATAATAAAAATCGGAGAAAATGTAATATAATCTTGAAGTCTTGATTTTAAATTGAAAAATCACATTGTTTTATCGATAAAGATTGAATCAAGCAGAAATAAAGAAGATTTTGATATATTGAAGTTTAAATTATAAAAGTATCTTCGTTTAGGCATTATCAAAGTAAGAAATATTATTATCTTTTGCAAAATTTAAATGCTTGTGTAATAATATAAGTTATATTAATCATTAATGTATTTGTACAGGTTTCATAATGTTGTTCTAATTGATTGATAGTAGCATATTTTACATGGTATGAAAATAAAATGAACTAAATTCGTTTACAACAAAAATAATTTGATTTTAGTAGTTGTTTTGCAATTTCATTTATCCTTTTTGTTAGACATAAAGCATAAAATAAACCTGTTTATTTGTAAAAGAACATTGCAGCATATTTAAAAGCTAAAATCTCATTCATTATCTGCTAAATAAGATTTCAAATTTCGATGATTAAAATATTCTATAAAGAACGAAAAAAAAAGATATGAAGTTGTTTTAATTGATGTATCTTATTTTAACATTTTAAATTTTTATATCAATGATCTAAACTTTTCCACACTAGGTACAGTGAAAATATAATCAACCTCATTTTATAAGCGGAGACCTCATTATGCAAGCATGGAGTAGTTTTAAATGCTGATACAAGTTAAAGTATCTTAGAAATTCAAATATTATCTTAATGTATATATATGTGTAAAGAACACAGGATACGAACACAAAAATCAAAGTAGAACACACAAGGAGTGAATTAGACCATTTTGCCTGCAAAACGCTGCTCGGGTATGTGATACAAGTAAATTGTATAACAAAACCATCATAGCAAAACAATAATCTTGGAATACCTTTCGGTATTTGGCAATCACTTATATATATATAATCACTATATATATATATACACTGTATAGATATATATAGAGAGAGAGGGGGAGAGAGCTTTCGTTAGGATTGTATAAATGACTTTCTTTTTAATAATTTCCTTTGGGTTTTAAGATTTTCCGGGAGAACATATTTTCGCACTCTATCATTGTATATTTTGTTCAAATTTTTGTGTTCTTTTTTGATTGCCAATGCAGTTTTTGCAGTTCAACCTTTTGATTTTTTGTGTTTATGAAATGATTTTGTGTTTTGATGCTGTAGCTTATGTGCATTTTGGATCTTGAACAATTTTTTCTTGTCTTTTTTTAAGAGGTCTGAATTAGTGTCCCTTCAAGATTTTTGCATAGCGAATGTTATGAGGGTTTTGCTATACAGTTTGTGTGTAGTAGTTTTTCTCGCACAAAATGGCCACTAATTCACTTTTTGTTAATTCTCCTTTGTTTTTTGCTCTGGCGCTCGGTACCATAGACTTCGGATTCGAGTCCCGGCGGTGCCATGGATGTTCGTAGTGGTTCAGAATCCACTTTAAACTGTAAGTCCCGGTCTGTTTAGCCCTCGTGCTCAGAAGATGACCGTAGAGAGACAAACCAAACCTTTGTTTTTTGTGTTCATATGTTGTGTTCTTCATTATATATATATATATATATATATATATACCAGGTTTACAGACTTTCAAGAGGGGTAGGGTGCACTTGGATGACTTGGGACCAATTACAAATACAGGGTTAGAAACACCATCCTTAAACTATAGATGGCGCTGCACGAGAATGGTAATTCCAGTGTTCTCTCGGAGATACTTCATTTCGCATTCGGAGATATTTCATTTCGGTAACAGGGTTACTAATACGAAAGCGGAACTAGTTGATATGCATCCAGCTTACGGGGCTGAGAAGTGTATTGGGCTAGTTACACAGCGTCTATACGCGCAATGATATTCGATGAGGCTTATTCTCACTAATAGCCTCTTTGAAAGCTTACACCAGCGATTATTTGAGAGTTGTTCTTTTCAAAGACTCGAATAAGGATAACGTATGTTATGGATGAACGAACGAAGTAAAAATGAACGAATGGTAAGGATTCCGGACGTGATATAGACTATAGCTCACTCGGTTGTCGAGTTATGGTATGCAGGAGGGTTCATGTTCGAATCCGCTTCTGAGCTCGTTGCAGTCACTGCTTTCAGAAACGAAGATACTCGATAGCGATTGTGACAATGCATATAAACGTCTCTTATCGACAGTCAGGCTACCTTGTGGGGATTTTATAGATTTTTCCCATACGACACGCAAATACGAGGCAGTCACATCTAAAAGTCTTAGACAATAACAGCAGGCCTCCATCACCTGTCGATGGGTTGTTCGTACAATACATAAGTCATACATGAGATCCATCCATGTGTTACACAAAAGAAACTAAATTACATCAAAAACTGTTTTTAGTGAAGGAATGGGATAGGATGAAGCAAATTAAATATAATGGGATAGGATAAAGGTAATAGGATGGACAAAACTGTTTTTAATAAAGGAAATTAAAGTGACTTTAGAAGGTTAGTAATAAGAAATTAAGTGACTTGCCGTGACCGTTGCAGTCACTGCTTTCTGAAACGAAGAATTCCGATAGCGATTGCGACAATGCATATAAGCCTCTCTTATAGACAGCCAGGCTGCGTGATGGGAGGGGGGAGGGGGTTACAGATTATACTCATATGACACGCAAATACGAAGTAGTTAAGGCTCGTGCTCACCAAGGCGAGAAGATGCAAGCGAAAAAATTTGACCAATCACTAGCCTCACCGCGGTCGCCTGAAACCGGTTTGCAGTCCGCCGCTTGGAGTTGCCCAACATTCAACTCGAAGCGGTTTTTAACTAGGCGTAATGCAATTTCTGACGTTTCGCTGTGAAGGGGTTGAAAAAATTTTGTCGCTTGCCTCTTGAATCTTCACGTCTCTCGCCCCGGTGGGAACGAGCCTTTACACCTAAAAGTCTATATAGAAGACAGTAGCTTCTCTTCACGACGTGTGGACTATAAGGCATGATAACACCTGTTCATATCGGAACATTTTTTCTTTTTATCGGTGCTATGATAATCGGTGTTTTTACTTACTCATAAATAATACAACACATATAACATCACACATAACGTACACAATATTTATTACCTAAATAAACCGAAATATGACTATAAGATATCGAATTATAATTAATATACACTCACA
Source organism: Caerostris darwini (assembly GCA_021605075.1). Taxonomy (NCBI): domain Eukaryota; kingdom Metazoa; phylum Arthropoda; class Arachnida; order Araneae; family Araneidae; genus Caerostris; species Caerostris darwini. The sequence goes on from BPLQ01010246.1 coordinate 162,860, forward strand.
TTTATTTCTGAATGCTGGATAGGGTGGGACAAAAAAAGATTTGAATACAAGCTTTAAATTTCTTATTTTTTTTTCACGGCAATTTTTTCCTATACCGCATAAAAAAATTGCACAAAAGACCTCATAGAAACCAATTTCAGTGAAAATAGGTTTTATACATTTATTTAATTGATATCAGTAAATTTTCCTTTCGTCATTTTTACAAAAGAAAATTATTTAAATAAATTTCACAGAAAAATAACAGAAAATATTTATTAAAAAAGTTTCCCAAATTGCAAAAGAGAAAGAGCTTTTTTATTCTTAATTTTAATTTTGCTTCCACAATCTTATAATTTTTATTTTAATTTTGAGTATAATTTTTAGTAAAGAAAAATTATAAAAAAAGATAGAAAAACAACTTTAATTATGAATTAAATTTATATGCTTAACTATTTGTAATAATATAACATTAGAGGCAGTTATTTGATTGAATTGCGTTAGCTTTAGCGCTTTCAATGTATCTTTTTCTTCATTAATGATCAAACAATACATGTGCTATGTTAATAATCAAACAATATATATTTGTTAATAACCCAACAATATAAATATTTTTTTAATAACCCAACAATATAAATATCTTGTTAATAACCCAACAATATAAATATCTTGTTAATAACCCAACAATATATATATTTTGTTAATAACTCAACAATATATATTTTTTGTTAATAATCCAAAATTATATTTTTTTGTTAATAACCCAACATTACATATTTTTTGTTAATATCCAACAATATATATTCTGTGTTAATAATCCAACATTATATATTTTTTGTTAATAACCCAACAATATATATTTTTTGTTAATAATCCAACTTTATATTTTTTTGTTAATAACCCAACATTACATATTTTTTGTTAATAACCCAACAATATATATTCTGTGTTAATAACCCAACAATATATATTTTTTGTTAATAACCCAACATTATATATTTTCTATTAATAGCCCAACTTTATATTTTTTGTAAATAACTGAACAATATATATTTTTTGTTAATAACCCAACAATATACATTTTTGTTAATAACTCAACAATATATATCTTTTGTTAATAATCCAACATTATATATTTTCTGTTAATAACCCAACATTATACATTTTTTGTTAATATCCCAACAATGTATATATTTTTTTGTTAATAACCCAACAACATATAATCCCTGTTAATGAGAAAGTCAATTCTTTAATATTTCAGAACTCGAAATGTTTCTTACAAGTTTGGTAAAAGCTGGCCCATGACAAAGTTTCTAACAAAAGCTGATATATATTCTGTGTTAATAACCCAACAATATATATTTTTTGTTAATAACCCAACATTATATATTTTCTGTTAATAGCCCAACTTTATATTTTTTGTTAATAACCCAACAATATACATTTTTGTTAATAACTCAACAATATGTATTTTTTGTTAATAATCCAACATTATATATTTTTTGTTAATATCCCAAAATTATACATTTTTTGTTAATATCCCAACAATATATATTTTTTGTTAATAACCCAACAACATATAATCCCTGTTAATGAGAAAGTCAATTCTTTAATATTTCAGAACTCGACATGTTTCTTGCAAGTTTGGTAAAAGCTGGCCCATGACAAAGTTTCCAACAAAAGCTGATTTATGATTGGGTGATTAAGTCGAATATCTTCGAAGGAAATGATCCGCTGGAATCTCTAACAACGGAACTCACTCCGAAATCACTAAACTCCAGTTTTGATCATTGGATCCTGTTATAGCTGCATGATTTACAGTGATCTGAGGCAAAAGTAAAAGCATGGACGCTAATCGATTTTGTGGGTTATATGTCAGAGATTAAATTACGGTATTCCGTTTCTCCTCACAGTAGGACATAAACATAGTTCTTGTCGACACCAGATGGCGCCGATCACAAAATACAGGACAAATTCAGGATAAACGGAGACTGATGTTTCTATCCAATCCCGATTTCACCGCACGCTGTTTCTCCGGTAAGTTCCGTTTCCCGGAAAAGGTAAGGAAAAGTTTCGCAACATCTCCTTTCGCTTTTAGAACTTGCTCATTTTTTAAATCGACTTATTTTTCCAGTTGGAGAAATTAGTTATTTAGTTTTAAAAATGTTTATTTTACCTGTTTGCAGATATTAAATTTAGGAATAAGTGTTTCAAAATATGTCGGAAAATTAAGAGAAAACTCCATTCTTTAGGAGCATCAGATTGTAATACAGGAAAAAAAAAGTTAGATTTTATTTTAATTGTTATTAATAATTTTGTAACAAGTTTTAATTACTTTTAAGTTTTTAATTTGACTAATTTTTCTAGTTGGAGAAATTAGTTATTTAGCTTAAAAGTGAATATTTTTCCTGTTTGCAGATGTTAAATTTAGGATTAAATATCAAAGAATATGCCCGAAAATTCAATTCTATAGGAACATCAGATTGTAATACACGAAAAAAAACCCTATAAATTTTGTATCGCTTAATTAGGTTTTTATTTTAATTGCTATTAATAGTTTTGTATCAAGTTTTAATTACTTTTAAGTTTTTAATTTGACGTATTTTTCTAGCTGGAGAAAGTAGTTATTTAATTTAAAGATGGTTATTTGTCCTATTTGCAGATATCAAATTTAGGATTAAGTATTTAAAAATATGTCGGAAAGTTAAGAGAATTCCCAATTCTAGGAGCATCAGATTTTAATACAGGGAAAAAAACAACTATAACTTTTGTATCGCTTAATTAGGTTTTTATTTTAATTGCTATTAATAGTTTTGTAACAAGTTTTAATTATTTTTAAGTTTTTAATTTGACTTATGTTTCTAGTTGCAGAAATTAGTTATTTAGTTTAAAAATGGTTATTTTTCCTGTTTGCGGATATTAAATTTAGTAATAGGTATCTAAAAATATGTTTGAAAATTAAGAGAAATTCCAATTCTTTAGGAACATCAGATTGTAATACGCGAAAAAAAAAATTATAACTTTTGTTTCGCTTAATTAGGTTTTTATTTTAATTGCTATTAATAGTTTTATAACAAGTTTTAATTACTTTTAAGTTTTTTATTTGACTTATTTTTCTAGCTGGAGAAGTTAGTTATTTAGTTTAAAAATGGTTATTTTTCCTGTTTGCAGTTATTAAATTTAGTAATAGGTATCTAAAAATATGTTTGAAAATTAAGAGAAATCCCAATTCTTTAGGAACATCAGATTGTAATACGCGAAAAAAAAATTATAACTTTTGTTTCGCTTAATTTGGTTTTATTTTAATTGCTATTAATAAATTTGTAACAAGTTTTAATTATTTTTAAGTTTTTAATTTGACTTATTTTTCTAGTTTAAAAATGGTTATTTTTCCTGTTTGTAGATATTAAACTTAGAATTAAGTATCTAAAAATATGAATGGAGAAATTCCAATTCTTTAGGAACATCAGATTGTACAAAAAAAGATTAAATCAGATTAAATTATAACTTTTGTTTCGCTTAATTTGGTTTTATTTTAATTGCTATTAATAGTTTTATAACAAGTTTTAATTACTTTTAAGTTTTTTATTTGACTTATTTTTCTAGCTGAAGAAGTTAGTTATTTAGTTTAAAAATGGTTATTTTTCCTGTTTGCAGTTATTAAATTTAGGATTAAGTAGTATTTAAAAATAAGTCAGAAAATTAAAAGAAAATTCAATTCATTAGGAACATCAGATTGAAATACAGGAAAAAAAAATTATAACATTTGTTTGGCTCAATTATGTTTTATTTAAATTTTTATTAATGTTTTTATAACTACTTTTAAGTTTTAAACTAGTTTTAATCAATTTAGTTATTTTTTCCCATTTTCAGATATTAAATTTCGGATTGGTTATTTACAACATCTTGTTTTAATTCGGGAAAAAAATCATACCTTTGGCTTTGTTTAGTTAGGTTTTATTTTATTTCTTATTAATGATTATATAAATTATTATCCAAAATTTATATAATAATTATATAACGAATAACGATATATAACGAATTTTATAACGAATTATATAACGATTATATAACAATTATTAATTATAATACATAACGAATTTTAATTATTTCTAAGCGATTATATTACGGACGATTTATATAATGAGTTTTAATTATTTCTAAGCATTTACATTACGAACGATTTATATAACAATTATTAATTATAATATAAAACGAATTTTAATTATTTCTAAGCAATTATATTACGGACGATTTATATAACGAGTTTTAATTATTTCTAAGCATTTATATTACGAACGATTTATATAATGAATTTTAATTATTTCTAAGCAATCATATTACAAACGTTTATAAAACGAATTTTAATTATTTCTCAGCAATGTTAAGCAGAAACTTTGTAATATACTTTTTAATTTTTTTAATATACGATTTCTACGAAATTTTTATTAATAAGTAAAAATGGATATGGTATTATTGAAATTATATTTTATTTATTTTAATCAAAGATAATATGCAAAGGTACACATTGAAATTTGTAAAAACGCAGTAAAACGGTAAAACTATTAAGATATCTGTTTCTAAAGAAAATTGAGGTGTAAAGAAATAGCAACAAATGTAATTAGTTTGATTTTACTGTTTAATGATTTGATTATGAATTTTAAACTTTAAAAATATTCTCACAATTAAGTTATTTGAAAGAAATAATTTTTATTTAATTAAGTAAGAATTTATAACTAATTGAAAGTAAATTACTGAAATTTTGTAATTATTATGCTAAATTTAATTAAATTTAGATTTTTTTGGATATTTCAAATCTAAATAATTATACTTAATTAAAAAAAAAAAAAAAAAGGAATTATTTTAAAATGCCATAATAAATATATTTTTTGAAGTTGTATTGCTTCTTTTAAATTTGCTAGAGTATATGAATATTATAGAAGATTTGAAAATCCAATATTAGGGCTTTTATATGAACTGTGTTTTAATTAAAGTTTCTTTAAATACAAGCTTTAACTACTCATTTTTTATTTTCGTTTAAAACAGAATAAGCATGACTGACTTCAAATGAATTTCAAAATCAGAAATATCATTTAAATACTTTTTAAAATGTATCGTATCATTCTCTATTATTGTAAAAAAATGCAAATATCTGCTAATAACAATATACATAACGCTTTTCTAGTGAAAAACCAAGTTTGTACAAAATAAAAATATAAGAACTATGTTACTCAAATATTTTTGGATAATAATTTTTCTCCATTTTGTATACTCTTAATCGTATTAAAAGTATTCTTATTTTTTTTACCTTAAAAATATTGAAAGATTAGTCAAGAGGTATAACAATCGGAGGTACACCATATTGGATTGTGAGAGTGACGTTTCAAGAGGTACAGAAAACAACTATACGGGACATTTCAAAACATAGCCATATTGAGAGTAGTTTTCATAACAAAAATTCATATTATGCCTAACAGCTGAAAAATAAGAATCTTTATCATGTCAAAAATAATCAACAACAATGCATTGAGTTGGAAATGATATTTTCTGAAAGATTGAAAATATTTTCCTTTTCGAATAAATAAACTTACCAAGAATTTTTTCATCTGCGAAATAAGAATCTATATGCCAATAGAAGAAGTGGAAAACTTTGCATTGCTATTTATGCATCCATTTAAATAGAACAATAAATATAAGCTTTAACTACTCAATTTCTTTAAATACAAGCTTTAACTACTCATTTTTTTATTATTGTTTAAAGCGAAATAAGCCTAACTGACTTCAAGTGAACTTCAAAAACAGAAATATCATTTAAACACATGGGATAAAATGGAAATAAAATGAGATAAAATGAAATAAAATTAAAATTTGATACCAAATGTAGACATTATTGAAAATGTGATATTTAAGTTATCTATTGAATGATCCGATATTACTTCTAGATATGACTTCATATAAAAATTTTTCTCGAATTATATTTTCAGCTTCATTTTGTTAAAAGAGTTTAAAAAATATTTAGCAAAAGAAAAATGAATACAGTTAAATACATTGTGTATTGTATATACAATACTATATAGCAAATGCGATGCTATATATCAAATGCAATGCTGTATAGCAAATGCAATGTTTAAGTAAAAAAATAAAATAAAATTTTTTTGGTGAGATCGACCAATCAGTGAACCGAATTATTTTTATTATTATTTTTATTAATTATTATTATAAAGAATCTTTTAAATAAATGCTTTAAATTTTTAGAAAGAATCACAAACGTAATTTCCAAAATTTTATTTTTTTATAATAATTTAAAAGGCTGAAATTTCTATTCATTATTTCTCAATGAGCTTCATTGTATAGGTCTCTCTTACTATATTATTAATTTTTTTGTTGAATATTTTTTTAGCAAATGCAATGTTTAAGTAAAAGAATAAAATCAACTTCTTTTGTGGGCATCGAAAATTATTTTTTTTTGTCCTATAAAGAATCTTTTAAATAAGAGCCTTAAATTTTTTGAGAGAATCCTAAACATAATTTTCAAAATTCTATTTTTTTATAATAATTTAAAACAGGTGACTGCTTCATATCTTGAAATTTCTATTAATTATTTCTGAATGGGCTTCATTATATAGGCCTCTCTTACAATATTAATAATTTTTTTGGGGGGATATTTTTTTTAGCAAATGCAATGTTTGAGTAAAAGAATAAAATCAAGTTTTTATGATGAGATCTGCCAATCAGCATCGCAAATTATTTTTATGTCCAACAAAAAATCTATTAAATAAGTGCTTTAAATTTTCGAAAGAAATCCTAAGCAAAATTTTCAAAATTTATTTTTTATAATAATTTAAAATAGGTGAGTATTTCATATCCTGAAATCCCTATTCATTATTTCCCAATGAGCGTCATTATATAGGCTTCTTTTACTATATTATAAATTTTTTTTTGTTGGATATTTTTTTAGCAAATGTAATGTTTGAGTAAAAGAATAAAATCAAGTTTTTATGATGGGATCTACCAATCAGTATCGCAAATTATTTTTATGTCCTATAAGGAATCTTTTAAATAAGTGCTCTGAATGTTTTGAAAGAATTCTAAACATAATTTTCAAAATTCTATTTTTTTATAATAATTTACAATAGGTGAGTGTTTCATATCCTGGAATTCCTATTCATTATTTCACAATGAGCTTCATTATATAGTCCTCTCTTACTATAGTATTAATTTTTTTTTTGTTGGATATTTTTTTAGCAATTGCAATGTTTATGTAAAAGAATAAAATCAAGTTTTAATGGTGAGATCGACCAATCAGTATCGCAAAATATTTTTATGTCCTATGAAGAATCTTTTAAATATATGCTTTAAATGTTTTGAAAGAATCATAATATAATTTTCAAAATTCAATTTTTAATAATAATTTAAAAGATGTGTGATGCAATGTTCGAGTAAAAGAATAAAATGAAGTTTTAATGGCGAGATCGACAAATCAGCATCGCAAATTATTTTCATTGTCAATCATCGTTGACAATTGAATTATTTTCATTGTCAACAATTTTCATTGTTGTTCATCGCAAATTGTCCTATAAAGAATAGTTTAAATAAGTGTTTAAAATTTTTGAAAGAATCCTAAACATAATTTCAAAAATTCTATTTTTTATAATAATTTAAAACAGGTGAGTGTTTCATATCCTGAAATTCCTATTCATTATTTCTCAAGGAGCTTCATTATATAGATTTCTCTAGCAAAAAGGCAATGGATTTGAACTGTTAAGTATTTATTTTACATGAAGAGAAAGAAAAGCCTTTTTTCACTGTTTTCTCAAGAGTAAACTTTAAGCCCATCCACTCTAATCTTATTATGGACAAACCGTGAACTAAGCGGATTGCGGGATTCGGGAAATAAAAAAAAAAAAAAGATTGAGAAATCAAGTTTCCAAACCTCCCGTTCAGCTCTTGGATATTATTGTCTAGTTGCACATTTTCACCATGTAGATGTTTCTTTTAACCATTCAATTTTTTCCGAGGAAATGTTGTTGCTACTGAAGAATCTTTTTAAGTTTCTCTGTCATTATCTACTATTACTTTGCTACCACAGAAATCGAATGTTTACTCGTATATAAGTCCTTTAAGTTCATTCACTCTAAGTATTTTAGCTTTGTCCTCTAGCCAGGAGAAAACATTTTTATATCCTGAGCAATCAACAAAATCATCGATGAAAATGTTTTATGATATTGAAGTTTTAATATTTTTGTTTATTTTCATGGATTGTTCATACCAATTTTGCAGTTTATTTGATTTTTTCCATTTGTTTGACATTATTGCAGTTTATTTGATTTTGTCATGCTAGCTTAATGTCTTTAAATTAATTAGATGAATTATGTACACACATAAATATACTACAAATACAAAGATATATATACACTACGGGAAAAAAATATACACAGTTTCATTAAGTTTATGCACAGGCTTTGTTATGGAATTTCATTGTATTTATTTCTTAATGATCTCTTGTACGTTTTCTTTCTTATTCGTAATAGTGTATATTTTTTCTATAGTTTTGTATAGGATTCAATACAAAAAAATAATTGATATACTTAATCAAACTGTGTACATCTTTTCCTGTAGTGTATATATCTCTGTTTGTGTAGTATATATTATATATATATGGTGGTATATATGTTGATCATATACACGATTGAAAAACAAAGTAGAGATGATATGGGTTTTATTAAAGCACAACCAATGTATAATTATTAAATTTCGGTTTTAAGAAAATATTAAATTCTTATATTTTAATTCTTATAATTTATAAATTTTAAAAATTACCACTATGTGACAAATCCTCAGTGTCCAGCAACGCGAGACGAACACCCCATGAATAGTCAACTCATGCATAGAAGGAAAGGGGACAGCTTCTATTATGATGAAGCACCCGTAGGTAGAAGTTTGACATGGCTCCGAATCACTGAAGAAAGAGGACAGTGCCTTCCGAGAGGAATTTTATGGGAAACTACCAGCATTTGCGTATCGCATGAGTGGCAACCCGGAAAACTCCCGCCAGGTAGTCTGACTAACGAGGCAAGATGCTGAATATCACAAACGCCATCGGGCTCCTTGTTTTCGAAACAGTGTCTACAACGATGCCGCCAGCGGAATGAACTTCAGCCCTAATGCTTACCAGTGGCGCTTGTTACCACTGAGCCACGAGTCGGGCTTAAATTTTTATAATATTTGTTATTTAATAATTTTATTTTTATTATAATGGTTAAATTATGTTATTTATATTAAAATGTATGTCCTGTCACACAAATCTGCCTCAAAAATTGTTTTTCAACGTTAATCGTTTTCCTAATCTTTTTTTTAAAAAAAATTATCAGTCTTTTTCAGAATAATCCCCCCACACACTATATATATATTTAGGGGCTTTAGTACGAAATATTATATATATTTACATGGGTCATAAACTATATGAATGGGAAGAACACAAAACACAAAACAAAATTTATATAGTATACAGTTCCACACCTCTTTTGTATTTTTGTATATTGTTCTCTTTAGAATAGTTGCTGACATTCTTTTCCCTTTCCTGCTGATTCCCATCAGTTCACCTGCTAAAACGTTATTAATTTTACGGCGGTATTTAGACTTACTGGAAGCTAATGGCACAGTAATTTAAGCTTTTCGTATTTCCTATATCTTCCATACATTTATCACTTTTGAGTAACCCAGCACAGGATGGGATGCACTATTAATTTTAATTATAGTTAGACATATAATAGTTTGGGTTTTGTGTATTAGGGATACGATTTCATTGTATAGAGAGTGGAATCCCCCATACCTCACATGATGGAGAGTTGTTATAGCAAGATTGAAAAGTTTCCTTCATTGTTGAATGAAGGGAATTTGATTCAAAATCGTAGACTCCCACTGGGCAAACTTTTTCTAAGTACTTCTTCAGGTACTTCTAAGTTTAGTTAGAGACATTATCCCCAGACTTCGTGTTTAGCTTTTGGGATACAACTTCTTCAGAAAGAGAGTTAGGATTTTCTTTAGTCTAGGCATTGATCCTATAGTATAACGAATGAATCCTTTATATTTTTAAGGTTAGGATCAATGCATAGAGTGAAGAAAATCCTATAGTATATCGAATGAATCCTTTATATTTTTAATCACTGGATATACCCCTATTTACCGCGGTTCGTTGTATAGATCTCTAATTCAAATAGTTGGATGAACGATGATGCAGAATTTGTAGTCATATATCATTTATTTCCCTCCCTATTTTTTAAGGTATGGGTAAAGCTTTGGAATTTTTCATATAGTAATGGGAAGGGTGAAAAGCGGAGAGAAGATTGTGATTTATATTTACCATCCCACCCTATGTGTTAAATACATCTAATGTATTATCCGAGAATTACCATACTCTTGCATTGGATCTCCATTTCCAGATGTATTATGTTATATTCAGAGATCTAAACATCTCTGGTTGGTTCAAGATTTATGGCATCTAATTCTCAGTGAACTTATTATACCAAACAAATGATGGTCGTGACAAAATGCATATTTGGAGAGTTCAGTGTCATTCTCCTGACAGTTAGAGATTCACGCGGTGCCGGTCGTCTTAACTGTTGAGAACTTAGGGTATTGAACACTTCGAAGAATTTTTATTTAATGCAACATTAAAATTACTTTGCTGATAGGAATATGAATCTTATAAAAAACAAACAGGTTGCTTTATTAAAATGTTATTCATCCATTTTTTAATAAATTATTCACTTTTATTTTTGAAGAATTTTTAATATTGAGTACTATTCTAAAAGAGATAATGAAATTTTAAAAATAATTCTTCTTTTCTTATATAAATTTTAAATAATTTTTCTCAATATAATGTTCTAGTATTACTAAATAATTAATTCAAGTTAAAATTATATTAAGTAAGAACACTCTTTACAATACATTTTACTGCTCGATGTTTCAGTGAGTTGATGAGACGGTCAGGGATTCAAATCTGATTCATTTATTCAGAAATATTTTCATTCTGCTTATCTTGGTTTATCTAATAGATTATTTATGCTTATAAATTTGCAATAATACCTATAAGAAAGTTAATAACATATAAATTAAATTTCATAGGTCAGATGTTGAACGTTTGACAGAATGTGATGGGAAAATATTATCTTGAGGATGCATATAAAATTTTTGTTGAATTCTTTTGTCTTCATCATAAAATGTATTGGTGTTTCTACCATACGACAGCTCAAATGCTGGGCAATTATATCTGAAAGTCTTTCCTTTAGCATCGAATGCATGATGGGCGTCTACGACAATTCAAATGCTGCGCAGTTATACCTGAATGTCTTCCCTGCAGTATCGAATGCATGATGGCTGCTTTTTATCACACGGCAACTGAAATTCTGGGAATTTATAATTGGAAGTCCTTCTTTAGCATCGAATCCATGGTGGGTTTTTTCTACCATACAGCAACCCAAATACTAGTTGTATCTGAAAGTTCTCTTAGTATCAAATGCATGATGGGTGGGCAAATGCTAAGCTAGTTCGAGTATCGAATGCATGATGGGCGTTTTCTACTATACGACAATTCAAATGCTGCGCAGTTATACCTGAAAGTCTTCCCTGCAGTATCGAATGCATGATGGCTGCTTTTTATCACACAACTGAAACTCTGGGAATTTATAATTGGAAGTCCTTCTTTTAGCATCGAATCCATGGTGGGTTTTTTCTACCATACAGCAACCCAAATACTGGGAAGTTGTATCTGAAAGTTCTCCCTTAGTATCAAATGCATGATGGGTGTTTTCTACCAAACGATAATTCAAATGCTAAGCATAAACCTGTGAAAGTTCTCCATGTAGTATCGAATGCATGATGGGCGTTTTCTACTATACGACAATTCAAATGCTGCGCAGTTATACCTGAAAGTCTTCCCTGCAGTATCGAATGCATGATGGCTGCTTTTTTATCACACAACTGAAACTCTGGGAATTTATACGTGGAAGTCCTTCTTTTAGCATCGAATCCATGGTGGGTTTTTTCTACCATACAGCAACCCAAATACTGGGAAGTTGTATCTGAAAGTTCTTCCTTAGTATCAAATGCATGATGGGTGTTTTCTACCAAACGATAATTCAAATGCTAAGCATATACCCGTGAAAGTTCTCCATGTAGTATCGAATGCATGATGGGCGTTTTCTACTATACGACAATTCAAATGCTGCGCAGTTATACCTGAAAGTCTTCCCTGCAGTATCGAATGCATGATGGCTGCTTTTTATCACACAACTGAAACTCTGGGAATTTATACGTGGAAGTCCTTCTTTTAGCATCGAATCCATGGTGGGTTTTTTCTACCATACAGCAACCCAAATACTGGGAAGTTGTATCTGAAAGTTCGCCCTTAGTATCAAATGCATGATGGGTGTTTTCTACCAAACGATAATTCAAATGCTAAGCATATACCCGTGAAAGTTCTCCCTGTAGTATCGAATGCATGATGGGTGTTTTCTGCCATACAGCAACTTAATTACTGGGCAATTATATTTGAAAGTCCTACCTTTAGCTTCGAATGCATGATGGGCGTTTTCTACTATACGACAATTCAAATGCTGCGCAGTTATACCTGAAAGTCTTCCTTGCAGTATCGAATGCATGATGGCTGCTTTTTATCACACGACAACTGAAATTCTGGGAATTTATAATTGGAAGTCCTTCTTTTAGCATCGAATCCATGGTGGGTTTTTTCTACCATACAGCAACCCAAATACTGGGAAGTTGTATCTGAAAGTTCTCCCTTAGTATCAAATGCATGATGGGTGTTTTCTACCAAACGATAATTCAAATGCTAAGCATATACCCGTGAAAGTTCTCCCTGCAATATCGAATGCATGATGGGTGTTTTCTGCTATACTACAACTTAATTACTGGGCAGTTATATTTGAAAGTCCTACCTTTAGCTTCGAATGCATGATTGATGTTTTCTACCATACGGCAGTTCAAATGCTAGGCAGTTATACCTGAAAGTCCTCCCTGTAGTATCGAATCCATTATGGGTGTTTTGTACCATACACAACTCAAATACTGGGAAGTTGTATTTGAAAGTCCTCTCAGCAGTAATTTCCTCCTTTAGTCTGTGGACTGTTCATAGCATACAAAAACGGAACAAGATATTCTCAATGCATAAAAAAATCTTTTATCACATCAAAAAAAAAAAAAAATTATTACTCGTAATGAAATACAAACTATTGAAAAAACACCTAAAAATGAAACTCGAAAAAGGAAAAAAAGTTTTCCCCCTGATCTTTGAAGAAAAATGTTTTAGTTCAGGAACCGAAAAACATAAGTTATAGAAGACAGAACTTGCACTTCTTTCTAAGATTATCCATTGTAAGTCATAAAACTTTACATAAATTGGCCTTAAAATCAGTTGGCCAATAAAAGTGAGTTTAGAAGACTACGAATCCAATAAATTTCGAACGTCTGGAACTTTTATATTCTAAATGCCCACTATAAAACAATTGATGAACGATTCAAGATTTAATTGCTAGTACAAAATATTATTACAAGCATTTCTATCAAAGCATTAAAAATACAGTTTTGTAATTGTTACATAAAGAAGAAATAACGTTTACTTAAAAATAAGGACAATTTCATTTCTTTCAGAGTATAACGACGCAATGACCATAACTTCACCCAGTTATTCACAGTAAAAAAATTATCCAGAAATACATTTAATATTGAAAGAACTGGAAGTTAATTAAAAATCCAGATTAATACCAGCTGTTCTCATTACTCTAGTTAAAATCCCGAAAGCGTATTCTGTACTCCAAAATCATTCCACCATAACGGTAACACGAGGCACTTGTCAAGTTTGCTAATTGATTCAATAGTGAGTTGACTCTTGTCATCTCATTAGAAATTGAGAAATATAAACTATTTTGAACAGAAAGTGCGGATGAATTATTATTTTATAATTTGCTGCCAAAACACAAAGTAAAAAAAAATGTATTTCCAAAAAGTTCTAGAAGAAAATTATATTCTAATGCAAAACTACGGTATCACAGATAGTTGAAAAATGTAATGGGCATTCATTAGAAATTGAAAAATATAAAATATTTTCAACAAAATTTCTGGTGAATTATTATTTTATAATTTACTGTCGTAAAATTAATAATATGTATTTCCGAAAGAATTCTAGAAGAATATTATACTCTAATGCAAACCTACGTTAACACAGATAATTAAAAAAATGTAATGGAAATTCATTAGAAATTGAGAAATATAAAATATTTTCAACGAAAAGTACTGATGAATTATAATTTTATAATTTTCTGTTATAAAATAAAATTTAAAAAATGTATTTCTGAAAGGATTCTATAAGAAAATTATACTCTAATGCAAAACTATGTTAATACAGATAATTAAAAAATGTAATGGGGATTCATTACAAATTGAAAAATATAAAATATTTTCAACAAAAAGCAAAAAGTGCTGATGAATTATTGTTTTATATTTTTTTGTCTTAAAACAAAATTTAAAAACAAAAGTATTTCCGAAGGGATTCTAGAAGAAAATTATATTCTAATGCAAAATCTACGTTAACACAGATAATTAAAAAATGTAATGGGAATTCATTAGAAAGTGAGAAATGTAAAATATTTTTAACAAAAAGTACTAATGAATTATTATTTTATAATTTACTGCCATAAAACAAAATGTTTAAAAAAATGTATTTCCGAAAGTATTATAGAAGAAAATGATACTCTAATGCAAAATCTACGTTAACACAAATAATTAAAAGTGTAATGGGAATTCATTAAAAAATGAGAAATATAAAATATATTCAACAAAAAGTGCCGAAGAATTATTATATTTTAATTTGCTGTCATAAAACAAAATTAACAAAAAAATACATTTCCGAAAGGATTCTAGAAGAAAATTATACACTAATGCAAAACTACGTTTACAAGATAATTAAAAAGTCTTAATAGGCATTCATTAGAAATTGAGGAATATAAAACATTTTCAACAAAAAGTGATTATGATTTATTATTTTATAATTTTCTATCATAAAACAAAATTTAAAAAAAATGAATTTCTGAAAATATTCTAGTAGAAAATGATACTCCAATGAAAAACTACGTTAACACAAATAATTAAAAATGTAATGGGAATTCATTAGAAAATGAGAATTTAAAAATAATTTCAAGAAAAAGTGCTCATAAACTATTATTTTATAATTTTATAATTGCTTCTAGAATCCTTTCGGAAATACAAATTAAAAAAAATGTATTTCCGAAAGATTCTAGATGAAAATGATACTCTAATGCAAAACTTACGTTAACACAGATAATTAAAAAATGTAATGGGAATTCATTAGAAATTAAGAAATATAAACTATTTTCAACAGAAAGTGCGATGAATTAATATTTTATAATTTGCTGTAATAATACCAAATTTAAAAAAATGTATTTCCGAAAGTATTTAGGAATAAAAATTATGTCCTAATGCAAAACTTACATTAACACAAATAATCAACAAAATGTAATGGACATTTATCATCAATTTTTTAAATATCGAACCAACTTTGAGAATTATTTCTAAATAAATTTTCAATTTTCAAGTCTCGATTTTTAAGCGTAAACTTATTTAAATTATTCTCAAAGAAAGCACGTTGAATGCATATTTACAAAATTCATATCTAAATTTCTCAGTTGTAAAAACAGAAAGTCTTATAAAATATTACTAGCTGTCTCATTTAATGCGCATTCTAATCAGACAATTTTAAAATTAAAGTCAAGGGCATTCATTTCCTCAAATCCAGGGGTCTCCAAACTTTTTCGGTCGCGGGCCACAAATTGAAAAAAAAGAAGGTTGGCGGGCCAAGAGAAATTGTGCTAAAATTTTAAAAACAATATACAAGTATTACAATTTAAATATGGTAATGAGATGGATGAAATTGAGATTTCATTTTTAAAAGTTCCTTATAGTGAGAACCTCACTATAAGGAATCACAAATGCTCATCTGTCAGTCTACTTCTGAAATAATTCTTTCCAAGATTCATAGTTGAAAACACTTGTTCACATATATCAGGTAAAGCAAACACAGCACTGATTTTCTGGCCGTGAGATATTGAATTTGGGAAACCTACTTTCGATATTGATTTTAAAACTGTAACTTTGGCATATTTAGAAACAACTGTTTGAGATGATTGTTAGAATGTAACTCAATTAATTCAACTTGCAAATCCTTTCCGATTGAAAGCTGTCTGTGCTTGCTATTTCCGTCGATTTAGGTTTTGTAGAACAAAAATAGAGAAAGTAAAAAGATCATCAGTCCTTTGAAAAAAGGAAGAAAAAAATAATATTTAATCAAAGTAGAAAAGGAGATTGATATATAATGTATAAATATATATTTCTTTTAATTTGCCTCGGACCGGCAAATTAAAATTCTGTCCGCGGGCCGGATAGAATCTTCCGGCGGGCCGTAGTTTGGAGACCCCTGCACAAATCAAACGAAGGGAAAGTTTTACATCATGTATTAAAAATGGGTAATTATGATCTCCATTCTAGAAGTTTAAATTCACACGAGATATTCATGTTTTTCGAATATTAAAACTAACTGAATTTGAAAAATGTTTTACTCAATTGAATCGAAAAGACTCGATAGTGATTATGACAGCATACGTAAGTGTCTCGCCTCGATTGTATGCCCAGCGGGAGGTTTGCAGATTTTCTTCCACACTGCACACAAATGTGAGGCAGTTTTCCCTAAAAATTCTCTTAGTTATTTTCCTGATATTAAAAATGTTTTAAAATATTTGTAGCCTTTTTAGTACAAAAATGTGAATTATCTAATAGTTGATATTAAAATTAACTGAATCGAAAAATCATAAAAAATAATTTTTTTTTTAATCTTAACACATTGAAGACGGTATGCTGTGAAAGTATATGGCCTGAATTCCCGCATATTTAATAAAAAATAGAAAAAAAAGAGATATTCATTACAGAGTGTAAAATTTATTAAAATACATATAATGTATTAATGCTACTTCCAGCATATCTTAAGAAAAAATACTTTTTTTCAAAAAGTGGTTAATACATTCCGTAATGGTTGACATCTCTGTAAATGACGTGAATTTCCGTCATTCGTTGCCAGCAGTTGGAAAATAAAAGACGGGAATTCACGTCTCCTGTCTACAAAGATCAGCTTTATTGATTCATAAAAAATATAAGAAACATAACAATTATAAGAAATATTATCAACCATCAAAGCAACAAATAAAAATTTTCTCTTTCGTCTTATGTGTGTGTATTAAATATAAAGTCATAATAATTTCGAATTTTTAATTAAAACTGAAACGTTCACCCACGCATCCTCTCCTTGATTTCGCCACTTCCGTAATTTTTCGTTAATCAACATTTCAGTGAAGGGGCCTGAATGGCCGAGTGGCTAGCGCTCGGTACCACAGGTTTCGGGTTCGAGTCCCGGCGGTACCATGGATGTTTGTAGTGGTTCGGAATCCACTTTAAACCGTAGCTCCCGGTCTAATAGGATCGTAGAGCGTTGCGGGGGCATTGTTACTCCGCGTCCGTGGCTTCAAGTTACTTCAAGTTAATCTTCAAGTTACAAGCGCCCCCTGGTTAATGCAAAGTGAGTAACGTCTGTACAGCGCTTGCCTTAAGGCATCCAAGACCAAGTTGTCTAAGTGTTTGCCAGCTGCATTAGAAAGGAAAAAAAAAACATTTCGGTGAATGATGCCAATGTTAAAGCTGTAACGAATGATGGTGAGGAATGGTGCGCTATTCTGGAAATTATTTTCATTCAATGACAGCATTAGCACTGCAACGAATGAAGCGCTATTCTGAAAATTATTTTCATTCAAAGATAGCATAAGCGTTGCAACAAATGATGGGGAGGAATGATACGCTATTCTGGAAATTATTTTCATTCAATGACAGCATTAGCGCTGCAACGAATGAAGCGCTATCCTGAAAATTATTTTCATTCAAAGATAGCATAAGCGTTGCAACAAATGATGGGGAGGAATGATACGCTATTCTGGAAATTATTTTCATTCAATGACAGCATTAGAGCTGCAACGAATGATGGTGAGGAAAGATGCGCTATTCTGGAAATTATTTTTATTCAAAGACAGCATAAGAGCTGTAACGAACGATGGGGAGGAATGATACGCTATTCTGGAAATTATTTTCATTCAATGACAGCATTAGAGCTGCAACGAATGATGGTGAGGAAAGATGCGCTATTCTGGAAATTATTTTTATTCAAAGACAGCATAAGAGCTGTAACGAACGATGGAGAAGAATGATGAGCTATTCTAGAAATTATTTTCATTGAATGACAGCATTAGCGCTGCAACGAATGAAGCGCTATTCTGAAAATTATTTTCATTCAAAGATAGCATAAGCGTTGCAGCAAATGATGGAGAGGAATGATACGCTATTCTGGAAATTATTTTCATTCAATGACAGCATTAGAGCTGCAACGAATGATGGTGAGGAAAGATGCGCTATTCTGGAAATTATTTTTATTCAAAGACAGCATAAGAGCTGTAACGAACGATGGGGAGGAATGATACGCTATTCTGGAAATTATTTTCATTCAATGACAGCATTAGAGCTGCAACGAATGATGGTGAGGAAAGATGCGCTATTCTGGAAATTATTTTTATTCAAAGACAGCATAAGAGCTGTAACGAACGATGGAGAAGAATGATGAGCTATTCTAGAAATTATTTTCATTGAATGACAGCATTAGCGCTGCAACGAATGAAGCGCTATTCTTAAAATTATTTTCATTCAAAGATAGCATAAGCGTTGCAACAAATGATGGGGAGGAATGATACGCTATTTTGGAAATTATTTTCATTCAATGACAGCATTAGAGGTGTAACGAATGATGGTGAGGAAAGATGCTCTATTCTGGAAATTATTTTTATTCAAAGACAGCATAAGAGCTGTAACGAACGATGGAGAAGAATGATGAGCTATTCTAGTAATTATTTTCATTCAATGACAGCATTAGAACGTTTCTAAGATCTGTTCTGTTTTAAATATTTAAAGCGTCGGTGATTAAAAATGATCAATTTTGAAATTTCTATTGCCATGAATGGAGTTGACAAATTCAACAGAATCTTGATCGCAAGTTTAATTTTCATTAATATAAATTATAAAAATAGAATCCATAAAGGTTTGCATTTAAATATGAGTCGTAAAAGTTATGAATGAAGATTGGCCTAAAATTTTGAATTTTTTGACAAATCTGAACGGTATAGCGGAAAGGTTGAATAAATTGCATCGACAAAATTTTTTTTTTTTATATTAGACATTTATAATAAAAAGATTCAATACATGGTGAAAAATAGAATTTCTACAAAACTTGGATATTACAAAATGGGAAGCATTTCGGTTAAATAACTTATTTTATTGATCTTAATGGATCAGTGATCACAAGAACATTTTCCGGTCCTAAAGATTTGTTTTTGATCCATTAAATGTTACAATGATGTTAGCGATTAACTCTGAAAGATGTCTGATCCAATTTTCCGAATGCTTGTACAATCAATGAAAATACTTTTTCCCCTTCAGTAAGTATCTCATACTATTATTGGGCACTTAATTCAAATATCAAATGTTTAGATAAGATATTATTTTTTGAAGAAGTAAAAATGTTTTCTGTTGGTATTGTCTAAAAATCTGAGGAAGGTTTCTTTTATAATGTATATGACGTTTGAAAGCGACAGTTCACCTAATTTTATGCTGATTATTGATTACTTGAGTTAAATTAATTGTTTTTGCTATGTTTAGAAGCAGTAATCAAGTTGTTTTCGAATGCAATAAATGTTGTTTCGAATTCAAGGGCCTGAATGGCCGAATGGCTAGCGCTCCGGCGCTCGGTTCCGCAGATTTCGGATTCGAGTACCGGCGGTGCCATGGTTGTTTGTAGTGGTTCGGAATCCATTTTAAAAAGTAGGTACCGGTCTAATAGGATCGTAGAGCGTTGCGGGGGTATTGTTACTCCGCGTCCGTGGCTTATCTTCAAGTGACTCGCGCCCCCTGGACAATGTAAAGTGAGTAATGTCTGTGCAGCGCTTGCCTTAAGGCATCCAAAACCAAGCTGTCTGTGTTTGCCAGCTGCATTAGAAAGAAAAAAAATGTTAAGAACAAGTAACAATATGTTAACAAGAAGTTTTCTAACGAAGAGAATTTACGAAGAAATAGTTTTCAAATTAACATCGAGTTTTTTATAACAGTAACAATTATATATAACTGTAATACTTTTTCCTCTTCAGTAAGTATTTCATGCTATTATTGGGCATTTAATTTAAATATCAAATGTTTAGATAAGAAATTTTTTTCTCAAAAAGTAAAAATATTTCCTTAAGTATTGTTTAAATATTTGAAAAAAGGCTTCTTTCCTGATATGCATGAGATTTAAAAGTGACAGCTTAATTAATTTTATCTTGATTATTTTGTTGTGACTAATCCCTCGGTGGCCGCAGCGCGGGACGGACACCCCAGGAGTGGTCTACTTATGGACGGAGGGAAAAGGGACAGGTTCTGTTGCGATGGAACAATGGTCATAGATTTCAATAACTATTTTGAATTTTGTGAAGTACAAATTTGTTTTTGATTGTTGTTGTCATATCCCTCATGGAAGGAGGGAAGGCAACTTCTGTTTTGATGGAGCATCCGTAGGTAGAAGTCAGACTCCGTGTCGCAGAAGATGGAGGGCAGTGCCTTCCGGGAGAATATTTGTAGGTGGAACTAAACCTAATTTGCTTATCGTATGGGAGAAAACCCGGAAAATTCCCATCAGGTAGTCCGACTCAAGATGCAAGATGCTGAACATGGCAAACTCCATCGAGTTTTCTTGTTTTTGAAACAGTATCTACAACAATGACACCAGCGGATTGAACCTCAGCTCTAATGCTCACCAGCAGCGCACGCTGCCACCTAGCCAGGGGTCGGGATACGTTGATTATTGATTACTTGAGTTAAATTAATTATTTTTGCTATATTTAAAAGTAATAATCAAGATGTTTTTGAAGGAAATAAATATGTTAGAATATGTTTTCGAATGAAATAGATATGTTAACAAGATGTTTTCGAATTAAATAAATATGTTATAAATTTTAAAGTTAATAAAAAAATTATAAATTTAAAAGTAATAATCAAGATGTTTTTGAATGAAATAAATATGTTAGAACATGTTTTCGAATGAAATAAATATGTTAACAAAATGTTTTCGAATGAAATAGATATGTTAATAAGATGTTTTCGAATGAAATAAATATGTTAATAAGATGTTTTAGAATGAAATAAATATGTTAACAAGATGTTTTCGAATGAAATAAATATGTTTATAAGATGTTTTTGAATGAAATAGATATGTTAACAAGATGTTTTCGAATGAAATAAATATGCTAACAAGCAATTTTCTAATGAAGTGAATTTAAGAAGAAATAATTTTCAAATTAAGTCCCTCGTGAGACGTTTTTGTGCTTAACCAGTTTTTATTAAATTGCGACCAAATTTTTTATAGAGAATACTAAATAGCGTGTAGAGGGTTTTTTTTAAAGAAAATCTTGTGTAAATTCAATGTTTTAGGTCCCCAAAATAATTTTGGTTTATCCAATATAATTCTTCATAAAATGACAAACGCAAATAATTTTAGTGCAAAATACGCTTTATTTTGCACTTTTTACATAAAATAATAGCTTATCAGAATACTGACTTTTTATTAAGAATTTTGAGTTAAAATAATAATTTATATTTTAATCTCATCTAAAAGCTTTTAAAATGTCCTTGATAAAATAATTTGCAGACAATATCAAAATATTCTTTCTCTGAGATTGATTTAATTTATTTCTGAGTAATTTTGTAGTGATGAAGAAATTTTTTAAATTATGAAAATTAATGAAAATTGATTTATAAATTTTAAACTAATCAATTTAACCCGATATTCAAAATTGCTTTTGTGAAAAAATAAAGAAATTCTTTAAACGTTCAGAAATTTATGATTAACTCAAGCTAATTTAATTGTAGAAGATAAAAATAATTTTTTACTGAATGAATGAAGTATAAAAAAAATAATAAAAATAAAAAATAAATTTGAAAAAAAGAAGTGAGTGAAAAAAAATTGAAAATATCAAAATGGAAAAAAATAAAATGAAAATTATAAATTATAAGCTATTGTCTCAGTATATAAGTAGTCTTATTTGAATATAAAATCATACATTAGCATTAGAGTAAAGCTATTAAAATGCAGTAAATTTCTGAAATTTTTATGAATTTAATTAAATCTGCTAAAAATAACCATAAAAGGATGAAATTTTTAAGCAAAATCCTATTTAAAACCTAAAGCAAATTATGATAAAAACTATGGAAAAAGCTTCACTATTCAAATATTGATAAAACTGATTATATTACTTTTGTGTTTCTTCTATGTTTATTTAGGACAAAAGAATTTAACTTCCGATTTAAATGAAATAACACCTGTCAATGAAAACTGAAGGCACAAAATAAAAATGTCCTCTTTTTTTTGAGAAAAAAAAATTAGATAATTTGTTTTTTGCTTTTAATATGCTTTTACTTTTAATATATTAATGTAGAGCCTGTTTTGAAACATTTTTTGGAACAGTTCGGATTTAGTTAAGTGGATTTGTGTCCGGTGCTTTTTTTTCTTTCGTGCCAGACTTATACATACCATGAACAGCACACGAAATGTCGTTTTTATATTGCATTACAAATTTATGCACTGTTATGAGAAGTTTTTTTTTTATTTTAAAACTAAAGCTTCACATTGGTAGTTTCTCCTACAGAACCAAAAAAGCAATCTGTTTAAAGTTATTTAAATGGTTTAATAACATCTCTAAACTTGTAAAATTTTGGCATTCATGAGGGCAGATGATGAATGTGATATAGATGTCGTAAACATTATTTTTCCTGCATATATAATAAGCTTTACCTTAGTTTCAGAACAAATTTTTCAACTTGTAAAAATTAAAGATTAGATAATTCTGCAAACTAGCATGGATCATAATTTTAATAACCATCCTCATCATTATCATCATCAACATCATTGGTGCTACAGCCCTTGAAGAGTTCTCACCTCCTTCAAGAGTTTTTGCCATTCCACACGACTAGTTGCCCTTTGTTTCCAGTTAGTAATAGTGAGTGTCTTCAAGTATGTCTGAGTGTCTTGGCTTCCTCATCTTATTCTTAGTCTTTCTCTGGGTCTAGATCAGCTGGGGTTTTGCTTAAGAAGTCTTCTTATTGTTCTGTTTAACTACGTTCTCTCAACATGAACCAGCCACTGAATTCTCCTTATCTCAGTAACAATATTCAATTCCTTATAACAATCATATGTTTCTTTATTTGTTCTAATTCTCTATTCGCCATTTTCATATACTGCTCAAAAAACCTTTCTTAAACTTTTTTTCCCGTACTCTCAACAACTCTTCATCACACTTTCTCATAGTCCACATCTCAGAGCCATGCAAAACAATTGCTCGGATAATGACTCTGCATACAAGAATTTTTAGCTGTCTATTTAGGTAAGATGATCTTAACAGCTTTTTTTTTTACAAATAAACTGAAATATTTAGGTAGTATAAATTCTACACGAGATAGGTGAAAATGAGCAAAATTAAAGTAGATAAACATTTAAAGTAAAATAAATTATTTTGAAAAAAAAAACAAAAACACTCTTTCAAAAATTTAGTTCAGGACTATTGAGAAAATTGGGTGATGGGATATTAAATTAATCTCTTTTTATTTGGTTTGGGGATTGGTAAAATCTCATCTGGGAGCTGTTTATTTAACATTTATGTCGTGTACTACATATTATTATAGGAGGGCCTGATGGCCGGATGGCTAGCACTCTGGCGTTCGGTACCATAGGTATCGGGTTCAAATCCCGGCTTTGCCCATGGGTGTTGTAGTGGTTCGGAATCCACTTTAAACCGTAGGTCCCGGTTCTAATAGGATCGTAGAGGGTTGTGGGGGTAGTGTTACTCGCTTCGTTAGCATATCTTCAAGTTATACGCACCCCCTGGGTAATGCAAAGTGAGTAACGTATGTGCAGCGCTCGTCTTAAGGCATCCAAAACCAAGCTGTCTAAGCGTTTTCCAAGCTGCATTAGAACAAAAAAACCAAAAACATTGTTATTGATCTAGAAAAACTGATTTAGTTGATGATTTTATAAATTGTGCTGGTATATTGTGTAACTAAGAAATGTGTATGATGTTTTTCTCATGACAAGTTGCAATTCTTTCTTAATTAGGTTTTTGTAAAAATTAGTTTCTTTAGCAAAGTCTTAGAGCATTGCCATTTTATCTGTGGTACTTGGAAAGATTTTCTGAAGGGATTTGTGAGCTCATATAAGAAAAACTCATTGTGCTTATTTTCGTACATTTTGAATGCAATCGAACATAATGAATGCAATAAATTACAGTAGTTCATTTAAAATTTATCTCGTTTACCACATACTGTTATAGTTCTAGGAACTCTGATTTAGCTGATAGTTTTATAAATTTTGCATGTATATAGTCGGAACAAATCACAGCCGTTTTAGTTTAATTCATAGTCACCAATAAAAATAACATATAGTTTCATATTATATAATGCATTGATGTATACTATCTACAGAAATATTTTCCCCTCATTCATAGTTTGAAATTATTACAATGATTAGCAACGGCAGGATGCCACTAGATACTGTGTATTAGTTAGCTCGCAAACTATCTGGTAACTAATTATTCAGGTATCAAACGGCGATTCACGCGTTCGCTCTCTGGTTTCCCTGTGGTACATGCGTCCCTTTACTAGCGTATATGGATTACTGTATCCTGATATTGCAACAAAAGTTTGTTTTCCAGACTGAAATAAAACTGAAAACTTATCCAACAATATATTTATTTAATCTTTAACATTCTTTTCAATGACATATTTTCATCACCATTTGTATGACATTTTTATAAAAATCATTTGGTTTCGACTTGGAAAACCAGAATCAAGTTTCATTTAATCTCTTCTCTCGAAGTGAGCCTGACTCCAAGAGAAGAGATTAAATGAAACTAGAAGATTGAAATATGAAAGGAATTGTTTATTATGAACTGTTAGGAGGCAATCGAATAATAAGTATAATAAGAATAATCATAATAAGTATCATAACATATATAATCATAATAAGTATCATAAGTAATCATAACGACTTGGAAAACAAGAATCAAGTTTCATTTAATCTCTTCTCTCGAAGTCAGCCTGTCTCCAAGAGAAGAGATTAAATGAAACTAGAAGATTGAAATATGAAAGGAATTGTTTATTATGAACTGTTAGGAGGCAATCGAATAATAAGTATAATAAGAATAATCATAATAAGTATCATAACATATATAATCATAATAAGTATCATAAGTAATCATAACGACTTGGAAAACAAGAATCAAGTTTCATTTAATCTCTTCTCTCGAAGTCAGCCTGACTCCAAGAGAAGAGATTAAATGAAACTAGAAGATTGAAATATGAAAGGAATTGTTTATTATGAACTGTTAGGAGGCAATCGAATAATAAGTATAATAAGAATAATCATAATAAGTATCATAACATATATAATCATAATAAGTATCATAAGTAATCATAACGACTTGGAAAACAAGAGGTTTCATTTAATCTCTTCTCTCGAAGTCAGCCTGACTCCAAGAGAAGAGATTAAATGAAACTAGAAGATTGAAATATGAAAGGAATTGTTTATTATGAACTGTTAGAGGCAATCGAATAATAAGTATAATAAGAATAATCATAATAAGTATCATAACATATATAATCATAATAAGTATCATAAGTAATCATAACGACTTGGAAAACAAGAATCAAGTTTCATTTAATCTCTTCTCTCGAAGTCAGCCTGACTCCAAGAGAAGAGATTAAATGAAACTAGAAGATTGAAATATGAAAGGAATTGTTTATTATGAACTGTTAGGAGGCAATCGAATAATAAGTATAATAAGAATAATCATAATAAGTATCATAACATATATAATCATAATAAGTATCATAAGTAATCATAACGACTTGGAAAACAAGAATCAAGTTTCATTTAATCTCTTCTCTCGAAGTCAGCCTGTCTCCAAGAGAAGAGATTAAATGAAACTAGAAGATTGAAATATGAAAGGAATTGTTTATTATGAACTGTTAGGAGGCAATCGAATAATAAGTATAATAAGAATAATCATAATAAGTATCATAACATATATAATCATAATAAGTATCATAAGTAATCATAACGACTTGGAAAACAAGAATCAAGTTTCATTTAATCTCTTCTCTCGAAGTCAGCCTGACTCCAAGAGAAGAGATTAAATGAAACTAGAAGATTGAAATATGAAATGAATTGTTTATTATGAACTGTTAGGAGGCAATCGAATAATAAGTATAATAAGAATAATAATAAGAATAATCGGCAGCGTATTAGCTGCTAATAGTAAACTTCAGTGAAGTTTACTATTAGCAGCTAATACGCTTAAAAGCCTTCTAATAACAGAAAAGTCTTGCAAAATGATTCTGTAAGCTTTTAAAAAATGGTTATCTGTTGAATTAAAATAGAGAAAATGTGATGGGCAAAGTATAATTTCTCGTTTAAATTCTACTAGGAGATAGATATTTGGCACTGTCATTTGAAGATATATTTGGCATTGTCATGATGCAGAATCACTTTTTTTCTGTTACCAGAAGACTTTTAAGCGTATTAGTTGCTGATATTAAACTTCAGTGGTTATTATTCGATTGTCGCCTAACAGCTCATAATAAACAATTATTTTCATATTTTCTTTTGATGCAGACAATTTTGAACCTGTTGGATAGTTCTTGAATTATCTCTAAGCCATTATATTTATCACAGTAAAAAAGAGAAGTTCTTTTTAGAAGTGGAATCTGCTTTATTATGTTTATCATTTCTCTTCAAAAAGAAAAAGAACAACAGAACTTTCATTAAACCTGATATTTTGTTGAACCCAAACCGAGCACTAGCCACTCGGCCATCTTGCCCCAGAAGTAAATTAGTTCAAGCAAAATATAATTAACAAATAACAAGTCCGGCATAACAAACTATTTTTTTACAACTTAAATATGTAGTATTTGCACTCACTTAAAATACATTCTTGTCTAAATTTTCTTACAAAAAATACATTTATCCTATAAAAATAGCAATACCAAATTAACAGGTACCAAAGTATTATAAAATTAGCTAAGATAAGTAAAAGAAAATTGTATATTTTACTATAAGCACAGAGATGCTATATTTGTAATACATTGCACATTTTTGGTTCTTAATAATAAAATAGCTTCTATAAGAACTTCTTTCATTTAGAATCTATGAATCAGTGTTGAGAAAAGTCTCTCAACACTTACTTGGTATGCTGCTGAAGCATCAACTGTCTTTGCTTACTGATCGTATTATTGAAGGATGCACTTGAATTGTTTTTTTAGCATTTAATTTTTAAATTAATTCCAAGAATTTTTAATAAAGAAAAATTATTTTTATAAAAGAGTTAGGAGTCAGATTTTTAAACCGACACCCGACTCCTTAAAAAAATTGTTGAGTCACGATTCCTTCTTTCTGACTTCTACTCCTCACTTTTGACGATACATTTAATTTTTTTGTAATAAAATTATTAACTATTAAGATCCGTTGGAGAACTATTTAGATCAAAATCTCTCAACACTTTTCACTGTCACACTTTTTTGACAGCACTTTTTACCTTATATAAGTTATTATACTAAAAACCTGATATTACATTTCCTCTAACTAACCTCACAACAAAAAAAAAGTATGAACTGCATTTGAGAAAAAATGTAAACAACAGATCTGCAGTTAATTTAGGAAATATTTTCCTTCATAATTGAGCATTACTGCCAAATGGACACATAGTTTTTTTAGTATTTATTATTTTTCTGATACAGTGAATTGCTACTGAACTATTGATAAATAAATGAATTTGAAGTAATTTTATATTCACTTTAATAAATTCATCTCTAAAGAGTTAAGAATTTTATTGGAAAGAGTTTATAATAATAATAAAAAATTGCTGACTATAACTTATGTATTGAAAAGATTTGACAAATTACATAAATAGGCAAGTCAATTATGAATTAGGTATTATATTGGGAATTTAAGATGAAATAATTAATGGCATGTTCTATTAAGCCTCCCGTTCACTGGAAACATTTTAGTTTGATTATTAAATAGTTGCGGTACAGCTCAAAATCACAAACTTCAGACCACAATTTCTTTTTTGAATATTTACTGGAATTTTCCTTCATCGTACGATTTTATAATAGTGATATTTCTTCAATATCACTAATTAAAATATCTATGTCTATTGACATGGTGTATATTTAGCTTACAATAAAAAAGTTAAGAAAGGAAATGGTACAAAGTTTGCTTGTTGAATACACTACATACTAACCGGTGCGCGAGGGAATTATTCTTTATTTATTTCTCCTTGTCATCTTCGATTTCGACTATGTTGAATATTTATTTAATTGCTCAAAACTGGTGAAATTGTTATTAAAAACGTTTGCAAAAATTAAATGGCTGATAAATTGATTATAATTATGTTATAATTATCATTTATAATATATCATTGATTATAATTTCATGCACAGTAGAATTTCTTTAAATGGCATTTCGCATCCATGTTGATGTACTTGTAAATTTCATTTTCTATCTGGTTTAATTATTAAAAACATCTTTTTTGCAGATTTATTTTATTTAGTAATTCATTGAAATATAATTTTACATTAAGAGGTATTTTTTTCAGTTGAAACTAGGTAACATTTAAGCAAAATGCATAAATATTTAGTTAGGAATCAATCACATCGTTTATTTATTTATTTGTTATTTGTCCAATACTTTTGTTGAAACTTTATAGTTTTTACCGATTGCCATAAATTCAAGGTACTAATGTAAATTTTCAAAGAACTCATTGCTTTTAAGTGGCTTGAGATTACAACAAACAATCACTGGATTCTTTTCTAGGAAACTAACGGGTGGAAATTATATCAAATTTCGAAGAATTTATGTAATTAACGTTGCAAGTGCCTATTAAAACATTGATTGGCTTAACAGCCATAAATGGGAATTTCTAAAGGGCATCTTTTATGGTTGCTTATAAAAGATTTTCCTGATTGGAACTTGCCAAAACTAATCAGGCAATTAATAGCATTGCACTCGCTCGTCTTTAATTAAATGATTAATAAGAGGGATGTTGTCCTTTCCTTTGCTGTGTTGTTAATGTGCAAAAATTGCAATTAAGATAAAATGTCAAATAATAGAGGAAAATAGAAATTCTTATGATTTTGAAAATTAAAAGTGGATAGTTTTTGCTACTTTATACGAATTTAGAATTTTTCTTTTTTGGTACTGATGTTTGCATAACCCATTTAACAAAATTTCTAGAAATATTTTTAAAAATCTTATTTGTACTACATTTATTAGTTGTTGTTTTATATTTTTTCCTGCTAAATATTTCACTATTATAGATTTTCATAATGTTATGCAAACGTTTTGAAAAATATAATGTGATAAGATGTTATGTATATGTAGAATGTCAAAAATGTATTGCACATCAATAATGAGCAGATATATCTTTATGATGTTATTTAATATTTTGGAACCTTAGAATACTAGAACTCTGTACGACATAAAAGAAAAACTAAAAAAATATTTTTACTGGTGCCTCATACACAAAATACATAGCTAGCTTACAAAAAGACAAGGATATGACGGCATGAGTTGAAGTTATTGCTTTAAAACACGAAAAAGATTCGGTATCTTGGGTGATTTCTCATATACTGATCAAATTGCGTCGTGGGTGTTTTTTGGGTTTTCTTACATATAACATGTAGTGCAGATCAATTAACCTTAAGAAACGTCCCCGATATGCCATTCTACCGTCTGTCATGAGTTGTTTGTGACATTTTACGTGGAACTCGATGTCTCTAATATATAATATCAGCCTGTTTACAAAGTGAGCCCCTTGTGGTTTCGTGTATTACACCGTGTGATAATTAAGGTCTGCCGCAGGAAAAATGGATTAGATTAGTTGTAGACTCAAAAACTCTAAAAATCTCCGTCCTTAGAATGAACTGCACTTGTAAATCAAATTTAAATCTTTATTTTTCACTTTTATTGTAAATAATAATTTGTAAAGTTCTGCATATATAATGTTTGTAAATAAATATTAATATGTTCCCATGAACCTGTAAGTGGTTCTCTTCTTGAATCGTTACAAGTCTAGTATAGGCCGAGACGTTACAATATGTATATATATATATATATATATATATATATATAGATTGAATTTTTATTATCTGAAGAGATTCTTTTTTTAAATTTCTAAAGATCAAATCATTGATATTATATCTGGATTGGACTTACAAAGATCCTGGTGGAATTTATTTATCCGACAATCAAATTAGAATTTAGCTATCTGCTCAATTCTGACCGATTCTTCTCGAAAAATTATCTTGATTTTGTTTAAACTACTTCAGTTTTTTCTTTATAATTGAATACTGATTTTCTATTTTCAGAAACAAGCAGTTTGTTTTTCCGGATATCACTGTTTGTCTGTGTTGTGTGCAATGTAATTGAAGTGAATTGTGTATCTAATCAAATTATAAAGAACCCGCGTCTTTTTTCGCTGAGCAAAAAAGTAATTCGTTGATTACCTTAATTCTTTTGTCGCATTTTTTCTACACCACTTTGTTTTTGTTGTATGAGATTTTTAAAAAAAAATTTATTTAATGTTCAATCTCTTTTTTCTTTTTTTAAATTTCGTGGTGTTTCTTTGATGTGTATACACTATCAACAAAAAGTATACAAGGAAAAAGTTTTTACAAAGGGAGACGACTTTGTAAAAAAAATAATTGATTTACAAGTGTATAGTTCTTTTCACGGAATTCTATGAGGAAAGTTTCACTTTTTTTGTAGAATGTTGTAATTTAATGAAATCTTATCAATATTTCAACAGACATGGAAAAGAAAAGGTGTAATTTTTTTTTTACCATTTTATAATGCAATTTTAAATTTTTTAACAAGAAGTCCTTAATTTAAAATTTTTTTCCGCTGCAAATATTCCCATAAAACACAAGAATTCACGCATTATCAAAAATATAATAAATTAATTGAATATATTTTAAATATATTCAAAATTATTTATACATTAAATAAATTCAAAATTAACTAAACATTAAATACATTCAAAATTATTTATACAATAAATATACTCAAAATTAATTATATAATAAATGTATTCAAAATTATTTGTACAATAACTATATTCAAAATTATTTATGCAAATGTATTTAAAATTGTTTATACATTAATTATATTCAAAATTATTTATGCAAATATATTTAAAATTGTTTATACATTAATTATATTCAAAAATTGATAATGTATATAATATTTTTTTTTCTTCTTTTATACTTCTCACCTTATTTATATTTATATATTTCTTACATTATAATCACTGTCCTAATAAGTTTTGTTTACCAATTACTTCTGTAACCTTTGTGATGCACCAGGCTATTAATTGCTTAAATTAACTTTTAGAACAATTTCTTTAGTCGTACATAATTCAGCATAAAAAAGCACAATTAATGTGCAAATGAATGCATTCATAAAAATATTGTGTAGTTGTAAATTAGTGGAGTTGAAATAGAAAATAAGTTTCTCACTTCTCAACAGCAGCTGAAATTGAGTTGTCCGCTAAAGCAGAATTAATTGACGCATAAGTTTAAAAAAATAATGTCCTTAGTCTCGCATAATTCAGCATAAAAAACACATTTAAAGTGCCAATGAAAACATGTATAAAAAGAAACAAAATGGTAAAATATTGCGCAGGTGTAAATTTGTGAAATTTGAATACAAAATAAATCTCGCTTCTAGGTAACAGCTGAAATTGTGTCACTTTCCAAAACAGGGCAAGACAGGAAATAATCATAATTCATCAGAAATAAGAAGGAAATAAAAAGTGTAAACTTTCATTACTTCTTAAAATATTCATGATTGCAAATCAATTGTTTTTTTAAAAACTATTTTAAAAGAGAAGAAATTTGCATGAAATTGCATATTTTATGGATGGATAAAAATGACGTTCAAGTAGTAAGCCACATCCCATACATTAAATCAAATTTTTCAATGTTCTTGGCATTCTGAGAATTTTTTAAAATTCTTAAAATTTTTTAAATTTACCTTCGTTTTAAGATTGATGATGGTGACTTGTTAAAGTCAGTTATTTAATGGTATATTCTACAAATACAAAATTAAATGCACCATAGAAAATAATATTTTCTTGACTACAAATGTTAATGGCAAACAGAAAAAGTATTTTTAATGAAATAAAAGAAGACTTTCTGAACAATGTAAAAATTATCGCCAAAATAAAAAAAGTTAAGAAGTATTTATAATGAGAAAGTTTGTGAATATTTATATCTTAAACGCGACGTATTGTGATTTATTTACTATATCTGTATCATTTCCTGTTAAAAAGTTAAATTTAAGAATCATTATGTATGCTTGTTTAGTTTTATGTATCAAATAAATAATTTATATATAATGCTAGTTAGAATATTTATATATGTAAATAAAGTTTATTCAGACAAATGGAATCCATGAATAAAGAATAAATACATTTTACAGATAATTCTTTTCTAAATTTTTAAATTTATTTGTACTCTACTATTGTTTTGTATTCTAAAAATAATTTTAGTTGTTTTAGCTCTTAAAATTTTATAACTTTTCTAGGATTGCTTTCATTGTGTTTCATTTAAAATTAAACTTATTCACTTTAACTGCCTTTTATTAATTTTTTTTTGATTTTTTTAGTCGATCAAAAAACAACTTTGGATTGCATAAATTTCTATCTTGTAAAAATTAACATTTTATGTTTATTTATTTATTTCTAAAAGAACATAGAAGTAAGATTTTTTTTCATTCAATAAAGTTTATTTCCATTCTAAAGTTTTAATCCTACAAAAACCGTTGTTATTCTTCAAATACATGAATAAAATGTAAGTTGTTGACAAATTACATTAGACTATACATTTTATTTTTGAATATGTAATGCTTTTTCCTGAAGCTAATATTTCCATTACAATAAAACGTCTCGTCTTTCAGATTGAATTGAATTTGTTCTCAATAACATTAAAAAATGTAACGGAACTCCCCATAACTTGTTATTTTCAAAGAAGAAATAAGGTTTTATTGTGTTTGTGTATTGTATTGTTATCGTTTCTTATTCATAACAATTTTTCGTTCCAGTTTTGGGAGATGAAGTCTGATGGTTAGGGATAAACACGATACCTTAAAAGATTTAGCAAGTAATTTTAATGTATACAACAATATTCTAATGGAATTTAGTCAATAAAACCACACAAATTCTCTCCATTCAATAATGATAATGCTGACAAACGGCATATTTAAATTTATATTGTTAGAATAAATAATGGTTTTTTTTTATGGTGAATAATTTATCTGTAATGTTTAAATATCAAATCAAAAATATGAATTTACTTCAAATTATTATTATTTGTATCTATTTTAAATATGATATCAACATAGAATATGGTAAGAAATATTTACACTGTACCATTTTTTATTTAAATGTGCATATCAGAGTATCCATATTTATCAGCAGTATAGTAATAGCTTTAATCTGGCTAGTCATTGATTTGAATGACAGATACAGGTACAGAACTTCTATGACTTCATTTCGATAATGGAATTCCTAAATCGTACTGGCTAGTGAGTAGTGGCGTTCAAGTCTCTCGGCAACAATTAACTATACGTACTTAAATGGTGACAAATTTGGAGCATATACTGGCCTGATGATAAAGGATACAACAGCACTGGCAAGATGTCGAGCATTGTCCTATTGAAAGGTAGAGTGAAGGAGGCCTGGAAGATAGGGCACATCCACAGACCTTAATACATCAGAAATGTAAAAGGGATCATCTGAATGCGCACCAGTGGTAATTAGGATGTGCAAGTTGCCAATAGTCTTTTTTCCACACACGGTAATGCCATCATGATATTTGTACGCAGAACAGAGATTTGTCTATAATGATGTATGGCATGATTCAAGGTTCCTTAACCGTTGTTGGATGCATCGCAGACATGCCCGTTTTTGCTACAACGTCAAAGAAAGCCACATCAATGGTTGCCGTAGTAGTGACTGTCTCGTAGGTCAAAAAGCCATACGGTCGCAGTCGTAGGTCGAATGGTTGCATTAGCGACTTACCCGCTAATGACACCTGAGTTCTTGACTCAGGGTATATTTGTCAAGGCTATTTGATTATTTAAGAAATACCAATAGCATGGTTGTTCTCTCGGGAGTTAGTGATTCTTCGTGACGTTCTATATAGTCTACTCGAAGTCATTGATTTCCTATTGTCATGACTGTCATGGAATATGCAAATTTTTGGTAGTTCCCCCTAAAAGTTCTCCGGGAAGGTATTTCCTTTCTTTCTTAGCGGCTCGGAGTAAAATCAGACTTCTACTACGGGTGCTCCATCACAACAGAAGCTTCCCCCTTTCCCTCCAACCATGAGTAGACTATTCATGGGGTGTCAGTGCACAGCTTCTGGATACTCAGGATTAGTCACAACAAAATACAATTTAAAATTTATTACCATATTTTTCCTCTTCTGTAGAGTATATTGGAGATCTTAGGTTCATCAACAAGTTGGAAAGATGATGACCTGGAAGAGTTTTATGGATAAATTTCCCTTATTTGCGTATCTTGCAAAAAACAAACAAACATTCAGAATGCTTTCTCTAATATGTCTGACTGTCAATGCGAGACACTTACACACGCAATTGCAATGACCATCGAGTCTACTTGTTTCTAAAAGCAGTGAACATAACACATGTCGCCAATGAATTTATGGTGCAATAGTGTAACAGTGATTATTTTCTATACGCAAATGAATACATTATTTAATTCCCTGTTATTTATAGAATTGAATTACGTCTTTATCGCTAGTCAATCGTGTTTTATTCCAGAATCAATCTTTCAAGTTATTGATAGAACACTTCTGTTTCTTTCGAAGGATTCATGTCCCATTGCCGCGAAAAATGCTATTATTGGTTTCGTTAATGGACTCTCTATCGAAAAGAGATTTTCGTACCAAATTTTCTTTCACTTTCCGATGTAGCGAAAATTCCTCTCATTCGGAAAGAGAAATAGCTGCTGATACGACGCATTGAGGAGAAAAAAAAAGAAATTAATACTCTCATTCGATACTTTTTTACTGAAGCGATCAACAAACATACATAGAGCATTATAAAATCTCGTATACAAACATAACTGAGAAATAATATCAAATAAAGATTCTATATAATTTGTATAAATAGTAATCAGCATGTGTCCTAACATATTAAAAAAATATGTTAGAAAAATTCCTGAATTAGTTCTCGTTTCGGGGCCTGATGGCCGAGTAAATAGCGCTCTGGCTGTCGGTGCTACTGGTTTTGGGTTCGAATCCCGGCGGTGTCATGGATGTTTGTAATGGTAATGGAAACCACTTTAAAATGTAGGTCCCTTTCTAATATGATTATTACTGCTACTACACCACATCACTGTGCCTAGAGTTTAGTTGTCCCTTTACAGTTTGGGAATAATGTGGGTGAGAAGAAGTCTGATTGGGCTCTGTGGCGCTCACGGTCATATGAGACCAGGACATGCGGCTTAAAGTGGATCCCGAACCACTACAAACATCCACGGCACCGCCAAGATTCGAACCCGGTACCTGTGGGACCGAGCGCCAGAGCGCTAGCCACTCGGCCATCATGACTGTAGAGGGCAGGGCTGACAACTTTACCCCCCCCAAAAAAACCATTTCTTGTTTCGAAATCTGCCAGTAGACAGACGGCCTTGCCCCCCCCCCATGGCCTGTTGCGCGATTAAAAACAAAGAGTTCTCATTTCAGACTTTTACTCCAACTCATTTTTATTTCACGTTGGCTCTCGACTTTTCAACGATGTACAGCATGCTCCACAGGGAATCAAGCACTTTTTTTCTCCTGTTGATAATTAGTCAGTTCCCCTTTGCTATGTTCTTGTGATTCTCAGTAGAGAAGAGTAATACATTGTGTAAGGATAACGCTAATATATGTCGTAATGGAAAAAACTCCAATCTTGTAAATTTCTTGCTATTGCGACATAATTCATCACAATCTCCCCTGAGTCTACTATTTTTCAGAATCAGATAATATAGATCATGCCACCAGTAAGAATCGTGCATGTGACATGCTAACTAACTCGAGCTCATTCTGTGGCATGTTAACTAAACCTCCAACGACTGGGCTACGAGTGGAGCCGTTTCAAAGTAAACAAATGAATATTCATCGTGTATTACATGCATGGTAGTATTAGTACATACTACTGTGTCCTAAAAGTAAGACCAGTTTTCAATTTAAATTTCCCGGGCATATGGCCTTTCAATTATTTTTTCCTTTATTAGGTTGTTGGCACTGTCCTTGACATCTGATTGATTTAGCATCGTGCTACTTCTGGCTATTCCCTAAACTCAAAAGACCACTCTGGGGACAACGTTTTGAGTTGATTGAAGATACATTTCAAAAATCGCCGGAATCAATTTTAGCATCTCACAAAACCAAGCGTAACTCAAGCACCAATGAATATTTTGAAGTGAAATTTCACACAGATGTCAAGGACAGTGCCAACAACCTAAAAAAGAAAAAAAAAATTGAAATACCATATACCCGGGAAATTTAAATTGAAAACTGGACTTACTTTTTGGACACAGTAGTATAAGGGTGTGCATGGCCTTTATGATGGCCTTTGAGGTGAACGTCATGTACATCATGGATGATCAAATTGAGATGGAACCCGATCTAGCGAACAAAATTGAAAGCTTCACTGCCTATGTTAAGGTTGGGCACGATAAATATGTAGGTAGATGTGTCTTTCCATAAGGGCAACGGGCAACGGGCGTACCGGTTACGGAGTTCCTAGGTGGTTTTAAGAACCACAATACCTCTACATCTTAATTGAGTTAAAAAATTTGCACACAATGAAGTTGCTTAAATTAGAGAATATTAATAAATAAAAAATAAAACAATTAAAATTTCGGAAAAACATCTCTTGCTTGAGAACAATTAAAGCAAGAGATCGAAAGGTTTAAGGAGAATGTGAGGAAGGTGCTCCTCTTCCAAATGTTGTCATTTGGGGTGTTCGTTAAAAATAGGTATGGTATAGTGTTGTGCAGTGTAGCAAGCTTCTCTTCCTGCAAATGGTCAACTTTGAAACTGTTAATACATATTTGCCGTTTTAATGGTGAATGATTTGGTATCAAAGTGCCAGGTATTCTAAAACGACAACATTAAAATCGAATTTAATTTGCTCCCACTTTCTGAAATATATCTGAATAAAAAATCGTCCTACTATCTGAATAAAAAAGCTGACTTTTCTCCAATTTCACTATAAATGAGAAAATATTAGAGCCTTTTCCTGCTTAAAAAAGTTTAGGGTGCTAAATGATTTAATATTAAATGATTAAACAGTAAGTCAGAAGGAGTTTCCCTCCATCGTTCTAAAATAAAAGGAAAGAGTTCATTTTCCTGAATTCTAATGTAATAGTGTCTGTTATAGTAGTGAGTCTATATTATAGTCTGTTATTATTATTATTGGATAGATCCTCATAACCCAAGAAAGTATAGAAAGTGTCTTGTTGAGCATTTCCTTGTATTTCATTAAGAATGGAAGCGCCCAGGTCAAATTCACACTTATTAAGAATTAAATAATTATCTGTTATGCCCCTTCTCAGAAAAATTGCTAATAGCATTTTAATTAATTCTATGCAACATTCTCGATTCAGGCTTTATAGATTTTTCCATTAGATTTGTCCTTGTATTCTATTAAACAGATGTACTGTATCGAGTTTCTATTTCTAAGTATAGTAAAAAGACGATAATGCGATTTTTAATTTGTAATAAACAAATTTTCTAGGGATAAATATAGATTTCCCTTAAATTAATAAAGTTCCTTTAAAGAATATATCAATAGTAACATTTATCGATTTGTAACAAAAAGCAGAAGCCAGTTCAAAAACAGTAAGTAAATTTTGTAGTTTTTTTAAAAAATTTATACATACAAAATGTGTGCAAGAAATTTAATATGTTTAATTTCAGAAATCGCATCGTGCCGTATTTTTCTACAATATTTACTGACAAACTTTCTGCATAACTCAAATTGTACATTATTTTTATCATGTATAATAATAAGCATTCAACATGTCAATAATACAATAATAATTCATGTACAATAATGTACAATGTACAATGTCATGTACAATAATGTACAATGTACAATGTCATGTACAATAACGTACAATGTACAATGCCATGTACAATAATGTACAATGTACAATGTCATGCACAATAATGTACAATGTACAATGTCATGTACGATAATAATAATTCAACATGCCATTTATTTATTATTTTAATTAAATTTCATTCAATTTGCATATACTATCAACATCTCCTGACCTACTGTTAAAATGTTTGGAAATTTGCTTACAAAACTATATCGATGGAAACAAAAAGAACGAAAATGTTTTTGAAGAGCATTCTTTTTTATTCGAAACACAGCTCCATTTGAAATGGGCAGAGCATGACTGGCAAGGAAAGGTGTCAAAACATTGCTGTTCCAAAGCGATAGTACATTTGAAAGACTCTTCTAAAAACTATCACCCATAAAAGTGTCGATGCTTTAAAAATATACGTATGTGTCTCTAACGTTTATTCGTGTTTTCCATAAAAGTGACAGCCCCAAATAGGTGCAAGTGAATAAAATGGAAAATCTGACAAAATGACTTCAAATTACACAAAGGTAGGAATGACACAAATAAACATTGGTCTACATCAATGGAATGCTGTTACATTTTCGAGTGAAAAAGGTTTAGTTGAAATAGAAATAATAATGGTTTCTTTAGAGTTATATAGTAAGTGAAGAAATGATTGAATATTAAATTATCTTAACTAATATTTAAATGGTAAATATCTTAACTAATATTAGTGCTGTTTCGAAATAAATCACAAAATCTTATAGTGCTATCTCGAAATAAATCACAAATTGTTATTGTGCTGTTTCGAAATAAATCATAAAATGTTTTAGTGCAATCTCGAAATAAATTAATTTTAAAGATTTAGTTTTATTTCGACATAAATTACAAATATTATAGTGCTATTTCGAAATAAATAACAAAATGTTACTGTACTATTTCGAAATAAATCACAAAATGTTATTGTGCTATTTCGAAATAAATCGCACAAAATCTTTCTCGAAATAAATCACATTTTAAAGATTTAGTGTTATTTCAACATAAGTCACAAATGTTATACTGCTATTTGGAAATAAATTACAAAATATTATAGTGCTTAATCAAAATAAATCATAAATGTTAAAAATTTAATGCTATCTCGAAATAAACCACAAAATATTAAAAATTTAGTGTTATCTCGAAATAAATCACAAAATATTTTAGCACTATTTCGAAATAAGTCACAAAATATTATAGTACTATTTCGAAATAAGCCACAAAATATTAAACATTTAGTGCTATTTCGACACAAATCAGAGAATGTTATAGTGCTATTTCGAAATAAATAAAAATATCTGTTAAAATGTAGCTTGATTCTTATATTTTATACATGTATAAAAAATAATATCGTAATATACTTATAAATTGATAAATAAAATAGTCGAGTCCAGGCAAAGTATCGAATGTTTTATATCGACATTTGTAAAAACGTGTGTAAAAATGTACCATATTGGTTTTAACTTAGTGTACAGTTAAATCGAAGAAAATATATGATGTATATATTATTCATATCAAAAATTTGTTATTCAAATCAAGCAAAATATCTGTCATTTATAACAAAAATTTAATTTATTTCCGTTCACGAACAACAACAAAAACTTTCTTAATGAAATTCTTTCAATTTTATTTAAGACATATACTAATTAACAAGTAATAATAAAAAAAAAAATTTAAGTTAATTCCTACTTTTTTTTCACTATATTGCAGAAAGTCCTTTTTAATTAATTTTCATTCATTTTTTTAAGTTTATCTGGCGCCATCTATTGGTAGATACATGTATCTTAAATCTATAAAAAACTAAAATTAATTAATTTAATTTAATTACTGAATTAATATTTGAAAACACTGTATTAACATCAAGTGTCATCCACTACAAGTACAAAAAAAATGTATTTTAACTCGAGTGGATGAATAAAAATAATTTTATTAACGATTGAAAATTTGAACAAGATATATATAGGGAGAGTGTGAGCTAATAGAAGGAAATGAAAAAAGAAGACATACGAGAAAAGCTGTCTGATTGTATATTTCGGAAACAAAAAGTTTTTCCAAACAATACGATAAAGTAATATATAAACAATCTATTCGTATTCTAATGTCGTATCGTATATTCCTTCAGCGTCCTAATAACAACCGATGCGTGAGGATTAAAAAGAAAGCAAAAGCAAGACTCTGATCTAAAGAATTCACTTTTTGAAATATTTATTTGAATTCCCTTCTCGTAGCTCGTATTTCTTCTCCATGCTTTTCGTTTCTGTCACTTCAAGGGGAATCCTTTCAGAGTTCTTAGAAATTCGTTATCAAATCCAAGTTTGTGAATTTTTGAAGCGTGAATATTGTAATAAGATACAAACTAGGCTCGCATTAATGTAGGGCGAAAATGTTCTAGTGATTTTTTTTTCCTTTAGAGGGAATATGAGTATGGAGCGCAGAAATTTGAGAAAATTCAATCCGTGATATAATAATGAGACTTTCTCCTAAATGTAAATACTACGAATAAATGGAGATAAAACTTTTCATTTACGAATGTTTTGAAGTGATTTAAGTCTTTGTAGAATTGCCTTTTGTTCTTTTAATACCGACAGAAAAATAAGAAAATGGTAAATCGACAATAAATGAATAAAATTAAATTCCCACGTTGTGGTTGTTGTGCTATAGGTGAATTACAATGAAAAATTGTTTTGTAGTGTTGTTGTTTGTTTGTGCAGTTGGATCTGGGTGGGGTTGGGTTGAGACACAGGTTTGAAAACACACAGCTTTATTTACAAACACGTAAACACGACATAAACACCGCAATTAATTACAAACAATATTTAACACACAGCATGTAACACATTTAAAGATATATACTTATATTTTCGTGGAAGGATTCCACTTCTAAGCTGTAAATAACGATATTCAGGTTTGCATTGAATGCACGAGATATACTCAGGTACTACATATACTAGGAGAGGGCTACAGAGGGCTTGAAGGCCAACTTATACATAGCATTATGCTAACTATATCTTCTCTTGGGGTGAGAGACTGTAAACTAAACTAAACTGAGGTAGCAAACGCCGGTCTCGCTGTATATCCTCTCTGGTCAGAGTCTCGATGCCTAAGGGGCGTAGATGCCTAAGTTGTGCCTCGTTGCCTAAGTCTTGATTTCTTCTGAATGTCACAAGAGGCGCTCTTGCAGTGCGTAGGAGGGAGAACGGCTACAGTTTACATTTTCCCAACTGTAATGATGGTGTGCGAGTTAGTTTAATACATTTTCTATTATGATATCTTGGAAATATTTTAAACCCAATTTCTTTAGGACAGTGACATATACAATCTAACATTGAAATATACTCATGTACAAAAGTTAAACCTGACTAAAAAAGGTAAAAATGATAAATAAATGGCAATATAACTAATGGAAATTGATTAGTATAGAAATTAGCTTGATTTTTAAAACGTACAAATTTTTATCAAATTACATTAATTTATACAAACCAATAGACTCATTGCAACAAGAAAAATTCA
Organism: Caerostris darwini; assembly: GCA_021605075.1. NCBI lineage: Eukaryota > Metazoa > Arthropoda > Arachnida > Araneae > Araneidae > Caerostris > Caerostris darwini. Next base: position 204,790 of record BPLQ01010246.1, read on the forward strand.
GAATGAACGTTATACTCATTAGGATTAATTGGCTTGCAATTGTAGACATAGACTTTTGTACTTTCTTACAGAAACAAATGATGGCGTAAAGATGCCAGTGTTATGACATGTTATTCAAAGGAAGGAATTGTGCGAAGGTTGAAATCCTGAGAATCACAAACAAAAGTTTCAAGACTAGTGAATATGTTACAATTAGATCTCTAGATTCTTGCAAAAGTTTCCAATCATGAAAGATATATAGAGGACCAGTATTATATTTGTGCCACTACATCATGCCAATGATTATATCTGGTATTGATTGGAAGACGACAAAAGACTATGTCTGCATGCTAATTGTATCTCTCTATTAATACTTGTTCTCAATCAAAGTTGTATAACTTGATTTGTATTATGCAAAGTTGTATTTATTCTTTTTATCTATTCTTTAGAATTTAATTCCAAATTAATTTCATCATTTATGGAGTGTTTACCTACTAACATAAAACCTTCCAAAAGGAAAACCTTTTTTGAATATATTTATTCTTCTTCAATGGCGTAGTTTAATTAGCCTAAAGTGTGTACAAAATGACCGTAGAGCAACAAACCAAACGAAACCAAATCTTCAATGGTGCAAGAGCCCAACCAAAGGCCGTCTGCTACTGGCAGATTCCGAAAGCAAGTTATGTATTTTCTTTTTAAGCGATAGGGTTGTTAGTCTTACGCCCAACACTCTAGAGTCATATTAGACCAGGCATCGCCGGTACTCCAACCTGAAACCTGTGGCACTGAGAGCTAGTCACTCGGCCATCAGGCTCCTTAAAAAACTTAAAAGACATCAAATTCTTTTCCTGATACATCAATCCTGTTATCTGAATAAAAACTCGAATACGAAACTTGTGGTACCGAGGATCAGGAGTAAACCAAACAGTAAACCTAACAGTTACAAAACAGTAAACCTAAAAAATTTTATATAAAAATATCAAAACTTTCATATCAAATGAAGTAATAAATATTAAATTTGAATCTTATTTACATTAGTTTAAAATAAAAAAAAATAACCTGAAATTTCTTATATAAATGGAATCGTCTTTTCAGAACAAAAGGTCAATACAATTTTTTTTCACAAAAAACTAACCAAGTTTATGGAAAAACTAACCAAGTTTATGGAAAAACTAACCAAGTTTATGGAAAAACTAACCAAGTTTATGGAAAATCTAACCAAGTTTATGGAAAAACGCCGAGTTTCAATAAATGAAAGAATTCTAAACCACATAAATAGAATGATCAAACCATTAAATAGAAAAAGATTTTTCAGTTTCGCGATTTAAATTCAAAACTTTTATATTCTAAACTAAATCAATGGAAATGCAGAAACATATTTCATCCCGAAGCAAAAAGAACTCGGTAGAAATACATGCTTCCGTATATATTTATCTTTAAATATTTTGTTGAGAGAAAAGTTTATTTTATTTTTAAAATTTTTTTCGATAGTCACCATATGCCTTAGCATAACTTTACAGATACTTGAAAATATAAGAATCTTTGTAACTTGGACATAAATGCCATTTATCCAGGTAATACAGATATGTTTACTAGGAATGTCCCCAACAATTATCTCTTCCTCGATTGGTAAATAATTGAAAAGTTTAAAGATCAACAAAAGACAACTTGTTTGTAAATTAGGGGCATTTCATCCTTGGTGAAGAGAACTCAACAAAAAGCACCATATGCCATAACATGACTTTACAGACACTTGAAGAAGAATCTTTATCATTTGGACATAATGGCATTTCTCCAGGGAATGCAAATTTGTATACAAGGAATGTCCTCACCCTTGCAGCAGTAATCTGTACCTTTATTGATAAATCATTGAAAAGTTTAAGGATCAACAAAAGACAACTTGATTATAAATTAAGTACATTTCCTTCTTGGTGAAGAGAACTCAGCAAAAAATGAATAGAGTTAAGAAGTCGAAGAAATAGTTGAATCTCTAAGTGGAAGTTCATACATCGTTAACTTTTGCTATAGCCATTTTAAGATGTAAAATCAACGTTTCTAAATTTACATCCTGCTCGTTTGTAGTTTTTAAAGAAAAATTTTAATGTTTTTATGTGAATAGCTATTAAATAGAGAAAGAATAATGAATAATATAATGTTAACATAAAGGATTGACCATATGGAAACGAACATGCAAGTGATAACTTACTGATAATTATGTAGGAAAAGGATGTAAAGGCTCTGAATCCTCGTTATTTTCCTAGCTATCAACTTCATGATACGTTCTTTTTACTTCAAAAGTACATTAGTTATTTTTTAAAAAAGATTTTCGGACTTTGATAAGAGATTAAAACACGATTACACTTAGTTTAATAAAAATAAAAAAAATAATAGCCATTTCAAGTTGTAAAATCATTGTTTTTAAATTTACAGCATGCTCGTTTGTAATCTTTAAAGCAAAATTTAAATGCTCTCATGTGAAAGCTATTAAATGGAGGAGGAAAAAATGAATGATGCAATATTTACATAAACGATTGCAATGCATAAAGGATTAGCCATAAGAAAATGTTATTGATAATTATGTAGGGAAAAGATGCATTGACTACTTTTACATTACTTTTCTAGCGATCAACTTCTCGAAATGTTATTACATTAACGAGATACTTGAAAATATAAGATTCTTTATAACTCAGACATAAATGGTAACATTTCTTCAGGGAATGCAAATCTGTATACAAGGAAAGTCCTCATCCCTGCTACAATTATCTGTACCTCGATATGTTAATCGTTGAAAAGTTTAAGGATATTGATTATAAATTAAGGGCATTACTTTCTTGGCGAAGAGAACTCAGCGAAAAATGAATCGCGTTTAAGAAGTCGAAGAAATTGTTGAATCTCTAAACCGAAGTTCATACATCGTTAACTTTTGCTATAGTCATTCGAAGTTGTAAAAATCAAAGTTTCAATTTACATCATGTTTGCTCGTAGTTTTTAAAAGAAAATTTAAATGCTCTTATGGGAAAATCTATTAAATGGAGGAAGAAAAAATGAATGATGTCATAACATAAAGAAGCGCAATGCATAAAGGATTAGCCATATGGAAACGTTTCGAAGAAAGAAGTCAGTGCACCTTTTCCTTGCATAATTATCAGTATTATGCAAGGAAAAGGTTTACTGACTTCTAGCTATCAGTTTCATGATATGCCCTTTTTACTTAAAAAAATAACTGATATTTTTTAAAGCTTTTCGGACTTTGAGGGCAGATTAAAACAAGATCCAATGTTTAATAAAAAAAATAATAATAAACATTTAAATGGGATATATATATATATAGTACATTGAGGATGAATCACAACAACAACAGCATGACTTAATTGAAGATTTCGTTGCTCGACAATCCATTGCCACTGAAGTGCGCGCGAAATTATTGGTATCTTTGGAACTGTTCGTCAATCACTCCTACGATGCTATCAAGTATGTATTACTTGTTGGTGATAGCAAGTTTGAGCATTTCTTGTAAACGTTGGATCAAAATAGCATTTGATCCAACGCTCTGTTGGATCAAATGTTCTACTTGATGTTTTTCTTTTCATGTCTCACTGTTTTGTATTCGTACCTTACTTCTGACCATACGTTCCTATACAAAAAATGTATGTTTTAGTAAGCTGTACCACTCCTTAAAGCGTGTTCCATGACCATTATATTATCCTGCATTTTATGTCTGCCCGGCACTAAAGCTTTTGTAGAAAGGGTATTTTTTTCAGACGGAAGGTTTCAGTTCTTAAAGGAAGGCTTAATTACTGAAGTAAATTTTTAGAAATTCTGCCTAGAATAATCAATACGAAAGATACTTAAACAAATTTATTCAGGAAAATATAAGACCACACAATGTTTTATTTTTAATCGTTAATTTCTGCTCCTTCAGTTAATACGCAAAAACTAAGAAGTATACAATTTTAAATGCCCATCTATAAGTAGATGTCCCGTTTTGAGGGGAAAATGAATGGTCATTTTAAGTATGCTGAACGTTTTTATGTGATCATTAAAATTCATGAAATAAAATGCAGCTGATTAGAAGAATAACATTTACGCAAAGTTTATTTCTTCTGGGAATCATGTCAAACATAACTTTTTAAAGTAAAATATTTATTCCAGAACTTCAGTATTGAATTTATTAAGAACAATTCTTCTTTTTTTATGTCGTATATCTAGTAAAAATCAATATCTTGTTGGGTTTATTTCAGTTAATTTTAATAGTCGTCGAATATTTCATAAAAAAAAACTTTAATCAATTTTTTACATTAAAAGAGTATTATTTAATTACTTTATTAGTATTACTCTAGTAGTATTTACTCTTTTAGTATTACCCTTTTATTCTTTCTAGTATTTTTGAAGTATAAATCCTTTTAGTCAGAGATATTTTTTTTAAATTCTGCATATCAAATATAAAAAATATTTATTTAACAGATATCATTTTATTTAAAAATTTATTTATATATGCATATAAATAATAAAGAAATTTCTGACTAAAGAGATTTATATTACAAGTATAGTTTAAAGAAAGTATTTCTTTTATAAATATATAAACAAAAATTGTATTATTTTTAAAAGAATTAGTGCGATTTTTTCTTCTTCATTAACTTCAGTCCAATGGTGGGCCAAGGCTGTCTGCCCACTGGCAGAGTAGCTGGTGGCCAATTGGCTAGCGCTCTGGCGTTTGATACCACATGCTTTCAGGTTCGAATCCAGGCGGTGACATGGATGTTTGTTAATGGTTCGGAATCTATGTTAAACTGTAGGTACACGGTCTAATTAGCCCAAAGTGTGCTCCAAATGACCGTAGAGCGACAAACCAAACCAAGCCTACTGGCAGATTTCGAGATAGGAGATGTCTTCTTTTTGCGGGATAGGGTTGTCAGCCATACGCCCAACAACCATATTAGAATGGGTCCTATAGTATAAAGTGGATTCCGAACCACTAGAAACATCCATGGCATAATCGGAACTCAAACTCGAAACCTGGGGCACTGAGCGCCAGAGCACTAGTTACTATGCCATCAAGCCCCCTCGTGTGATTTAAGAACTACAAAATAAAAACCTACTTCAAAATTTCTTATATTTTAAAAGACAACCACCCTTAAGTACAACTTTCTGAAAGCCTTTTATATCCCAAACAGTTAGCTTAAAATCTCTCAAGTCGAAAATTTTAATTCGAAAGATATCTCAAACTTTTACCTTTGCAGCTATTGTCGACTCAAAACAACACGATTTCTCCCTTAGAAGCCAGCTAACATAATGCCTTTCTAGACAATGCTTTTAACCGTAATGACGAATTAAGGCTTTTAAACTAATTAACTTCAACCGTAAAAAAGATTTTGGTCTGAATGTTTTTTTAAAATTCAATTCACGATTTTGTTTGAAGATGAGACGATGGTCTCTATAGCACAAAAGGGAATTTTGCTAGTAAAGGTTGACAACGAAGATAAAACGTTCTTTGAAATATTCGTCAAATAAAACTTCTATATTGTCAGAAGAGTCTTTTATACTGTCAAAAGTGATCAATGGGAATCACTTAGACGACATTACTTAAGAATTTATTTATTCATCGTAAGAAGGTTTTCTTAAATATTTATGTGAGAATAATCAATCATACAAAACAAACTTTTCTCACAAAGCAAATAAGAATGAAGAATCACGAAATAGTGTGCATATATCTTGAGATAATCATGAGTATTGCCCACTGTTTTATGAAATAGTTGAGTAATAAATTCAATTGCTTCCTCAAAATGCTATTTTTTACATTACTTTAATAATTATGAACTAAACCTAATTTATTTTTAATTATTAAATATATTTTAAGTAAATATTTCTAGTTAGTGTACATAAATTTTGAAATGAGGTCTATTATGATCTTGAATTCTATAACAAGAATTTTAAGTTGATAATGAACTTTTTCTACGGTTTTTAATATTTTAAAATTGGTTCAACATGATAAGTTATTTAGGAAACCCTACTATGTACCATGATATTATATCTGAGTCTGATTTGTACATGGTCTGATGTAAGTTTCGATACAACATACAACAATATTACAGGATGCATTTTTTTACATTAGAGTTCAATGTTATTAGAGTTCAATAATGTTACAAACAATTCGTAACTGATGTAGCTCTCGAAAGACTTTCAAGAATTATTTTGCTTTGCCTAAAGGATAAAACTCCCACCACCAGACAACTAAACTAACCAGACAACTTGAATGTCAATGCAAGATACACTGTCATAATTACCACCGAATTCCCTCGTTTTTATGAACAACGACTTAAGATGATTTTCCACCGGATTCTAAAATCTCACGTTATAGAATACCATCCAATCGGAAAAATTATTTCCTGTCGCCCACTCAGGATCCCATTGGCTGACGTCTTACGATGAGAGATTTTATTAGCTGAGGGCCCCTTGATGGGCCAAAACGGTCTGGCTACTGGTAGATTTCGAGACAGGAGATGTTTTCTTTTTACGGGGTAGGTTGTCAGCCTTACACCCAACTCTGCACAGTCATATTAGACCCTGGGCTTACGGTTTAAAGTGGATTCGAAACCACTACAAAATCCATGGCCCCGCCGAAACTCGAACCTGAAACCTGAGGCACCGAGTTCCAGAGTGCTATATACGTTTCTTACGATATGGATATTACAAAATATTTGACTTTATTTTTTTTCAACAAAAAAAGTCTAAAAATTCGAAATCAATAACCAAAAAGAAAAAAAGTAGGAAAGAGAACGATGCAGCAAAAATGTTTTAAAATTAAAAGATGTCAGGAATCTTAATGTAATTTTTTAATAATCTAATATTATCTTAGTTCTTATCTTTCAAACTAAGAAGCATCTATAATGACAGTTTTCAGAAAATTCCGAAACAATCCCACAAAAATCCATATTAGTTTTACTAAGCAATTAATTAATCCGTAATCACCATCGAACTCCCTCGTTTCTTATAAACAATGGGTGAGGTAAGGTGGGTTTCCACCAGACTCTAAACTCTCACGTTACAGAGGATCAGCCAATCGGGAAACTTATTTCCTGTCGCCCACTCATGCTCCCATTGGCTGGCGTCTTACGATGTGAGATTTTATTATCTGGGGGGACCCGCCTTAAAACGCAATTGTTCAACCAATTTGATCTTTTGTTCCTCTTGCACGATAGCTTATGTGTTTTACCACTGTGCTACGAATTTATTATTATAAGAGCCTTGACTTCATTTATTTTAACAGAGGATGCCAAAAATTTGAAACCAATAATCACAAAGAAAAAAAAGTAGTGAATAGAGCAATACAGAAAAAATGTTTTTAAATTAAAAGAAGGCGGGAAACTTATTATAATTTTTATATAACCTAATATATTTTTTCTAATGCAGTTGGAAAATACATAGATAGTTGTCTTTATCACATAAGCAAAGGCTGCACCGACGTTACTCACTTACCATTACCCAGGAGGGGCGTGAAGCTTGAAGATAAGCTACGGACACGGAGTAACAAAACCCCCGCAAAGCTCTACGATCATATAAGACCGGGACCTACGGTTTTATGTGAATTCCGAACCACTACGAACATCCATGGCACCGCCAGGACTTGAACTCGAAACCTGTGGTATCGAGCGCCAGCCCCTCGGCTATCAGGCCCCGTGATCTAATATTATCTTAAAAATGGTTTGCTTTCAACTTAAGTAGCAAATACAATGATAGCTTTCAAGAAATTCCGAAACAGTCACATGAAAATCCATATTGGTTTACCAAGCAATTAATTAATTCCTTTCCTGAAATTTACAAGATATTCATTCGATACAGGTTGACTTGTGATTCATTCGATCTTGTGATCAAGTGTTTCAAATTAGGTTTACCACTCTGAAACTCCTAGACATCTTTTAAATTAAATTTCATGTTACGTCGATGTCAAAGGCGTTAGTAAACGGTAGGTTAATAGGATTTTATAAATTAGGTTTCGGCTATCCTGTTTACTTAAGCAAAAAAAGTTCGATATTCTTTTTAATCTATAAAGTTTTGGGTTTCTGTAATAAAAAGAACTTATCGAAGAAAAGTATATTCATAACTAGATCTATTATTTTTTTCGATTTTCGATGTAAAAACTTCAGATACTTTGCTACTATTAATGTTCATTATCTAAATATTTTGTTTGGAATTTTAATTTTTGCTCCATAACGTGGCGAATTTTAAAAGTATTGCTTTTTAAGTTTTCATTTCGATAAAAACATTTGCAATGAAAAATTTTTTTTAATATATATTAACAATCTAAGCGGTAAAGGTGTTGTAACTAGTTAACTTTGAACTTGGATTGCTAAAGCTAAAATAATATTTTCGATTCAGAAAACGCTTATTCAAAAGTTTTAGAAATATATAATTGAAATTGAATTCTGAGGCAGAAAAGGTCAAAACTGTCAATGATATGATAAATGCGTTTAAAATATTTTAATTATCATTTTGAATTAATTGAATTTTGCGAAATACAAACTTGTTTTTGATTGTTGTTGTTGTCGTATCCCTCATGGAAGGAGGGACAGCTTCTGTTTTTGATGGATAACCCGTAGATAGAAGTCTGACTTCTGCTTCGTGGCGCTGAAGAAGGAGGGCAGTGCCTTCTGGGAGGACTACTCCGCATTTGGTATCATAGGGGAGAAAATCCGGAAAATCCCCACCAGGTTGTTCGACTAACAAGGCAAGATGCTGAACATCCCAAACACCATCGAGTCTCTGTTTTTGAAACGGGTGTTTACAACAAAGCCGTAAGTAGATTGAATCTCCACCCTAATGCTTACCAGCGGCCTGGTGGCCAAGTGGCTAGCGCTCTGGTCTTTGGTATCAAAGGCTTCAGGTTCGAATCCTGGCGGTGGCATGGATGTTTGTGAGTGGTTCGGAATCCACGTTTAACTGTAGGTCCCAGTCTGATTAGCCCGAAAAAGGGCATAAGATGACAGTAGAGCGACAAACCAAACATAATGCTTACCAGCGCAGCACGTTCCCACTGAAACACGAGTCGGGCTGTTTTAGATAGAAATAGCTGTTTGCTATTTTTAAACATTGTAGTGTTATATCGTCATAGAACTAGTTATAGCATTGCGCCTTGTATTAAAATTAATGTAGGATTAGTTTTCATTATAACTTTCAGTTATTTGCATTAATTATCTGAAATGAATGAGTATGACAATCATTGAGTTTAAAAACATGTTCCTGAAAATTATTTTTAGCAAATAGATATTAAAAATAAATACGCCTGACTGATGTAATGTGGCATAAGCTATCGTAAGCTAGTATAGTATTCATAGTAATCTCATGCATTTTATCATAAGTTTACAGAATATTATTATAATTATATATATTAATTTTATCATAAGTAATACAGAAGTTATATTCATGATTGAGAGACTTTTAAGAACGAGCTAGGGAAAAACTGAGAATTATTTATTTACAATTCTCTGAACTTGGTCATTGAAAGAATCAGTTCAAAGTCAAACAAAAAGATCTTGAATTTGCATGCATCGAATTTTAAATATTCTTTTCCTTAATATTTCGAATACATCTAGTAAAAATAATACTACTTGTTTGAACGAGGAAGTAATAAAGCAAGTAGTTGATCAGTTGGTTATTCAGTAGTGAATGGCAGACAAGGCTGAAAAGACGGCGGTCTTAAAAATTTAATATTGTGTTTATTTTTTCGTACTTCATGGTAATATAAGTAGTTTACGAATTTAACCTTTTCCTGAATACGAAATATTTGATTCCTTACATAAAAAGATTAATTCCGTTTCCGTAAATGTTTAATCCGGAATGTATTTTTGATAACATTTATTAATGGTCTGGCTTGTCACTCTACGGTCATTTTTTGTACACTTTGGCCTTATTAGACCGGAACCTACAGTTAAAAGTGGATTCAGAACCACTAACAAACATCCAAAGGCCAGAGCGCTAGCTAATTAGGCATCAAATATACTTTAACATTAAGTGTTTTTCAAATCACTGGATCATTGGGCTGCTTTATGGATGTTTTCTGGGTTTCATCCGCGTAACACGCAAATACGGGCAATGAAAGCAATTTTAGGAGGAATTACTTCCTAATACATTCTGCGAACTGTTTGTGGCACATATAGCATATATAAATGAAATACGAGGGCTGTGGTGTATTACGAGAAAAAAGTAATTAAAAAATATCTCTATTTGTCAAAAAATTCCGAGCAAATCTAACGTTTAGAACACAATGCATTCAGAAATTTTTAAGTGTTTCTATCCATAATCATCATCATCATCATCATTGGCACAACAGCCCATGGTGGGCCGAGGCCGTCTCCTCACTGGCAGATCTCTAGAAAGTAGATGTTTTCTTTTTACTGGGAAGGGTTGTCAGCCTACGCCAAAGCTCTATAGTAAAATGAGACTGAGACCCACGGTTTAAGGTGTATGCCGAACCGCTACAAAGATCCATGGCATCGCCGTGACTTGAACCCGAAACCTGTGCACCGAGCTCTGTCTATAGTATTGTTTTTAAATGTTTATCGTGAAATGTTTTTGTTTCTGACGATAAGTAAATAAAAGCATTATGTTTTTTTAAATAAAATTTTGAAATAATATTGTTTTAAAAATAGTAAAAACATAAAAAAAAAAAAAAAAAATCACGTGTTTCAAGAAAAGTTATAAAAACGTACGATTTTTTCTTATATAATAATGATGTTACCAAATAAAACTTTACCTCCTCACAATTTTGCATTACTTCGTAGGTTGTTCTGATCTTGAAACAATGAACAGAATTTATAATATGAAACAGCATTGAAGACTAAAATCATCAAACCAAAACCAGTTATCAATTCAAAATAATTTTAAGAAACTACTTAGAAACGTTTAAAACATGTATAAAAGTAAATAACTTCATGATTTAACATTTTACTATCTGATATAGTTGAGAAATTTGAAAAATCATTCACATTAAATAACCTAGCATTGCATATTGGATCATGGATAATATTACCCTCTCTAGCTTGATTACATTATAATAAATATGAATAAGTTAACTAAACAATCAACCTTGTTCGATAATTATACCACGAATAGCCCACTGACAGGCCAAGAAGTTACCATCATTGAATCTCCTATTTCCTGAAAGCAGTATCAGCGAAATCGGTTTTCACCAGAACAGCTGAGCACGTTACCTGACCACGAGTGAGATTTGTGTCAGATCTGTGAAAGAGATTACGTGACATTTCTCAACTTTGGACAAAAACAAAAACAAAACTCATTCCTTTTGGATAAAATGATACATATTAAAAATATCTATCAAAAGCCATTCCAGATTTGCATATTTTTAAAATATATTAAGATATATGATCCGAATGTTGCCCACTACAGAAAATAATATCGTTTTAGTGTTGGTAAATTTTATAAGAAAAATATCGGTGCAGAAATAACGATTGAATTTATTAAATAATGCTTTCAATTATTTAAATTTGCCAAATAAAGCAATCATTCTTATCCAAGAATTTATAATAATTTGTTTCACCTTGATTCTGTTAACATTTTTAATAGTGTTTGTTTAGAAAGTAAATCGTAAGCTAATACATAAAGATTTTATCTTATATTTTGTAATAACTTAACTAAATAATGATGCTACTAGATGGCGCCAGTTAGTTTTTAAGGCTGGCGTCATCTGGTGACGGAAAAATTTGATGGCAATAAGAAAGGTTTTTTAATTAATAAATGAATTTCAATAATTTTTTTCATTTTGAATCTGTTAGCATTTTTAATAGTGTTTGTTTAGTAAGTAAAGCGAAAGCTAATACATTAAAGATTTTACCTTATTTTTTTTGTAATAACTTAACTAATGACGCTACCAGATGGCGCCAGTCATTTTTTACGGCTGGCGTCATCTGATGGCGTGAAAATTTGATGACAGTAAAAAGATTTTTGTTTAATTAATAAATGATTAATAATTTTTTTGATTTTTTATTACATATTATTGATTTGTATATGCTTACACAGTAGTCATGCGAAGCTATTGTTTCTAAAAGCAACTCGCCTGTGGATTTGAACCTGCATTTTCCTGCATGAAAATATAAAAAGTAATAAATTCGAAGAAAAAAATTGAACCTCTAATGTGAAAAGTTTTATTTCCCCAACTGTTAACTGAATTTTTATGTGTTTAGGAAATACAGAAAGCCTGAAAAATATTTTACTTTATAGAGATAAGCATAAAACAATAATCCAATGTCTGGATAAAAAAATAAATTTCTCTATTTCAAATATGACTATATGATTTTCTTTTTATTTAGGGTCCATTGCTACTAATGATAAGGTATCATTAGATACATACATCTAATATGCATTTTAGTAATCACGTTTCGTTTCCACGTAACATAGCATTAAATTGCATATTGTTTGATGACTACCTATGAAATTAATGATTTTAAGATACAACTCACTCCCGTAGCTAAATCGGAAATTATATGTAATGCCCTGTATGTAGATATTTTTGAATAAGCATACATACTAAACAGGAAATATAGAAACATGATGGATAAAATAATGGTTGACTTTTTTATAAAATGGAAGTAAACCCAACTATGGAACAAAGCCAAATCGCGTTATTTTACTTCATGAGATGAAATTCAGGCATTTAGCATCGATTGGAACAAAAATTTAAATAAAATATTTGGTGCAGAAACAGCTGCTGGCTGAAATATTAGGAGTCGATTTACTTAGCTGCAGTCAAGGAAAATGAGACTTCAAAACTAATGTTGCTTAACATGGGACTGAAATAGAAGAGAGCAGAAAAGTTTCTATCGATTCCTGTCACAACTGATAAATACATCGAGTAGCATTTCCATCTATTTACTTACAGAAAAGTTTTTTTCCCTTTAGATAAAATTTTGTTAAAATTAGTTGGAAGACATCGTTAATCCTTTATTTCTGTAAATAGAGGATGGAATATTTTATTACTTTTCAAAAATAGACATTTATTTATTTATTTTTGGCTATGTGTACTTAATTTATTTACTTATTTATTGTACACCGGTGAATCTTATGCTTCACTACAGCCACGAACGAGTGATCTACAGATATGAGGAAGTGATAGTTGTTAGTTGTTATATAAAGAAAACTCGGAAATCATCCAATATCATTGTTTCTGAAAGCTGTAATTACAACCCAACGTGCCAGGGGATTCGAAATTGCGTCCTCATGCTCTCTAATTACTTCTCACCATATCATTCACACACGAGTTGAACACAATACGTGTTAAGAAGGAAATAAGAAAAGGATGAAGCAGTTATAAGTGCCTTTCTATATAAAGGAAGTTACTTGTCTGTCTTTTTGTCTGTATTTCCTAATAGTTAAAAACTATAACACTTTGAAATCCATTTTTTTCCTTGGAATTTATAAGTTTTTGTCTGGTGCTTTGTTGAAATAACGAGAAAATGCTAATTAGTTATTTTTTAATGAAATAAAACCTCATTTTTTATTGCCGCCAGATGACGCTCGTCAATTAAAATTAAGTGGCGCTATCTGGTGGCATCGTTAATTGGAAAATAATTTTAAAATATTACTGCTTCAGTTTCTGTTATATTATTATTATCTTATATTTTTGTAAGATTATAACTCTATTATATTTTTAAAAAATGCTAACGATGAAATGTGAGTAAAAAATTGCTGAGAATTTTTATTAAGATTGATTGTTTTATATTGCTAATTTATATTATTTCAGGGGAGTTTTTAAAATCTGAAACTTTTAATTCGGCAATCAATATTTTTTTCTAATAAAATTGATCGAAACTAAAAAATATTTTATTCTATTTACCCTGGCTTCTCGAATCATATCTGCTAGTATGTTATGAAAGCAGATGAATTATTTTTTAAACTTTCTTGAACATATAGTTATGTTTTATGGATTTATTAACTGGTTAAAGACGATATAAAAAGTTGTTAAAATTTTTCTTACATTAGAACAGTTTTCCCAATATTTGGCGTTATTTTCTCTGGTATTACGCTATTTACTGTTAAAGAAATTTCATGAATACATGTTATGTTTGCAAGGAATCTTTAACAACTAAACTGCCAAAAATATGTAACATGTTTTAGTTACTATAACCTTATATTTAGCACAAATTCTAACCAATAGACAATTCTTTTTTATTGCCCTTTTATCTTTATATCATGTTTAATTAAAAATTATCATATATTCATTCATATTTATAACGTATATATTGTAATACCTATTAAAAATACCATATATTTCCGAATATAAGCTGATTTGTGTATAAGCGGAGAGTGCATTTATTCTTCAAAAAATTTAACCAAATACTAAAATTTTTATGAAATTTATTTATTCCTTGTTTTTTTTTTTTTTTTTTTTTTTGTTAATAATTTTTAATACATAAAAATGAAATATATAAATATATGTTAGGTTTCGAGGTTTCTTTGTGTGTGTGGCCTGCGACTTACTGTGGCCTTTAGAAGTGTGTACATCCCTGGTGAAAAACAATGGAAAAATTAAACGTGTGATTTGAATCCTAAGCCTGTTATAATGTTGTGAGCTTTAATTCAAAATTATTTCAACAAAAATTTTTTTGTTCAACAATCGGATAATGTTCTTATGATTTTAATGTGGATCTCAATTAAATCTATATAATCTTGAATCATAAAAAAAAATATATTATAAGCTCTGTCAATTCTTTCAGAAATAAATTAATTTTTAAATTTGTGACTGTATAAAAATTTTCATAGAGTTAATTTATAAAATTGTGGTTTTAAAACAATATTAAAATGACCTTGGATATAAGAAAAAATTTAACATAAAGTTTAAAAAATTTTCAAATACTCAAGAAAAGATATCTGAAAAATATTTACAGAATATTAACTAACTCCCTGGCACTACAACCCATGGTGGATGATGGTCGTATGAATACCGGCAGATTTCGAGGAGATGGTTTACTTTTACAGGGTAGGGTTGTCAGCTCTACTTGCAGCAGTCATATTAGACCAGGACCTACGGTTTAAAGTAGATTCTGTACCACTACAGGCATCTATGGCACCGAGTGGCAGAGTATTAGTCACTTGGCCATCAGGCCCCTTTGCAGAATATTTCAATTGTTTATTATAGGGTAAAAAGTTGTTTTTATCAAATTTTTAAACTTCAATTCAGTGATCGAAAGAAATATTCGTTATCGAATCACGACAAGAAATATATATTTCCTGTTATATATAAAATTATATATTACAGGAAATATATAAATTTTGCATTTATATTAATTACAATTATATTGTAATTAATATAAGGGCAGAATTTTTTAAATTTAAAAGTAGTGATTGTAAATATAGGTTAATAAAAATAAAGCCAATAAATAAAATTTTGAATTGTTGAACGAATAATTTTTTATTTATTTATGAATCATATATCAGCATCAATAAAAAATACTAACATCATCAAAAGCATATTTTCATCTGATATAACATAACTTTTGCTAAAAATATTTGTGTATGTGCGTGTTTAATTCTCAAAAGAGTGCGTGTTAACTCTTAAAAGAGTTAAACACGCATGTATTTTAAATAACTATTTTTATATACTTTAATAATTTATTACAATGTTTATCGTTATATCTCAGAATTTAAAATTATAGAAAAAAAGGATCAAATATTTAAATACTTTTTTAAAATTCACTTTAAAATTATGTAGTTTTTAAGACGAAAAATGATGTAGAAAATGAAGTTAACCAAAGAAATATCTTCGTACACTTATGGGGATGAAAAATTCAATTAGAGACAAGCATCCAAATCTTAAGTCGGGGTTTAGTAAACGGCATAAAAAATAGTCTGCTGTTTTTATTCTTCGTCACTCTGCCTAATGAAGGAAAATTAGTTGGGGCACAGGTTTTGCAAAAAGTTTTTTTTACTTATGATTAAATTGTAAGAAAAAAAAAGAAAATGCTAAAAAGAGAAGACGAAAAATGATTCTGCTTCGTAGTGAGACTTAAGAATTCACTGCATGTCTTAGAAATTGTTTTAACTATTCTTGTATGCTTTGCTTTAGCTAGATTTGTTAACTATCATCACTGATTAATTTTTGTTTATCATTTAAAACACATTTTTCAAAAAATAAAGGCCCTTGCTAAAGCATTTTGAAAATTAGATGTTATAAAAATTGTATTTATAAAAAAAATTCCACCTCAACAATTAGTACCATTGATTCTAATTAAATATGATAAAAAGTTAAGTTCTATTGTAATGTTATTGTATTTAATGTTAATATAATGTTATTATAATGTTATAATTAATAATAATAATAATAATATTATTATTATTATTATAATTAGATGTTATAAAAATTATATTAAAAAAAATTCCATTACCATAGTACTAATTAAATAGGATAAAATGTTAGGTTTTATTATAATGTTATTATGGTTAGATGTTATAAAAATTATATTTATAAAAAATTTCCATCTCAACAATCAGTACACAATTAAGTACATAATCATAACATAACATAGTACTAATTAAATAGGATAAAAAGTTAAATGTTAATATAAAAATATTATTACAATATTATAATAATTATAATTATAATTTCCCTATAATTAGAATTATAATGAAATTATTGTAATTATAAAATTATAATAACATTATTCTGGTTTCATTATAATTCCAGTTATAAATTCCTCTCATACCATTTCCCTCAAATAGCAGATGAAAGCATTCATATTTAGAATCAGAGAAAAATTTTCAGAATTCAATGTTTCTCTTTTTAAAAGAGAGCATTGATACACTCTTCATAAAATACATCGCAATAGTTAGGCAACTAAAAGGTACTTCTTTTTATGGAAAATCCTTGAATGTTAGTCAGTTCTTCTTATTGTATCTTACAGAAAGACATTGAATTTTCCTCTTCCTAAAAATCGTAGAAATGGTCGGTTTCAGATATAAGTTTGTTAATGATTTAATGATCAAATTGTTGGATTTAAAAAGAATCAAATTATTTACATAAAAAAAAATTAGTCTAAAAATGCAACATTTTTACATTGAGATTTCATCCAGAGCTCATACTTGTCTGAAATCATTTGTTTTAAAGGTATCTAACTATTTTGACAAGGATACACGTTTTATTTGTTGCCATGACAACTCTACTTTTTTAATAATTAAAAAAAAGCATTGTAAAGAAGAATTGCGTGCATTTATATTTGTAAAATACAAATATATGCGAATTGCATATTATATCTATTAAATATAAATTTATGCGAAATATATGAGAACTGTATATTTGTATAATTGTTATACCATTTTAGTGGGTTTTTTTTTGTAGTTGTGTAAATTTGTATTATGTATATAGTTTAATGGCTTTCAAAAACTTTTGTGTAGAGAATGTATTTTTAGATATTTTTCATTCAGACTGATTGTAATAGTACCTTGCCATTGACCTTTTTTTGTCTTGTGCTCTGCCGTTTCAAAAAGATTTCGTTCTGTATGTAAACACAGACAGACAAAAGGACACACACACTTACATACGTATGTAAAAGGTATCAGGAAATAATATTTTCTCCTTTGAGGGCACTTGAGTTTCACTTACATACTAGCAAAACTGAAGTGAAGCAAGATAGTAGAATAAACGTAGAAAGGGTTAAAACAATAAAACGCAAAGATGATGTAAAAGAGGTAAAGATGCTGTTAAAATGATTAACAAATACCATCTTACCTTAATACAAGTCTTTATCGTTCTCTCTCTCTCTCTATATATATATATTGACAAATTCTTGGATCTTGAACAGTTTCTTCATTTTTAGAGGTCTGAAGGTGGAGCACTTCAGAGTTTCTACATGAAGAATGCTATGATTGGTTTGTTAGTAATCTGATTGTAGCGAATGCCGATAATAGCTTTTGGCGTGCAAAAATGGTGGCATTTCAAATTCCTTGTCACTCCCCTTTTGCGTTTTGTGTTATATATATATATATATATATATACACTCATGTCCATAAATTAAGGCAGGTCAGTTCAGGAACCAAGAATAATTCCTCCCCAAACGAGCCATCCTGCACCACCGTAACGGTGTAGTTCAATGGTGTTCTCTTGGTGGTAACGGGTACCTGGCGCTCTCCATATGAAAGTCCGGCGAGAATCAGACTGCAAACTAAACCTGGACTCGTCGGAAAACAGCACACCAGACCACTGTTGCGGTGTCCACAATGCAGGCTCTCTACTTTAGGTTAATCGCAGGCGGTAGTGAGTTGCGGTAAGTGGAACACATCTGACAGGCCTACGAGCATATAGACCAATGTGCCCTAAGTGTCTGTACACGGTCTGCCATGAAACTGTCGTACCGGTAGCTGAAGAGAGCTGACGACACAGGTCTGATGCTGTGCTCCGTCTGTTTCTTTTGGCAGTAACTGCTAAATACCGGTCCTCATTCGGCGTTGTAACTCGGGGGCGACCTGTGCTGTAACATCTACTCACATTACCATCATCTTGGAATCGTTGCCAAAGCCTGGAAATGACACTCTGGGCGATTCCAAGTGTCTCGGATACTTCCAGCTGGGTACGTCCACATTCCAGTCGTCCGATAATTCTACCACGTAAAAAATCATCCAAATGCTTTCTTTGTGCCATAACTATGCGGTTATTGCACTGAAAGGCTTTTAAAGCGCTTGTGAACAATTTTACTTCTTTGCCACCATTCCTTATATACCCCTCTCTTACACTCTCGTCATTGTGACGTACTATCCGCGCCATCTGGTGGTTTCCTGTAATTTGCATATTCTTCTTCAAGATGTGTGCGATAATTCTAAAGGTGAAATTTTTATTTTAGAGTTCAATTTCTGTGTGATTCTGAATTATCCTTAATTTATGGAAATGAATGTATATATGTATTTATGTATGTATGAGAGAGAGAGCGGGAAAGTTAACTGTTACAGATAGTTGTATACTGAATATTATTAGATATTACATAATAAAGATTATTATTTAAATAATCAAGTTGGCATTAAAGAAAAATTTTAGAGAGATGTATAACTATAGAGAAATACAACAATTGTGGGACAATCAAGGTTTACGAAAACAGATTTTAAACCTATAAGGCTTGATCTATAATATAAAAGTTAAATATTGCGTATAATTTTGCGTGGTTTAATTGCTTTGAAGGACAAAATGTGTAAATTTGTTGCCGAAAATGCCTTAATTTAAATTAAATAATGGGTGCTTTGTTGTAGACACTGTTTCAAAAAACGATGGCGTTTGTGGTGTTCAGCATCTTACCTCGTTAGTCGGACTACATGGTGGGAGTTTTCCAGGGTTTCAACCATACGATATGCAAATACGGGGGAGTTCCCCTAAAGAACCTGCCCTTCCTTCTTCAGGTGACGGAGCCAAATCAGACTCCATCACAACAGAAGCTACCCTCCCCCCCTTTCCTACACCCACACGAATTCTTGGACTTAGTCTAGATATTGCTGTCTACCAAGTGGGATAAGACACAACAACAAATGAAATTTAACTAATTAAAAATTATGTAATTTCACTGAAGTTGAAGTCATATAACCTGGTCATATTTGCTAGTAAGCATTCTGTGATTTTTATGAGTAAAAACTTTAAATTAAAGCTGACGTTCTCTTTTTAAATAAAAAATCCAATAAAAAAGTGAGAAAATCTATAAAAAATTCATCTTTATTCAATACATTTTAGTCAGCATAATTTTGATTTTGATTGTTTTAAAAAATATAACCAACTAAATAAAACTTTCTGCTCTTCAGCATTTGCGTTTTTCCTTTAAAAAACCCCAACCTAAGCGGAAGCAAAAATTTAAGCCGAGAAAAATTCTACAATCTGTGAGACAATTTTTTTCTTTCTAGGATTTCATTGGACAGCTTGCCAAAACATTTTCTTATCAGCATACTTAAAGTCCTTTACACTTGAAGAGGCAAATCAAGTTGTCACGTTAAAAAACGGTGCCAAAAATCAGTTTTTTCTTTCTTTCTTTTGAACTAGATGATTTCCTTCAACTCATTCTTTATAATTTGCATTTCCTTAAATTATAATAATTTGGACATACTAGCACATGCGGAATTAATTAGGGTCTGCAAGGGAGGTATTACATATTAATTGCATTATTGTATTT
This sequence comes from Caerostris darwini, assembly GCA_021605075.1. Taxonomy (NCBI): domain Eukaryota; kingdom Metazoa; phylum Arthropoda; class Arachnida; order Araneae; family Araneidae; genus Caerostris; species Caerostris darwini. Next base: position 224,916 of record BPLQ01010246.1, read on the forward strand.
TCATTACAATTCGATGCATAGAATGGAAACAGCTTTTTACGGAAATTAGTAACTTATTTCCTTAAAAATCTGTTATCCTTAAAAAATAAATCATCCTTACATCCTTAAAAAATAAATCAAACCAGTACGAAATAATACTTTATAAAAGTAAAGTACGAATTTCAAAGATTACATACAAACTTATGGTTGTTTGGTCCCTATCGACAGCACATTAATGGATTTGATTATATTGAAACACAGCTATGAAATAATATTAATTAATATTAATATTAATTAATTAAGAAGGAATTTTAAGTTTTGAATATAAATTATTGCTTATATTATTGGCTGTATAAATTATTGCTTATATTATTGGTTGTATAAATTATTGCTTATATTATTGTTTGTATAAATTATTGCTTATATTATTGGTTGTATAAATTATTGCTTATATTCTGACTCATATTCTTCCACCAACTCAATTTTTCACTGTACTTTTCATAGCCATCGAGCAATTGATTATGATGTTATATTTATACAATTTGGGCCTGATGGCCGAGTGATTGGCGCTCAGTGGCACAGGTTTCGGGTTCGAGTTCCGCCGGTGCCATGAATGCTTGTATTGGTAAGGAATCCACTTTAAACCACAGGTCCTGTCTAATATGATTGTAAAGCGTAGGGAGTAGAGCTGACAACTCTACCCCGTAAAAAGAAAACATTTCCGTAAAAGAAAACATCTTTTGTCGCAACAGCGTCATAGTGAGCCAAAGGCGTCTGCCTCCTAGCAGATTTCTAGATAGAAGTTTTTTTTTTTTTTTAAAGGGTAGGGTTGTCAGCCCTACGCCCAAAAATATAAATAAAAAAAAAAAACTTCATTTATAAAAATATAAAATAAAACTTCATATTCAAATAAACTAACTTTTATATTCATCTAAAATAAAACTTCATTGCTATAAAAGACAGCTCAGTAAATATGAATTTTCAGGAATGACATTCAGAGCTTAAGATAAATTACAGAATTACACTGAAGTGACAAAAGTCATGGGATACCTATTAATATCGTGTCGGCCCTCCTTTCGTCCGGCGAAGTACAGCAATTCGACGTGGCATGGACTCAACAAGTCGTTGGAAGTCTTCTGCAGGAATATTGAGCCATGCTGTCTCGATAGACGTCCATAATTGTGAAAGCGTTGATGGTGCAGGATTTTGGGCACGAACAGACCTCTCGATGATGTCCCATAAATGCTCGATGAGATTCATGTCGGGAGATCTAGTTGGCCAGATCTTTCGTTGGAATTGTCCAGAATGTTCTTCAAACCAATCGCGAACAGTTGTGGCCCGGTGACATGGCGCATTGTCATCCATAAAAATCCCATCGTTGTTTGGGTACATGAAGTCCATGAATGGCTGCAAGTGATCTCCAAGTAGCTGAACATAAGCATTTCCAGTCAATGTTCGGTCCAGTCGCCCAGAGGACCAAGTCCATGACATGAAAAAACAGCCCACACCATTACGGAGCCACCACCAGCTTGAACAGTGCCTTGCTGACAGTTTGGGTCCATGGCTTCGTGGGGTCTGCTCCACACTCGAACCCTACCATCAGCTCTTACCAACTGAAATCGTGACTCATCGGACCAGGCCACGGCTTTCCATTCATCTAGGGACCAACCGATATGCTCACGTGCCCACGAGAGTTCTGTCAGTAAAGGCACTCGAGTCGGTCTTCTGCTGGAATAGCCCAAGAAAGCCAAATTTCTCCGCACAGTTCTAACAGACAAATCCCTTGTACGTCCCACATTGATTTCTGAAGGTTATTTGACGCAGTGTTGCCTGTCTGTTAGAATTTACGACTCTTTGCACACGTCGCCGGTCTCTGTCGTTAAGTGCAGGCGGTCGACCACTGCGCTGTCCATGGTGGGATGTTATGCCTGAAATTTCATACTCTCGGCACACTCTTGACACAGTGGATCTGGGAATGTTGAATTCCCTAACGATTTCCGAAATGGCATGACCCATGCGTCTAGCTCCAACTAACATTCCGCGTTCAAAGTCTGTTAATTCCCGTCGTGCGGTCATCATCACGTCAAAACCTCTTCACATAAATAACTTGAACAGAAATGAAAGCTCTGCGAAAGCACTGCGCATTTATACCTGTTCTACGCGATGCTACTGCCATCTGAAAATTTGCATATTGCTGTCCCATGACTTTTGTCACTTCAGTGTAATTCTATTCTAAAGCTGGAAAGAAACTTTTCAATTTAGTAAGTAACGATTTTTTTTATTAATGATCTCAAAAAGATTTCTATGAAACATTCAAAACTTTATATCACTTATTTCTTTCTCTTGGAATATCTTTCCAATTTTTGCTGTGAAAGGTTTATAATGTGGAAGATAAAATTCTCTTCATCTTCACAATGAGTTAGGAAGTTTCGTGTGAAAACAAATAACACCACTGTCCATCAAATAATTTTCTGTTTGTCAGACAAAAGAGCCGTTTGTTATTTCATAAAGTTTTAATTTATTCGATATTTCTACATGGCGCTTAGTTTGCCATATTAAATCTTTCTGAATATGCAAATTTTATCGTATATTAGTTTCCGACCATCATTCTTAGTAATTCCATTTAATTTTTAACTTCGCAAATTTTTCTGCTGCTGCCAACTTTTTTCTGATCAGTTGCATCTGTTCATGACAAAGCATATGTGTTAGTTTTCATATGGTTTTTTCTTTACTTACTTTTTTAAAGTTCAGAGAAGATAAAGTTCAGAAAGTGTCTTTAATAACATTGGGAGATAAAAAATGTTAAGACCTGCCTTTATTTAAATTTTTAAATATCTTTCTGTCTGTCAAAATAGCCTTTTGTTATTTCATAAGCTCTTACTTTATACTATATTTCCACATGACATTTACTTTGCCACGTTAAATCTTTCTGATTGTGCAAATTTTATTACATGTCTATTATGCAATAAAATTATGCAAATGTTATTGCATATTTAATATGAGAAAGATTCTACAATCTGTACGCTAAAATTTTAGCTTTAAATTTCACTCATTTTTAGGAATTCAATTTAATTTTTAGCTTTGTAAAATTTTTCTGCTGATGCTAACTTTTTTCTGATCAGTTGGATTTGCTCATGACAAGGCATCTGTGTTGGTTTTCTTACGATTTTTTTAAAGGCATCTTTAATAGCATTGGGACATAAAAGTTTGTAAGACCTGCTTTTACTTAAATTTTTAAAACTTTTAATTAAACTTATCTAACATTAACGTTGCATAAATGAAATTTTCTTCCCAAAACCTTACACAAACCTTGGTTGGGGAGTTTAAAGTTCTGTGTTTTGGTTTGCTGCTCAACGGTCATTTTTTGCTTACTTTAGTCTAATTAAACCGGAATCTACAGTTTAACGTGGATTCCGAATCACTAGCAAACATCCATACCACCGGCAGGATTCGAACCTGAAACCTGTGGTACCAAAGGCCAAAACGCTAGCCAATTTCCCATCAGTCCACTAAGTGACTGTGAGGTGAATCGAGATTTCATATTCTTCCATCATTTTTAGAAATGCTTTTTTTCATGTCCGATCATTTTGTTACATTATATCATTTTATTAATTCAATTTTTCTTTGTATTTTTCAAAGAAAAGGTATAATATATTATAAATACATTGTTAGTATTTCTATTCTTTTCATAACTTCCACCAAGACAAAAAACAACTTAAATGTATTTTAAGAATCAAAGAAATTAAAACGTTATTTTTCTTGTGGTACTCTTTCATTGAAAGCATTGTGTCAACACTGATATCATAACACAAGATCAAACTGGACGATTACTTACAGTTATTAAGCATTAGAAGGATAAAAAAAATATTCTTATCTTTAATACATGCACAACAACCATTTATGTCTCCTCAGAGATTCCAGAATGCCCATGGCGCTTATTACTCCAATAATAAACATCTTGAGTTAAGAATGCTATTCGTGAATTACTAAATATGGCATATAAGCCGAAATGACATTACAGGCTGGTGTATTTTTTGCACCATATATAATTCATGTAGCATATAATGTTATATGCTAACAAGAAAAAATTCTGCAATAACATCAGTTGAAAATTCTAGTATAGCCAATGATATTTAGTTTCTAGTGTAGCCTCTGATAATAAAGGACTTTTAATTGCACTATTTCATAGAATGTTCAGAATATTGATCTTATCATTTCAATTGGACACACAGTTTTCTTATGGAAATTTTTTACTGAAGCACCAGATACAAATAGATAATGGTATTTAAGAATTATTCAGAAAATAGATAATAGTATTTAAGAATAATATTCAGAAAATAGATAATGGCATTTAAGAATAATATTCAGAAAATAGATAATGGCATTTAAGAATAATATTCAGAAAAGATAACGGTATTTAAGAATAATATTCAGAAAAGATAACGGTATTTAAGAATAATATTCAGAAAAGATAAGGGTATTTAATAATAATATTCAGAAAATAGATAATGGTATTTAAGAATAATATTCAGAAAAAATAAGGGTATTTAATAATAATATTCAGAAAATAGATAATGGTATTTAAGAATAATATTCAGAAAAGATAATGGTAATTAAGAATAATATTCAGAAAATAGATAATAGTATTTAAGAATAATATTCAGAAAATAGATAATAGTATTTAAGAATAATATTCAGAAAATAGATAATAGTATTTAAGAATATTATTCAGAAAATAGATAATAGTATTTAAGAATATTATTCAGAAAATAGATAATGGTATTTAAGAATAATATTCAGAAAATAGATAATGGCATTTAAGAATAATATTCAGAAAATAGATAATGGTATTTAAGAATAATATTCAGAAAGTAGATAATGATATTTAAGAATAATATTCAGAAAATAGATAATGGTATTTAAGAATAATATTCAGAAAATAGATAATGGTATTTAAGAATAATATTCAGAAAGGAGATAATAGTATTTAAGAATAATATTCAGAAAATAGATAATGGCATTTAAGAATAATATTCAGAAAATAGATAATAGTATTTAAGAATATTATTCAGAAAATAGATAATGGTACTTAAGAATAATATTCAGAAAGTAGATAATATTTAAGAATAATATTCAGAAAATAGATAATGGTAATTAAGAATAATATTCAGAAAATAGATAATGGCATTTAAGAATAATGTTCAGAAAGTAGATAATGGTATTTAATAATAATATTCAGTAAAGATAATGGTAATTAAGAATAATATTCAGAAAATAGATAATGGTATTTAAGAATATTATTCAGAAAATAGACAATGATATTTAAGAATAATATCCAGAAAAAGGACTATGTCCTATTGTTTCCAATTGTTATGTTATTATGGGATGGAAGGTTATTCCTGGAATGTCATTCTGAATACTACCAAATTGTTTCAGAAAAAATTCAAAGAATTTTACGTTTCACATTGTTTTTATATTTGCAGCCTTAGTACAGTTCATAATTAACTAGAAGCCTTAGCCTTAGTTCATAATTTAGTGAAAAAAATGCATTGTTTTGATATAAATGTAATACGATATAATGTAATAGGATATGTTACATGCTTACAAGAAAAAAATATTGCATTTTCATCAAAAAAAATATTGCATTTTCATCAAATTACAATCAACTGAAAGTTAAACAGAGAACTTTTCGAATTTTCAAAGTTAATGTTGGTATAATAAAAGTAATAAAAGTAATTTAATGGGAATCTAAATATTTAATAAAACACGAAAATAAATAATATACGAGACGGAAAATAAATAACGCAATCATTTTCCAATTCTGTTATTATTATTTTAAAACAAGTTCTGCACAAAATTGCATAAACACCACGAATAAGTTGTTAGATTATGGGTGAAAGAATAAATATCATACTGTTGCTGGTACGTTTTCTGCGAGGCGAGTTAAAAAAATATCAATAAAAAATCGATATGTGGCTGATGCTTATATTCTCATAAACTTGCATTGAGGTTCCTCCCACAATCACGCGAAACCTATTGCTCTAACGTGTTTGCCATTCAAGAAATCTATCATCTACTATTGATTTTTGAGACCCATATCATTACGGACAGCAAAATGTCCTGACAAAGAGGACACCTCATTATTAATAGAAGGCTCTTAAGGACATCAGCCACTTTAGATTCAACTCCACTAGTAGAGTAACAAATTAAGAAGGCGGCATAAATCAATAAAAAGGTAAATATCTGTATGCCTTATAGTCAGATTATATTAAGGTATTCAAAAAGTGTTACATTATATGTGATGTTACATTATATAAAACACATTAGGAAATGGATTTTTATTTCGTTAATAAAAATATAAAACTATTTCTAAGATATGTTATTCTAAATGTTGCCCATTATAGAGATCAACAAATAAAATAAGGTTTGTTGTAAACACTTTCACTAATATTCAGTTTCATTAATTAAAATGTTTTCATTGTATATTTACTGAATGTTAAGATTGTTTCAAATTTTGGATAACTTAAATCATTTAAATTATTGCTGTTTTAACTATTAAGATAAGAATTATTTATAAAGCATTGATTGAACTTACATGGCATAATTTATGAGAACATACTCCATTATTTCAATGAAAAATAACTTTCATTTCAATTCTGGTGGTTAATTTAATCAAGTATTTTAAAGAGAAAAAATTTAAATCAAGGAGTTATTAGTAACAATTTCAGTTATTGTAAACACTTTCAATAACATTCAGTTTCATTAATTAAAATGATTTCATTGTATAGTTACTAATTATTAAGATTTTTTTCAAATTTAGGATGGTTTAAACCATTTAAATTATTACTATTTTAACTATTAAGATAAGATTCATTTATAAACCATTGATTGAACTTACATAGCAGAATTTATGAGAACAAACTCCATTATTTCAATGCAAATAATCTTTCCTTTCAATTCTGGTAGTCAATTTAATTAAATGTTTTAAAGAAGGAAAATAAAAATCAAGGAGTTATTAGTATAATGCATGCCTTTTTTTAAAATAAATTCTGTAGAAGGAATTAAAAAATACTTGTTCAGATTGATATTGAAAATTTCTTTGTTCAATGAAAATTTCAAGTAGTATTTTATAATCGTAATCATATTTATAATTAATAATAGATGTATATATTATCTAAAGTGGAATTTTAATTGGTCTCATAATTGTGTGGTAAGGTAAAAAAATTCTATTGTGTAGGAAGACCCATTAAATTATTTAGAAAAAGTAAATAATGTTATAAAATAATTAGGCTTAAACCTTATACAATTAAAGTGTAATAGTTGAAATGTAGTTTTGTTATTCCTTTTCAAACTTTTTCTTTAAGAAGTGAGAGTTACTCTTCAAAATTACATTTCTGAAAGCAAAAAAGATTTCTTTGGTAAAGAATGCATTAATTTTCAATCCCAAATAAAGTTGAACTCCAATGAATATTAATACAGAATCGAATCATATTACTGTGACCCCATGCTAATGCCCAGAATAAACATTATGTCCAGCTGGGATAATGGCTTGAAGAGATTCAATGAGGTTTTGAAAAGTGTTCACAAGGATATTAAGCCATGGTAACTGCAGTTCAGTTGATAACTGTTAGAGAGTGTAAGATGGAGTAACCAGAAAGAAAATGACCTTATCAAGGTAGTCTCATAGATGCTCTTATGGGCTTAGGTACTGGTAATTTAAGGCCGTCATGATATGCAAAAAACATTCTGTAAACAGTAATTTTTTAAAAGGATTTACAAATTCTGGGAAAAGATTAAAACATAGAATATGATCAAGTTTTAGTTTGATAAAGTAGCAAACTTTTAAATACTAGAAAATTTTTTTATTTAATTTTTTCTAATGTATTGCAAATTTGAAGATCAGAACTTTTGTCAATAACAGGCTAGAGGAACATAAATCCCTATCTAAGCATTTTTTTTCAATTCCTACTATTAGTTCACACTCTTCCTATATATATATCTTGTTCAAATTTTCAATTTCCAATTTTTGAACTTGTAGTGGATGACACTTGATGTTAACACAGTTTTTTCAAATATTAACTCATTAATTAAATGTAATTAATTAATTTTAGTTTTTTAGATTTAAGTTGCATGTATCTAATAATAGATGGTACAGGATGTAACAGGAATATTTCTACTTTATTTGTAAAGGACTTTTCTGCAATATAGTGAAAAAAAGTAGGAATTGACTTTAAAATTTTTTTTTATCTTACTTGTTTATTATTAACTCTTCGTAATTGATTGCCAAAAGCATTTTCCACTTTTTGAAATTCCTCTAATTGTTAATAGACCTTTTTCAATGGCGCAGCAGCCCCATGGTGGGCCAAAGCCATCTGCCTACTGGCAGATTTCGAGACGGGAGATGCTTTCTTTTAACGGGGTAGGGCTGTTTACCGCTCAAGGCTCTTACAGTCGTAGTAGACCGGGACCTACTGTTTAAAGGGAATTCCAAACCTCTACAAACACCCAGTATCGCCAGGATTCGAACCCAAAACCTGCGTCATCGAGCGCCACAGAGCTAGTTCCTTGTCACCAGGCTCTAAATTGTTAATAGATAATACATTAAAATGCACAAGCAGCCTGTTTTGATCAACATATATTTGCGAAAAAACATTTTTAGGCAATAATTTAAAAATAATTAATAAATAAATACATTTTGACTAAACTTTTTGAGCTTAACAAAGCTCAAAAAGTTTAGTCAAAATGTATTTATTACAGAATTCGATTCAATGACTAAAATATTTATATGAATATATATATGAATTTATTAACTACAGAATTCGAATCAATTACTAAAACGCTAATTAATATAATATAAGGCTACAATTTTTTTAAATTTTGTTTTTATTGTATTATTTTTTTAATTTTTTTTAAATAAGAAGAACTGAAATAAATGTAATGCCACATAATTTTCGAGAATTGTGTTTTTGTGGCCAGGTGTCAATTTAAAGTGAATATGTGGGGTTCGCAGCTTCCCAAGTCCTGTATTAGATAGACTTCTGTTTCACATTTTCAGGCAGCCTGATGGCCAATTGGCTAGTACTCTAGCCGTTGGTACCACAAACTTCAGGTTCGAATTCTTGCTGTAGCAGAGATGCTTATTAGTGGTTTGGAATCCACGTTAAACTGTACATCCCTGTCTAATTATCCTGAAGTGTGCACAAAATAATCGTAGAGTGACAAACCAAACCAAATCACACTTTCAGTGCTTATATGTAATACATAAACATTCTTATATCGAGGAAAAAAGACCCTATTATTATTGAGTTAGTTAATTAAAATTCATGGGCTGATGTAGAGAAGAGGTTTTCGGAATCAGTTAGGGAAATTTAAAATGGTAGATACTACTACTGCACCACACCACTGTGCCTAGAGCTGAGTGGCCCCTATACAGTTTGGGGATGATGTGGGTGAGAGAGTTCTGATTGGGTTCTGTGACTCTCTACGGCCATATGAGACCGGACCTACGACTTAAAGTGAATTCCGAACCACTACAAACATCTATGGCACCACCGGGATTCGAACCCGATACGTGTGGTACCGAAAGCCAGAGCGCTAGCCACTCGGCCATCAAGCCCCAAAATGATAGATAGCAGTAATCTTTAACAATTGATTATAAGTATTCGAAATGGCTACATTAGTATTTTTCTGATTCCATTCCTTTCAAGCAATTTTAAGCCTTTTCTGTTCAGAAATTTAACTGGAAATGAAACTTTTTTCTAGATCTTAAGATTAAAGAGTTAAAATGCATTCAAGTACAAGGGTGAATTAGAGTGTAGTACAATGCATTTGATACATTAGGTTACAATGGATAACAAAATTGAACTCTCACTATCCATTAAAATATCTACACTTGCCCAGACACGTGGATATATTATTATTTATGAATTGTTTCTATTCACATTCAAGTAATTTAATGATGTACTACTTTAGTATCGCAATTTAGGAAAAGTAATCTAATACATTGTTAAGTACTAGTATTACAAATACATTGTAAATGAATCAATGTGCTATTATAAATAAAATTCTGAGTAGTATAAGATTGAAACTTTTCATGAACTACGATCCTATTTGATGTAGAATGCTGGATTTCAAAATAAATAATGCAAGTATTCAGCTCAATTTTATCCAGCTGCTGTCATACAATTTTCAACGCAGAGATGCAAGCAGTTTCCTTAATGTTTGTTTCATAGCTGTTTTATGAACTACTTTAAGGGTTAGAAACTAAACATTACTTGTATTCTAATATTAATAATATGGGAAAGTTATCGTAAATATGTTAGGAAGACATACATTAACATTTTGCATTAAATTCTGTGCCCTTTAATAGAGGAATCAACCAGTAAGTGAATAATTAAAAAAAAATGACTTGACGCGAAGTTTTTTATATTTTGTAACTAGAATTGCAGCAGACAGGCTTATTTTTAATGTCTTATTCAAGACATTAAAAATAATTGCTTTCTCTTTTCGTATATTCTTTAATTGACAAAACCAAACTCGCATGTAACATTACGCTTTATATAATTATTTCCGTCTACAATATGCACAATAAAAGTTTAGATTGTCTCTTTACAGTCATTTTTTGCACACTTCAGACTAATTAGACAGGAACCTATAACTTAACGTAGATATCGAATCACTGACAAACATCCATGCCACCGTCAGCATGTCAGGATGCCAGGATTCGAGACTGAAGCATGCGGTATTGGCTTGTGAAGGCTATGAAGGTGAAGCCTGTGTATGCTGTGAAGGTATTTGGCCTGTGAAGCTAGAGTGCTAGCCAATTTACTAATAGGCCGCCATAGTACAATACGCTAACCAATACAGACCGGCATAGTACAATATGCCATTTGACCAATTTTTAATCATAAATATTATTCACTGTTATAGATCTTAAATTCATCCAATTAGCAATTCTAATACAATGATATAATTTCCAAATAATATGGTTGATGATAACTAGATATGATAACGTTTATGTATCATTTAAAACTGAAATATTAAAAAAAATTTCTTTTGAAGAAAATAAATAAATCTCATACAATACTGATAGCTATTATTTCCAACTACAGTCTGTGCTTTTGGATTGTGGTACTAAGCAATTAAGAATTGAATAAATACTAAGACCAAAGTCTATATTTCTCAATATCTTAAAATCAATACATCCGGTTTCACTCCAGCTCCAGAAGGTTAGACTTATCTTTTGGAAAAGCTATTTTAAGCTTTAAATATTAAAATCCAATCATGTCCATCAAAATTCTTATATTTTTCTAATTAAATTTAATATGACAGTAATTGTAAAAACTGATGAATAATCTGAAACACTAATAAACACAATGTAATAACTATTTTGGTGTATTTTATTATATGCTTTCAATGCATACGCATACGTATTATGCTAAATTTCTTTAATTTCCGAACTGTAAGAGTCATTAAAAATATATCAATTCTTCCATTCTTATTTTGCTCTATAATTTCTGATCATGCACTAAATTCATTATTATGATAATATGTAGAATAACATGATTTCATACGCCAGTTATATTCCAATTCTAACTGTTTAATTATTATTATATGATAAACTTGGTAATATAATAGGAATATGAATCTTTGCTAATTAGTTTACCCTGGTTTCTGTTAGCTTAACCGTCCATTACAGCTACATGACGAATTAGTAGAGGCAATTCAGGGTCAACACTCGAATGCTCTTACCTGGCATCATTGCATTGAAGCTGAACTTTCTCGTTTCAATGATTAAAGGGGTGCATATGTCAGGAAAATGGGTGCAATTGCAAAGGGTTGTCTAATTTCGTTTATGCATTCGTAAATTTTTATTTTGTTGCATTGTATATAAATTCATAACATAAGATGCAAAATAATTTTTCGTTCTTTGAGTTTAATAGTCATGTAGAAAAACTTCATTTAGCCAGTAAAACAAAGGTAATCTAAAATTAATTTAGTATGATGTCGGCATAGCAGTCTATTAGAAAGTCCGTTTAGCCAGTAAAACAGGCACAGCATGCTTTAAACAAAAGTAATCTTAAATTTATTTAGCGTGATGTCTGTATGGCAGTCAAGTAGACACTTCATCTAGCCAATAAAACAGATAGAGAATGCTTTAAATAAAGGAAATCTTAAATTTATTTAGTATAATGTCGGTATGGCAGTCAAGTAGAAACTCCATCTAGCTAGTAAAACAGGTAGAGCATACTTTAAACAAAGATAATCTTAAATTTATTTAGTATGATGTCGGTATGGCCCGTGTCCTGGTCTAATTAACTTAAAGTGTGCGAAATATGACCGTAGACCGACAAACCAAACAATATGAGCTCTTTTTTGGGATGTTACATTGGTGCGAATGCTTGCCAAAAACAGGCCATGAAAGTGAGATGAAGGAGGGGAAGACATTGCATCCCGGAAGGACTTTTAAGCCCCCCTATTAAGGCCCCCTATTTAAGTATCATATTTAAGAAAACACAGAAAACTCCTACCAAGTAACCTGACTCTCATTAAGAAACGCTTTATAGACATTTTAATAATTGTTATTGAGTCTTCTCGTTTCTGAAAGCAATGACTCCAACGGAACATTACCGAAGCATCTCCTGCGCACTAATGTGGCCTGATGGTTACAGGTTACATGTTTGAATACTGGCGTCGGCATAGATGTTTGTTAGTGGCTCGGAATCCACGTTGAATTGTAGGTCCCGGTTTAATTAGCCTACAGTGTGCACAAAATGATCGCACTAACTGCACATGTTGACACGAGTCGGCGAACATATACAGCTAACATTCACGAGTAAAGACATCATTATAATTAGGCAATTAAATACAATATTCAGTTCAATTATTCGTTAACATACAATATAATGTAAAATGCAGTTATGAAATTAAGTATTTTATAATATACAATGCAATTATAAAATTAAATATTTTATAACATACAATGCAATTATGAAATTAGGTATTTTATAATATTCAATGCAATTTTTGTCATTTTATTCCATTTATTTGCATAATGAGTGCGAAATATCGCAAAACGAAACTCCTTATTTGTTGATCCTTTCAGAAAAATCACTTAAACGAAGTTGCAAACCCCGTGCTTTGTGCTCCTAAAGCGCTTAATGCGAAGGATTTCGATCCCTCAGGATCTCGTAGCGGCCGAATTTAGAAACAGCCTTTCGTACTTCTCCTTTTTCTTTTGTTATTGGGCTCCTCCAACATTTCTCCGGACTGGATCCCAGCGAGCTGAATGAATCGGGAAAAATTCCTCCGCTTCCGAAAACTCTCCCAAAGAAATAAAAGGTTTGGGAGAAAGGGTAGAATAAAAGAGATGAAGCGACTATCAAAAGTTTTTATCTTTTTACTTATTCGGAGCTTTTAAAACTTCAAGGTTACTTGGGTAAGGTTTTCTCCTTTACTTTCTATTTGCCTTTCTCTCTCTGATTCTTGCACGGAGGAAGAAAATTCTGTGCACATTGCACCAGTGCAGTTCTCCTCCGGGTAACGCTATCTTCACACTTACTGGGAGACGAGGAGAGAGGGAATGGCGCAAAGGGGAAATCAGAACAGCATGGGTTGCGGAATTCTTTGAAGAGCATTTCTCCATTTCTTCTGTGGGCTTTCGAGCAGGGTTAAAAATTCAACACTTTGCACCGGTGAAAGGACTACAATTTTATGCCGAATTTCACTGCTCCAAAAGTTTGAAAAAAGAAATCCGTAACAGAGACATGTAGCCAAAGTATTCTACAGAATCGAATACATATATCTAACACATATCTCAAAATGTATACATATACGTAACAAAGTACTCTTTCGCTCATTAAATACATATTTCATTCGTAATGTCCTATTATTCCTTATTAATATCATTTGCATTCAATTTATTCATTACTAAGCTAATTCACATTAAGTTAATTCCTTATTAAGCGCATTTACATTCTTGTGTCATTATTAAGCTGATTTACATTAAGTTCAATCATTATTAAGTGCATTTACATTCAGTTTATTCATTATTAAGCGCATTTACATTCAGTTTATTCATTCTTAAGCTAATTAACATTAAGTTCATTCATTATTAAGTGTATTTACATTCAGTTTATCGATTATTAGTCTTATTTACATTAAGTTCATTCATTATTAAGTTTATTTGCAATCAGTGTATTCCTTATTAAGCTGATTTACATTAAGTTCATTCATTATTAAGGCCATTTGCATCAAGTTCATGCCTTATCAAACTCATTATTCGTATTTTTCCTATTGGTAATAGTTTATTCTTAGGGTTTACAGTTTGCTCAAATCACTCTCATTTTCGATATTTTTCCACATTATTATTAAGAAATACACCACTCAATTAATATCTCAGCAAGAATTAAGAAAAGAACTTTCCATTTTGGAAAATTCTAACACTTAGTTTTAGAAATACTCTGTTATCCAATAATTTTCCTAATAGTTATATCATTCAGTTTATTCATTATTAAGCTCATTTACATTACGTTCAGTCATTATTAAGAGCATTTACACCCTGTTCAAACCTTATCAAACTCATTATGCATACCTTTACTGTTGGTAATGTCTATTCTTAGGATTTACAGTTTCCTCAAATCACCCATATTTCCGACACTTTTCCACATTGTTATTAAGAAATACTCAGTCACTCAATAAATACCTCAACAATAAGAAAAATAGGTGTTGTTGGTGAAAAATTCTCATGCTTATTTTTAGAAATACTTTGTTATTCAATAATTTTCCTAATAGTTATATCCTTCTGAAGAAGAGGAATGGAATCTCACCGTAAACACATTTTCTTTCTTCAAATAATTAAATACCTTCATCATCTTTCTATATCAAAGCGTATATAGTCACATCCCAATGGCCTTCCTACAAGGGTCTATAATCGCATGATCACTTATCATAGGACTTCTAAGAACGATTGCTCTAGAGTATTGCTATGATTCCTTTTTATCCAAGCCTGCTTCTATGTCGCAGGAATTCTGTTCCTCAATTTATTCCTTGGAATACGTCGCTAGAACCAGTCATGTAGCAGAATAACTTGGATTATAATATCCAGCTGATACTTATTCCTTGATTGAGCCATACGTATATGGAATAGCCATGCCTATATGGGAATTTTTATCGAATTCTGCTGATTTCTAGGATTACTTACTTATTACTCTATTTCTCTATATTATATATGTGTGTGTGTGCGTGTGTATTTGTATATATATATATTGATATGTGCAGCGTTTGCCGTCCATCATCCAATGTTTGTGTATATCTATTAATTTTTAGTTTTATAGCTGCAGCTTACGTGGACTTCGGGATCTTGAACAAATTCATTTTTAAATTTCTCTTTTTCTCTGGTTTTGATAAATTTATTATCTTGTGCAGAATTTTTTATTTTTTTATTTATTTCTACAATGTTTCCTATCTACAGAAGTATACATGCATTTTACTATACTCCAGTTTCATTGCTGTTCTGAATACGTATTTTAAATGTGACTCAATATTTATAGCTTTTGTATTTCTATATTTTGATGGGACTGTCGACGATTGGATCTTTTTAAAACGAAAGTAATTTTACAGTTTCATTTCATATATTGTGTTATACTTTAATAATCCTTTGCCTCTCCCTTTTTTTGTGTTTGTTTTATTTTAAAAGACAATATATATATATACAGGGTGATTCAAAAGTTCGGCGGGGAAATAAAATGCGACTAAAAAGATTTTTTAGTTGGATAGACTCATACTTTGTAGAATACTTTGGATTTTGTATGACACGGAAAAAATTAATTTAAAATCTCGATAATGGACAGAGCTACTGCTGATAATTCCATGGAAGTAGCATGCGCATAAAGAGCATACAGAGCAAAAATGCAAAAACGTTAATGAATAATACATGCACATTTTTAATACGCAAAAATAATTGTGGTGTAGGATGTTATTGTGATTGAAAAAAAGCACTATTCATGTTTTAAATTTTTCGTCTGGCATCATATGACATGAATGGAGAAACTTTTGAAGGACATTACGAAGGTATTCATATAAAATCCAACATGTTCTTAACTGCAGCCAGGAGATGGATCAAATTGTGAAGTATTTGTATGGTAAATCTGTTCAAAAACGGAGGAAGATGATACTTTGTTATTTAGCATTTTATGAAAGGATGAGGCACATTTCTTTTTGGATAGGGAAATTTGTTCTCAAAATTGCCGCACTGCTAACAACCCTCATGAGTATGCTAAAGTACCATTGTAGTCAAAAGTATTGACTGTATAGTGTGGATTTACCGTATCGTTCATGATCGGTACTTTGTTCTTTGAGAAGAATTGGCCCAAGGGTTTAAAAATGTGAATCCTAACAGGTACCTGATATTATGATTTATTACATTCCATTGTTATTCCTATTCTACAGAAACGCAGTGAGATAAAGATGATCGTTTTCATGCACGACGGAACTCCACGCCAAGCGATAAAGTTAACTACAGTCAAATTTGGCACCGATAGCATTTTGAGCAGGCATAGAAGAGATAAACGGCCTCCAAGATCACCATATCTCCCATCCAGTAATTTTTAGTAGTGTCTCTATTTCAAATCACGGGTCTGTAGAGAATATTCCCAGTCCTAATCAACACTCAAAAATGTTAATGGTAGTAGCCATGCCCTTTGATATGCTGTACCGTGTTGCATAACACTGTGACTGTACTCAGTGTAGCGATAGACATATTGAATATTTGAAGCTGTAAATCATATTGAAATTATTATCTCCTTTTTTATTTCGTAACTATAGGACAGTTCCCTAATATTGAGATTTTAAACTTTTTTGTTCGTGTCTTATAAAATCCTGTATCATGATTAATATAAATCTGCAAACTGCGGGTCTCTCAGATTAGTAAATCGTTTTATAGCATATTAATTTTGCACTGAACTTTTGAATAGCCCAATATATATATATATATTCCTAAATTCCTGATCTATAACTAACAAATTCGGTTACTACGGCTAATTACTGTTAAACTTAATGCCGTGTTTACTGGTAAACAGACACTTCTAACTTCTGTACGTGTATAATTTATCGCTATCTCACGACTCTCGGGTTTCTTCCTTGCAAAATATTAACCAGACCACTATTTATGTTTATAATTTTGTATGCTCTGATTGCAGAAGCTTCCAAACATTCGCAGCTAGTGCTTGTGGCTTTTAATTCTATGGTTGACTCCCCGAAACTCTTTAAATTCCTTAAAAATTTTAATAAAAGGAAGTAAATAGAATTATTTCTTTTACTTTATCAACAAAATGCACTTGACTTTCGACTACTTTTTTCAGTAAGGCCATTTATCAATATACGGCCAACCAACCCATAACATCATGCCGTTTCCCTCAAATCAAACTCTTTTGTAGACAAATACATGACTATTCCTAGCATTAAGTTTTATCCAGATTGTATGCTGACCATTGACAGATTGTACTCTAACTTCGTCAGCGAAGAGATTATTCCATTTACCATTATTATTCCATTATTGCATTTATCATTATTATTCCATTATTGCATTTACCATTATTATTCCATTATTACTCGCTGCCACCTTTTGTGGAAAGCATAATCTGCACAATTAACGAAACCCAAATTATAGGTCTAGGAACATACAATTGAACTGTGTAGAATCGGTTTCAAATAGTTGAAGTATAAAGCGTGAAATGACGTTCATAATGTGGTTGCTTCTAGTCGTTATTATTAATTGCGGACATTAGTTTTGTGTTGTGCCTATAACCTTATCCTGATCTTTGCTTGGCATTTCCAAATACCAATTCTTTAGCTCAGGGCTTTATACTTTTGAAACTACAAAGACTTTGACTGCAACGGATTGTGCTTGGTGAACCTCATTCAACTCATGTCAATTTTTCTAATATTTCCCTACTTAAGAAATGCTGTTAGGTAACTTTTCACACATCTAAAATTCTTAATTTTGCATTGTATAACGTAATACTTTTGTAAACGTGTAATTTTATATATTTACATCTTTTAATTCATATTTTAAAAAGGTAGTCAGTTTAAATAGTTGTGCCCCACCGAACTTGCATTTCTCAAAACTATTGCAAAATATTGTACCTACTTAGAATTATTTTAATACTATATTGACTGAATTAAATGATTAAAATATATGTATAACATAAAGCAGTTTTAATTTTTCTTTTATTAAATAAAATAAAGATGTTTGTTTTAAATATTTTTCAAGCTTAGTTTAAAATATTTCTAAGTGAACACAGATACAAATTACAGAGATTAGTACAAATTATTACAACAGAGATTATTACAAATTACAGACACATACACTCACATAAAAATTTTACTTCAAAAATTATAAATAATTTTTTGTGATAATGTAATTTTTTAAAATATTTTTTTATATATCCTTAAAAATGTATTGTACAATATCTGATATAATAATTTTTTTTTCTAAGAAAATTTAAATTGTGTGTGTGTTTACTATGCTTTATTTTATGTATTTTCATCTGTATTCAAACGAAAAAACTTATAAGAATGCCTTTGTTAAATAAATATTATGTATTGCTTTCCTATCGAATAAAATATTTTCATCCGTAGAATAATAGAAATGAAATTGATCCCTTTGACGTTTGCTTTTTTCATTTCATTGAATTAATAGAGTGCGCCTTTTTGTTTTCATAGTATTGAGTAATTGATCCCATCCAATTATTTGCTCCAGTCTTTTGTGTTAGTTTAACAGATTATCTTCTGGTTTTTATTT
Source organism: Caerostris darwini (assembly GCA_021605075.1). Taxonomy (NCBI): domain Eukaryota; kingdom Metazoa; phylum Arthropoda; class Arachnida; order Araneae; family Araneidae; genus Caerostris; species Caerostris darwini. The sequence goes on from BPLQ01010246.1 coordinate 243,697, forward strand.
CACCATCAAATAACTCAAATGAATTCTAGTCGGTAGATTATCTTTTACTTATGTAAACACAAAGGTTTGTAAAAGTCTATTTTTTTATTTAAATTATATATTTTTAAAGATTATATACAATCTTACAATGTAAAATGTCTATAGATGAGCATAAAAAGTATATACACTTTTAAAAAAGGTGTAAAATCAGCCTATAGATGAGCATAAAAAGTATGCTCATCTATAAATAAAGCTTTAAAAAAAGGTGTAAAATCAGTTTATAAATGAGCATAAAAAAATATAAACACTTTAAAATATCTCTAAAATATGTCTATATATAAGCACAAAAAGTATATATACTTTAAAAATAGGAGTATGTTAAAAACAGTATATATGTTTTAAAAAAAGGAGGAAAACCAGTCTATAGATTAGCATAAGTATGTATACTTTAAAAGAGGGATAAAATGTCTATAGATGAGCATAAAAAGTATATACGCTTTAAAAAAAGTAGTAAAAGTCTATAAACGAGCATAAAACGAATATATGCTTTAAATAAAAAAGGGTAAAATCTATCTATACATTAAAATAAATATATACGATTTAAATAAAAGCGGTAAAATCAATCTCTAAATGAGTAAAAAAGTATATAAGTTTTAAAAAAAGACGTAAAACCAGTTTGTGGTGGAGCATAAAAGTATAAGCGCTTTAAAAAAAGGGCTAAAATCAGTTTGTAGATGAGCATATAAAGGATATACGCTTTAAAAAAGGAGTAAAATCCATCTATAGATGAGCATAAAAAGTGTATATGTTTGATAGAAACCTTTTTATGTAGATTAATATTTTCGATATACTTCACATCTAATGATATTGAAAGTTTATTTGAAGATGAAAAATGGATACTAGATATATTCCATGAATAATAGAGGGGTTTATTTACAATTTCCCAATAAAGTAAGAAAACATTTTAATAAAAAGATTCATCTATTGACTGATAGATGTTACTAAGCAAGTTCAAAAGAAACAACATTTAATATTTTATGAAAAAATGAATATTATATTATTGTAATTATTTTGAAAGACTTTATGAATTTAAAAAAAACCTTTTAGCCATGACTTTAAACTCATTATAGTTTTTGGTATTTTCGTTTCACTGCTGTATATTTAAAAAGTTAAATTACTTTACAAATCTGTATTAACATGTTAATTACTTTTAAATGGCGAAATTATGAAAATGTTGCCTTTCATTATTGAAATATTTGATTTTTGAATAAATTTTCATAACTTATCTCGAAGAATTAAATTATTAATCGATCTTGTAATTAGAAATTTTTAAGATAAGAATTCACCTCACCGTTATGAATATTAACCGCATTCCAAATAATTCTTTGAAGTGTTCGAAAGTAATAACAGTTTTAAACATTATTAATATTTAGCAATAAAGCATAAATTCTTACCAAAGCTGCTTTAAACCATTAAGAAGCATAGATAATTTAAAACTCGCTGGTGCTAAATATCATAGATGGCTTAAAATAAACTAGCTGAAAGCTTTCATGTTGTATAATTCACTGTCTTTTGATTTTGCTTCTTTCTGGAAGAAAATGAAAGGTTCATCCAGAAGGAAGATATTACGTGAGGTAATAGTTTTCACTTGAAAGCGGAGGTAAAAGAGGATTCCATGACTAAATATTGAGGATTGTTATTCGTAAAACCTCCCTGCTGTATAGAAATGGCACAAAAAATTTTATTATTCAAAAATCCTTATTTAGTTAAGGCATTGGTTTTATCTCTCCAATATCTACATTTGAAAAGAAATTCATTTTTATTTCATCATCTAAGCCAGTCACGCAATTTAGAAGATAATATTGGCGTCTCACTCACAAATATTGAATATAGTTCAAAGGAAATTTTGCTTATTGAGTCATAAGTTTTTAGAAGGAATTGATTTGTAAAGAACGAATATTTTTTTTTAAATATTTATTGCTTCTTATTTTTAAAGGAGCATTTATTTCGTTTAGAAAACTGCTTCAGAGACATGTTTTTCTGTTTCTTAAAATGACGGATATTCTATTCCTATGAAGAATTTCATTTATGATAAAATAAATGATAGTTTTTTTAGTTTTTGAACTTATGAAAAGTTTACTGTCCTACATTTAATAATTGATACTATTTAGAATCACGGTTATAATATCTCTATAAAGAATTTCCTTTATTGTTAAGTATGTCTATAGATTAGCATAAAAAGTATATATGCTTTGAAAAGGGGATAATTTTGATAGAAACTCTTTGAAACATTCCATGAATAATAGATGCGTTTTCCTACGTTTACTTAGAATTTAAATATAAAGATAGAAAACATTAAAAAAAAAGGATTTATATATTGACAGATAGATGTTTCTAAGCAAGTTGAAAATAAACAAGAATTAATATTTTATGAAATAATGAATTTTATATTACTCTAATTATTTTGAAAGACTGTATGAGCTTAAATTTTTTTTAGTCATGACTTCAAATTCATCATAGTTTTTGGTATTTTTGTTTCACTGTCGTATATTTTAAAAGTTAAATTACTTTAAATATCGCTATTAACACGTTAATTACTTTTAAATGGCGAAATTATGAAAATGTTGCCTTTCATTATTGAAACATCTGATTTTTGAATAAATTTTCATAAGTTATTTTGACGAATTAAATTATTAATCGATCTTGTAATTAGACATTTTTCAGACAAGAATTCACCTCCCCGTTATGAATATTAACTGCATTCCAAATAGTTCTTTGAAGTGCTCGAAAGTAATAGCAGTTTTAAACATTATTAATATTTAGCAATAAAGCATAAATTCTTACCAAAACTACTTTAAACTATTAAGAAGCGCAGATACTTTAAAACTCGCCGGTGCTAAATATCATAGATGGCTTAAAAATAAACGAGCTGAAAGCTTTCATGTTGTATAATTCACTGTCTTTTGATTTTGCTTCTTTCTGGAAGAAAATGCAATGTTCCTCCAGAAGGACGATATTACGCGAGGTAAAAGTTTTCACTTGAAAGCGGCGTTACAATAGGATTCAATGAATAAATATAGAGGATTGTTATTCATAAAATCTCCCTGCTGCATGGAAATGCTCCAAAAAATGTTATTATTCAAAATCTTTATTTAGTTAAGAAATTGGTTTTATCTCTCCTATATCTACATTTGAAAAGAAATTCTTTTTTATTCCGTCATCTAAGCCAGTCACGCAATTTAGGAGATAATATTAGCGTCTCAGTTACAAATATTGAATATAGTTCAATGGAAATTTACCTTATTGAGTCGTAAGTTTTTAGAAGAAAGCGATTTATAAAAAAACGAATAATGTATTTTTTAATATTTCTTTTTGCTTATTTTTAAAGGAGCATTTATCAGTCTGTAGATGATCATAAAAAGTACATACGCTTTAAAAAAAAAAAAAAGGGGGTAAAAGCATTTTATAGGTGGTCAAAAAAAGAATATATGCTACAAAAAAGGGGTAATTTTGATAGAAACTCTTTGAAACTATTATGCAGAATAATGCTTTCGCTATACTTCACATCTAATGATCTTGAAAGTCTCTTTGAAGGTAAATGATTGATGCTCAATGCCTTCCATGAATATTAGATGAGTTTTCATACGTTTACTTAAAATTACACAATAAAGTAAGAAAACATTAAAAAACAAATCATCTATTGATGGTTAGATGTTACTAAGCAAGTTCAATATAAACAACAGTTCATATTTTATGCAGTAATGAATTTTATATTACTGTAAGCATTTTGAAAGACTTTATGAATTTAAAAAACTTTTTAGCCATAACTTTAAACTCATTATAGTTTTTGGTATTTTCGTTTCACTGCTGTATATTTAAAAAGTTAAATTACTTTAAAAATCTGTATTAACATGTTAATTACTTTTAAATGGCGAAATTATGAAAATGTTGCCCTTCATTATTGAAATATATAATTTTTTAATAAATTTTCATAACTTATCTTTAAGAAATTAAATTATTAATCGATTTTGTAAGTAGAAATTTTTAAGATAAGAATTCACCTCCCCGTTATGAATATTAACTGCATTCCAAATAGTTCTTTGAAGTGCTCGAAAGTAATAGCAGTTCTAAACATTATTAATATTTAGCAATAAAGCATAAATTCTTACCAAAACTACTTTAAACTATTAAGAAGCGCAGATACTTTAAAACTCGTCGGTGCTAAATATCATAGATGGCTTAAAAATAAACGAGCTGAAAGCTTTCATGTTGTATAATTCACTGTCTTTTGATTTTGCTTCTTTCTGGAAGAAAATGCAATGTTCATCCAGAAGGACGATATTACGTGAGGTAATAGTTTTCACTTGAAAGCGGAGGTAAGATAGGATTCAATGAATAAATATAGAGGATTGTTATTCATAAAATCTCCCTGCTGCATGGAAATGGTTCAAAAAATGATATTATTCAAAATCCTTATTTAGTTAAGGAATTGGTTTTATCTCTCCTATATCTACATTTGAAAAGAAATTCATTTTTATTCCGTCATCTAAGCCAATCACGCAATTTAGAAGGTAATATTAGCGTCTCACTCACAAATATTGAATATAGTTCAAAGGAAATTTTGCTTATTGAGTCATAAGTTTTTAGAAGGAATTGATTTGTAAAGAACGAATATTTTTTTTAAATATTTATTTCTTCTTATTTTTAAAGGAGCATTTATTTCGTTTAGAAAACTGCTTCAGAGGTATGTTTTTCTGTTTCTTATAATAACGGATATTCTATTCCTATGAAGAATTTCAGTTATGATAAAATAAATGATAGTTCTTTTAGTTTTTTACCTGATGAAAAGTTTACTGTCCTACATTTAATAATTGATACTATTTAGAATCACGGTTATAATATCTCTATAAAGAATTTCCTTTATCGTTAAGTATGTCTATAGATTAGCATAAGAAGTATATATGCTTTAAAAAAGGGATAATTTTGATAGAAACTCGTTGAAACATTCCATGAATAATAGATGCATTTTCCTACATTTACTTAGAATTTAAATATAAAGATAGAAAACATTATAAAAAAGATTTATGTATTGACAGATAGATGTTTCTAAGCAAGTTGAAAATAAACAAGAATTAATATTTTATGAAATAAGGAATTTTATATTACTGTAATTATTTTGATAGACTTTATGAGCTTAAATTTTTTTTTAGTCAAGACTTTAAATTCATCATAGTTTTTGGTATTTTTGTTTTACTGTCGTATATTTTAAAAGTTAAATTACTTTAAATATCTCTATTAACACGTTAATTACTTTTAAATGGCGAAATTATGAAAATGTTTCTTTTCATTATTGAAACACCTGATTTTTGAATAAATTTTCATAACTTATCTTGAAGAATTAAATTATTAATCGAACGTGTAATTAGAAATTTTTAAGATAAGAATTCACCTCTCCGTTATGAATATTAACCACATTCCAAATAATTCTTGAAAGTTTTAAACATTATTAATATTTAGCAATAAAGTATAATTTCTTACCAAAGCTACTTTAAACTATTAAGTAGCGTAGATAATTTAAAACTCGCCGGTGCCAAATATCACAGGCTTAAAAATAAACGAGCTGAAAGCTTTCATGGTGTATAATTCACTGTCTTTTGATTTTGCTTCTTTCTGGAAGAAAATGCAAGGTTCATCCATAAGGACGATATTACGTGAGGTAATAGTTTTCACTTGAAAGCGGAGGTAAGATAGGATTCAATGAATAAATATAGAGGATTGTTATTCATAAAACCTCCCTGCTGCATAGAAAGGGTTCAAAAAATGTTATTATTCAAAATCCTTATTTAGTTAAGGAATTGGTTTTATCTCTCCTACTATATCTACATTTGAAAAGAAATTCATTTTTATTCCATCATCTAAGCAAGTCACGCAATTTAGAAGGTAATATTAGCGTCTCAGCCACAAATATTGAATATAGTTCAATGGAGAATTGGCTTATTGAGTCGTAAGTTTTTAGAAGAAATCGATTCGTAAAAAACGAATATTTTTTTTAAATATTTATTTCTGCTTATTTTTAAAGGAGCATTTTATTTCGTTTAGAAAATTGCTTCAGAGATATGTTTTTCTGTATCAATTATAATACCGGTTATTCTATTTCTATAAAGAATTATATTTATCCCAAAGAATTTTCATTTATGATATAATAAATGACAGTTTTTAGTTTATGAACTTATGTGAATTTTACTGTCCTACATTTTAATAATTGATAATATTTATAATCATGGTTATTCTATTTCTATAAAGAATATCATTTACCATAAAGCATGTCTACAGATCAACATAAAATTTATATATGCTTTAAAAAAAAAGGGAATTTTGATGGAAAAGTTTTGAAACTATTATGCAGGTTAATGTTTTCGATATACTTCACATCTAATGATATTGAAAGTTTATTTGAAGATTAAAAATTGATACCAGATACATCCATGAATAATAATATAGGCTTTTTCCTACGTTTACTTAGAATTTAACAATAAAGTAATCGAACATTAAAAATAAAAGGATTCATCTATTGACTGATAGATGTTACTACGCAAGTTCAAAATAAACAACAGTTAATATTTTATGAAATAAAATAATTACAATAATATAAAATTCATTAACAGACTTTATGAGTTAAACAAATTTTTTTTGTCGAGACTTTTAACTCATTAGAGTTTTTGGTATTTTTGTTTCACTATCCTATATTTTAAAAGTTCAATTACTTTAAAAATCTGTATTAACATGTTAATCACTTATAAATGGCGAAATTATGAAAATGTTGCGTTTCATTATCGAAATATTTGACGTTTGAATAAATTTTCATAACTAATCTTCAAGAATTAAATTATTAATCGATCTTGATAATTAGAAATTTTTAAAACAAAAATTCACTTCCCCGTTATGAATATTAACCACATTCCAAATAATTCTTTGAAGTGTTCTAAAGTAATAACAGTTTTAAACAGTATTAATATTTAGCAATAAAGCATAAATTCTTACCAAAACTACTTTAAACTATTAAGAAGCGTAGATAATTTAAAACTCGCCGGTGCTAAATATCATAGATGGCTTAAAAATAAACTAGCTGAAAGCTTTCATGTTGTATAATTCACTGTCTTTTGATTTTGCTTCTTTTTGGAAGAAAATGCGAGGTTCATCCAAAAGGACGATATTACGTGAGGTAATAGTTTTCACTTGAAAGCGGAGGTAAAAAAGGATTCAATGAATAAATATAGAGAATTGTTATTCATAAAACCTCCCTGCTGCTTAGAAATGGTGCAAAAAATGATATTATTCAAAATCCTTATTTAGTTAAGGAATTGGTTTTATCTCTCCAATATCTACATTTGAAAAGAAACTCATTTTTATTCCATCATCTAAGCCAGTCACGCAATTTAGAAGGTAATATTAGCGTCTCAATCACAAATATTGAATATAGTTCAATGGAAATTTGGCTTATTGAGTCGTACATTTTTAGAAGAAATCGATTTGTAAAAAATGAATTAATATTTTTTTTAAATATTTCTCTGTGCTTATTTTTAAAGAAGCATTTATTTCTTTTAGAAAATTGCTTCAGAGATATGTTTTTCTGTTTCAGTTATAATGACGGTTATTCTATCTCTATAAAGAATTTCATAGAATAAATGATAGTTTTTTAGTTTATGATTTTATGTCTTATTTTTACTATCCTACATTTTAATAATTGATAATAGTTATAATGACTGTTATTCTATCTCTATAAAAAATTTCATTTATCATAAATAATTTTCATTTATGATAGAATAAAGGATAGTTTTTTAATTTACGATCTTATGACAAGTTTATTATCCTACATTTAAATAATTCATAATAGTTATATTGGAGGAGGGCCTGAATGGCCGAGTGGCTAGCGCTCCGGCGCTCGGTACCACAGATTTCGGGTTCGAGTCCCGGCGGTGCCATGGATGTTTGTAGTGGTTCGGAATCCACTTTAAACTGCAGTCTAAACCAGTCTAATAGGATCTAATCGTTGCGGGGGCGTTGTTACTTTGCGTCCGTGGCTTATCTTCAAGTTACACGCCCCCCTGGGTAATGCAAAGTGAGTATGTCTGTGCAGCGTTTGCCTTAAGGCATCCAAGACCTAGCTGTCTAAGTGTTTGCCAGCTGCATTAGAAAGAAAAAAAATATTGGAGGTTACTTTATCTCTATAAAAAATTTCATTTATCATAAAGAACTTTCATTTATGAAAGAATAAATGAAAATTATCTATAAATTTTTTTTTATTATAAAGAATTTTCATTTATGATAGAATAATTGATAGTGTTTTAGTTTAGTATCTTATCCCAAGTCTATTATCATACATTTTAATATTTGATAATGTAATTATAATCGAATCATTTAATATCATTATCGAATAAATGGTAGTTTTAGAGTTTTAAAGATCTCATCATAGTAGTTTCTTTAAGCTAATGAGTAGGTTTGGTTTGGTTTGTCGCTCTACGGTCATCTTATGCACTCTTTTGGGCTAAACAGACCGGGACCTACAGTTTAACGTGGATTCCGAACCACTCACAAACATCCATGTCACCGCCAGGATTCGAACCTGAAGCCTGCTAATGAGCAGAAGTTTATTATTTAACATTTTCATAATAACTTTAAAGCAAATGATAATGGATAATAATAAAAACAAATCAAAATAATTTTAATATTTTGTTCGGCTTTTTTATTTCCACATAAAATTCGTTTCATCTTTTTATAATCATATTGATTATTAATTAATTATTTTTTTAAGTATGACAGCTTTAAAAAAAAGAATTGTATAAAATAAAAAATGAATTTTCTTGTACACCGTTTTTTTTGCAGTCTGAATGATGTCAAAGAAATATATAAGAGAAGTAAAAAGTACCTATTAAATTTTTTTTAATATATCACTTCAATAATAATTAGTATATAGTTTGATTGTTTTGTTTTCTGTGGAAGATAAATTTTGTCCGAAATCTTATATTTATCAAAGTTTTAAGTTTTATGAATTTTGAAAATCAAAAAATAACTGGTGTCACAACACCAGACAGTTCTCACCAATAATAATTTAGCACAGAAGTTTCGCTAAACCAGAATCACGCATTTCAACTATGAAGTATTAAAGGTCAAGGGAGGCAGAGCCAATAATTGGAAATGTGTCTTGATGACTAATTCATTATCTCTTACATGCGCTTTATTGTTATTGGGCATGTATTAATAAATTGAATCAATAAACCATAACTTGTTGAAGAATTTTAGATATGCCTTCATCATGCTGAGATATATCTTGGATTTATAAGAATAGACATTCAATACTTTATTCGGATTAATTCCTTGCTTAGCATTGAAACGCTGAAAACTTAAGTTGTTGAGACAATAATTTAAACATGACGATTAAGACCTAGGGGCTTCGGCCTGATGTGATGAAGTCAAATCACAGTTTTATATGCGTTATTGTTATTAGATATATATTAATATGTTGAATAAATTGACCATAACCTGTTGAAAAATTTTAGATATGCTCTTATTATAACCATGCTTCCTCTTACACACTGGTAAGAGCGCCCTATTGTGAGGTTCAGGAGAAATAATAAGTCGGCCTCGAGACTCTCATTCGATAGGAAGCACACCTCATCCCTGCGCTCCCGCTGAGAAACGTTTAGTTGGTCTAGAATCTCTCACCCCGAAAGGAAATATATTTAGCGCAACCCTGCGTATTAGTTAGCCTATCGTCTCTCACCCTCAGAAGAAGTATATTTAGTGAAACCCCGCACCATCTTTGTGCACTCTAAGCTTAGCCGAGAGTTCCGGCTCAAAATGGAGACGTTCCACGAAGCTATAATTATCTATGTTTACTTTAAATTTGTTAAATATTTTTTGCGTCTGATTGTACGTGTGTTGTGTTTGTATGTGTGCAAATAAAACCATGAGTTCTCAAACCTGTGCCTCAAGTATCTCACCCCAACCACTCCATTTACTTTACAATCTGGGCCCGAATTATCAAATCAATATATATGCAAATTAATATATATTATTATATACTGCAAACTACATTATCAAATTAATATATATCGTTGGATTTAGAGACGTCTGATAATCAATTGGCTAGCGCTCTAGCCTTTGGTAACAGAGGCTTCAGGTTCGAATCTTAAAAGGTGGCATGGATGTTTGTTAGTAGTTCTGAATACACGTTAAAATGTAGGTCCCGGTCTAATTAGCTTAAAGTGTGCAAAAAATGACCTTAGACATACAAACAAAACAAAACCTTGAATTCACAAGAATGTGCATTCAACACTTTATTTAGAATGATTCTTTGTTGAGCAATGGTCTGAAAGCTTAAGGTGGCAATAACTTAACCAAACCAATCAAGATCAAGTTCCTTAAAATAATTTGAAGAAGTCAAATCGCAATTTTATTTGCGTTACTTTGATTACTTGTGTTAGCATCAATCTAATCTCAAAGAACTGGGAATTTCATTCTCAGGCGGGCTGAAATCTACAGCTGCTTGAAGAAATGAATGTCAATTCTTATTCTTCATTGGCGCAACAGCCCTATACTAGGTCAAGGCCGTCTGTCTACTGGCAGATTTTGAGGCAGAAGATATTTTATTTTTACGGGGTAGGTTTGTCAGCCCTGCACCCAACGCTCTACAGTCATATTAGACTGGGACCTATGGTTTAAAGTGAATTCCGAATCACTACAAACATCCATGTGAAGCAAGTTACTCGAACCTTGTGGCACCGAGCGCTAGTCACTCGGCCATCAGGCCCCTTTTTCAGTAATTACCGAGTTTAAAAACCTAAATTTGTGTTATATTTCGAACTAAAAGAATAATGAATAGAAGTCGTTGAAGTAGTAGTCGAAAAATATTTCCAACTAAGTAAAAAAATAAATTATTAAATTTTTTTACTTACTTACAATTTAATTGTTCGAGAATAGAAGTCGATAATAAATTGCGTCTCAATTTAGGAGAATACATTACATTTTCAAAAATAATACAATTACATAAACTTTCACTGTACCAATACCTTCTATAGGACTTCCTAAATCACCAACTGCTAAAGACATAGATTTATCAACAATACTTTGTAGATCAGTAAACAAATTAGCATTGTTACAAAAATGTTTACAAAAATCAATAATCCAATTAAATTTACCAGTTAATTCATTTATATTAATTTCTGTTACTAAACTTTCATGTTTATTACGGTTTTTAAATACGTACTCATTATTGTTCTGTACATTAAAGGTATTTAACTTTAAAGAATTAGAGTTAAGATATTTACAATTCCGTTTTAAATGACCCATCTTTTTACACACATAAGGGACAATTTCCTTATTAAATTTAGATTTAGTTTTATTCTTGCAATCATAAACTCTTGAATTAAAAACTTTGTTAATTTTATGGTTAACTACAAAAGCATCCACACTATTATCTATTTCAACTTTATTCATATCAGTTTTAAGTTGTCCAATCCTATTCTCTTCTGCAATTAATTCCATTTTCAATTTTCTCTAACTTAAAATCTTTATCAGGCCGTCTATACAAAATTTGTTCTATACCTTGAAAGTCAGGTGAGAGTGTCCTTATCGATTGAAACGCAGGGTAGATATCTTCAAGAGGGTGTCCAACATCCATTAAACGCTTGACATGTTTACGGATTCTTACTATGAATATAGCAATAGTGTCCTTCTTGGTATCAAATTTTATTTGAAAAAAATTGTCCAATAGTCGAATCACAGAAGCTCTTGACTTTGGCTCGAATTGCTCTTGAAGTAACTTCCACGCTTCAAGGGCCTGATGGCCGAGTGGCTAGCGCTCGGTACCACAGGTATCGGGTTCGAATCCCGGCGCTGCCATGGGTGTTTGTAGTGTTTCGGAATCCACTTTAAACCGTAGGTCCCGGTCTAATAGGATCGTAGAGCGTTGCGGGGGCATTGTTACTCCGCGTCCGTAGCTTATCTTCAAGTGACACGCGTCCCCTGGGTAATGCAAAGTGAGTAACGTCTGTGCAGCGCTTGATTAAGGCATCCAAGACCAAGCCAGCTGCATTAGAAAAAAAACTTCCACTCTTCAGCTGCATCCTTTAAACTTGATAACAATGTATTGTGATGATCATCGGCGGAGTAGTAAATAGCAGAAAACGCACGATCTTGTCGTTGTTTATGTTCCGATCTTTCACGACGAGTCGAGGTCTCCTCTAATTTCGGCTCACTTCCATCGATGAAGGACCAACAGCCACGGTCCATTAGTAGAAACCTCATAATATTTTCATTCCAGGTGATCCAATTTGTTTGGTTGAGCAAAGGAAAATGCTCCGTTCCAGTAGAATCCATATCAGGCAAAAAGTCAAATCTGACTGGCTGCCCCGTCACAAATTTCAAATTATAATCCAACTGCTTTACTCTACTGATCAGGCTGGGCCTATAACCACTGTCGGAAAATTTAGCCGAGTGCCGCGGTGTAGAGTATAGCAGTAGCCATAAACCCTACATTTTAATTTAATTTAAGAAAGTAAATTTTATTATACATAAAGGTTAAAAAGTAAAACTTTACAAAAACCATGCCTTCGGTTTTAACTTAATTATGATCAAAATATGTTACTTGCAGCCAGCCGACCATGGAGATGATCTGCTTTACTTTTTTGATTTACATATCAATTTATACATCCGTGCCTGACGTTACGACCAATTATATGCCTTCAGCATATGACGTCGGATCCGGACACAAAACGAAAGAGAAATATTTGCATGATTCAAAATACTTTGGGCAACAATACAAAATATATATGTATATATATATATTTCGTCAAAAAAATTTTTTTTCTTTCTAATGCAACTGGCAAACACTTAAACAGCTTGGTCATGGATGGCTTAAGGCAAGCGCTGCACAAACGTTACTCACTTTGCATTACCCAGGAGGCGCGTGTAACTTGAAGATAAGCTATGGACGCGGAGTAACAATGCCCCCGCAACGCTCTACTTTCCTGTTAGGTCGGGACCTACGGTTTAAAGTGGATTCCGAACCACTACGAACATCCATGGCACCGCCGGGACTCGAACCCGAAACCTGTGGTACCGACCTGTGGCGGCGCTAGCCACTCGGCCATTCAGGCCCATTTCGTTAAAAAATAAATTATATTTTTTTATTTTCTTTACTTTTTACTTACAGATTATTATTACCATTAATTATTAATAACAATTATTTATTGAAGTGTTTATAATTCCTTATTAATTATAATTATTTATTATAATCAATTATAATCATTATTATTTATTATAATCATTTGTAATTCATTATTATTTATTATGTCCTTCATAGTAACATTTTGCGACATCTTGATTTCATTCAAAATTATTAATTATATGTAACAAAATAATTATAAATTATCTTTGACGCATTTATTTCATTTTCTCAATCTTTGTAATTTCGCATCAGTGAAATTTTATTGTAATCGTTTTTTAAAGGCAATAAATAATGAGAGGGGGAAATATTTAATTATTTTGTATCATTTTATCGTTTTTATTGTGGCAATTCGAGCGCCATAGCAAAATTGCCATTTTATTCAACACAGGCCGATGCAATTACTACTTGTATCTAGAGTTAGTATCTTTTTTAAATGAAGGATAATAATTGGTCGACTGCATTTTATTTTTCTGACAAAACAAAAAATATCTATATCATTTACAGAAAAGATGATTTATGTGAAAATAATAATAAGGGAAGTAATAAGTCAGAACTCGCCCTAGCTTTTCTTAATATTTGTAGTAAATAAAGTTTCTTTCAAGTTTAATTTAAAAATAAGCGATGTCAAGGAATTTTCTTTATTTTTAAATAAAATAAAAAAAGAAAAGAAAAAATTATTATGGGAAGCATTACTTATAATTCTTTTTCATAAAGGCAACTGCCAATTTCTTGGCGTAGATAAGTTCTAGTTTAGTTAAAAAAATGTTATCCATTTTGACATGAAATAGAAAACCTCATGCGATAAGAAGGATTTTGGATGATTTGGGGTCTTTTTTTTTCCAAATCAATTATTTTCGGATGTTTTTGATAGGATTGAAATCCGTGTTTTTTTCTCTAAAGGATTCAGAATTTCATTTTCAATTATTTTGTAAAATTGAAATAAGATGGGAAAAATTCAATTTACTAATAATTTTTATTTCTTCTTCTTCAAAAAAAAAATAAATAATAATAATAATAAATAAATAAACTTGAGGAAGGACAGTTTTAAAGCATGAAATAGACTGTATTTTTTTGTTTTTTTGTTTTTTCCGCGCATAAAGTCAAAAGTCGTAATTATGTGCCGTATGCTCATTTTTTGCCAGCACGTTTAGCTTCTTATACAGTAATATAATGAATTATTGAATGGATTATTGACAACAATAAGGAAAAACACAAATTTGTCGAAAAAAGCATCGGAAAGGTTTTTAACAGAAGTGTTTCTTATAATAAAATAAATAGGAAAAAAATGTTTGAACAAAACGTTGGTTTTTACAATTTGTACTTATGACTTTTTACAATTTGTACAATTTTGACTTATGACAACAGTTATTTTCGGGAGATTTTGATAGGATTGAAATTCATGTTTTTTCTCTAAAGGATTTAGAATTTCAATTTCCATTATTTTGCAAAATTGAAATAAGATTGATAAAATTCAATTTACTAATAATTTTTATTTCTTCTTCTTCAAAAATAAATAAACTTGTTGGAGAACATTTTTAAAGCATTTTTTTCTTGGGAGGCGGCAAAATGTCAAGAATTGTAATTATATGCCCGTTGCTCATTTTTTTTCAGTAACTTTAGCTTCTTATAAAGTCATATAATGAATTATTGAATCTATTATTGAAAACAATAAGGAAAACAAAAATTTGCTGAAAAAAACGTCGAAAAGGTTTTTAACAGAAGTGTTTTTATAGTCAAATAAATAGGAAAAAAAGTAAGTAAATATTTAAGTCAGTAAGAAAATATTTGAAAATAACGCTGGTTTTTATTATTTGTAATTCTGACTTATGACAATTGAAACAACTTATTCTTATATTAATATTACAGAAATTTCATCACAATGCATTTTACGAAATTGTGTGTGCCCGGAGAAAAATCTTCTCATTCACCAATTAGAAAAATACACTGAAGTGACAAAAGTCATGGGATAGCAATATGCAAATTTTCAGATGGCAGTAGCATCGCGTAGAACAGGTATAAATGCGCAGTGCTTTCGCAGAGCTTTCATTTCTGTTCAAGTTATTCATGTGAAGAGGTTTTGACGTGATGATGACCGCACGACGGGAGTTAACAGACATTGAACGCGGAATGTTAGTTGGAGCTAGACGCATGGGTCATGCCATTTCGGAAATCGTTAGGGAATTCAACATTCCCAGATCCACTGCGTCAAGAGTGTGCCGAGAGTATGAAATTTCAGGCATAAAATCCCACCATGGACAGCGCAGTGGTCGACCGCCTGCACTTAACGACCGAGACCGGCGACGTCTGCAAAGAGTCGTAAATTCTAACAGACAAGCAACACACCTCGCGTCAAATAACCGCAGAAATCAATGTGGGACGTACAAGGGACTTGTCTGTTAGAACTGTGCGGAGAAATTTGGCTTTCTTGGGCTATTCCAGCAGAAGACCGACTCGAGTGCCTGCACTGACAGAACGACATCGCTTGCAGCGATTCTCGTGGGCACGTGAGCATAACGGTTGGCCCCTAGATGAATGGAAAACCGTGGCCTGGTCCGATGAGTCACGATTTCAGTTGGTAAGAGCTGATGGTAGGGTTCGAGTGTGGCGCAGACCCCACGAAGCCATGGACCCAAACTGTCAGCAAGGCACTGTTGAAGCTGGTGGTGGCTCCGTAATGGTGTGGGCTGTTTTTTCATGGCATGGACTTGGTCCTCTGGTGCGACTGGACCGAACATTGACTGGAAATGCTTATGTTCAGCTACTCGGAGATCACTTGCAGCCATTCATGGACTTCATGTACCCAAACAACGATGGGATTTTTATGGATGACAATGCGCCATGTCACCGGGCCACAACTGTTCGCGATTGGTTTGAAGAACATTCTGGACAATTCCAACGAATGATCTGGCCACCTAGATCGCCCGACATGAATCCGATCGAGCATTTATGGGACATCATCGAGAGGTCTGTTCGTGTCCAAAATCCTGCACCATCAACGCTTTCACAATTATGGACGTCTATCGAGACAGCATGACTCAATATTCCTGCAGAAGACTTTCAACGACTTGTTGAGTCCATGCCACGTCGAGTTGCTGCACTTCGCCGGGCGAAAGGAGGGCCGACACGATATTAAGAGGTATCCCATGACTTTTGTCACTTCAGTGTATTATGTTATTGTTGTGACTAATCCTCAGTGTCCGGCAGTGAGGGACGAACACCCGAAGAGTAGTCTGCTCATGGATGGAAGGAAAGGGGGAAACGTCTGTTGTGATGGAGCGCCCATAAGTAGAAGTCTGATTTTCCTCCGAGTCGCTGCAGAAGGAGGGCAGTGCCTTCCCGGAGAACTTAAAGAGAACTACCACACATTTGCGTATCGTATGGGAGAAATCCCGGAAAACTCCTATGAAGTAGTCCGACTAACGAGGGAAGATGCTGAACATCACAAACGTCATTGAATTTTCTCGGTTTTTGAAACAGTATCTACAACAAAGTAGCCGACGGTTTGAACCTCCACCCTAATGCTCACCAGCGGCACACGTAACCATTGAGCCATGAGTCCGGCTCCGAAATTGTTCAAACTTATCAGAAGCTTTTGAAGCTACATAAAATATATAAATCAGAAATAACATATATTATAAAAATTATCATCTATATTACTGGATAATATTCGTATTTGATATCGACATGCATTGCAATACTTTTACCTATATCAAATGTTTCAATATATTGTTATATCAACTCCATTATTTCTAATATGTGCATTCATCGTTTTTTTTATATTCTAAACCCTATTATCGTTTTTTTTTTATATTCTAAACCCTATCGTTTTTTTTATATTATAACTAATACCCTATTATATAACTAATGTGTCCTTTTACATTGCCTTGTAAATTAAAAACATTAAAACAATAGTTTTAATGTAATTGTATTTTCTAGAAATACAAACAAATTTTAATAACCCTTATTATCTATTTATATCCACGTTCGAAAAGAATTTGAAGAATTTTTTTATGTTGTTTTTATTTCTAATTCAATGATATTACATCAGCGTAAAGAAAGTCATTTCATTAAAAAAATGAAAAGATTTTATACAGAATTGAATATAAAATATGAACTGAATTATATTAATATATTATCAAATATATGTTGAATATATCAAATATATTTATGATGTATTCATATTGATGAATATATTGTTATTGATTTCATATATTTATGATACACTCATGTCCATAAATTAAGGATAATTCAGAATCACACAGAAATTGAACTCTAAAATAAAAATTTCACCTGTAGAATTATCACACACATCTTGAAGTAGAATATGCAAATTACAGGAAACCACCAGATGGCTCGGATAGTACGTCACAATGACGAGAGTGTAAGAGAGGGGTATATAAGGAATGGTGGCAACGAAGTAAAATTGATCACAAGCGCTTTAAAAGCCTTTCAGGGCAATAACCGCATAGTTATGGCACAAAGGAAGCATTTGGATGATTTTTTAAGTGGTAGAATTATCGGACGACTGGAATGTGGGCGTATTCAGCTGGAAGTATCCGAGGAACTTGGAATCGCCCAGAGTGTCCTCTCCAGGCTTTGGCAACGATTCCAAGATGATGGTAATGTGAATAGATGTTACAGCACAGGTCGCCCCCGAGTTACAACGCCGAATGAGGACCAGTATTTAGCAATTACTGCCAAAAGAAACAGACGGAGCACAGCATCAGACCTGTCTCGTTAGCTCTCTTCAGCTACCGGCACGACAGTTTCAAGGCAGACCGTGTACAGACGCTTAGGGCACATTGGTCTATATGCTCGTAGGCCTGTCAGATGTGTTCCACTTACCGCAACTCACTGTTGCCTACGATTAACCTGGAGTAGAGAGCATGCATTGTGGACACCGCAACAGTGGTCTGGGGTGATGTTTTCTGACGAGTCCAGGTTTAGTTTGCAGTCTGATTCTCGCCGGACTTTCATATGGAGAGCGCCAGGTACCCGTTACCACCAAGAGAACACTATTGAACGACACCGTTATGGTGGTGCAGGATGGTTCTTTTGGGGAGGAATTATTCTTGGTTCCAGAACTGGCCTGCATGTTCAGAGTGTAACGATGACAGGCCACATCTATCGGGATGTCATTCTGGAACAACATGTACGTTTGTTTCGGGGCGCCATGGGGGCTGAATTTCTGTTTATGGATGACAACGCCCGTCCTCACCGTGCAAACATTGTAGACGAATGCCTTCAATTGGAGGATATCACCCGTATGGATTGGCCAGCATACTCACCGTACTTGAATCCAATAGAGCATGTGTGGGATATGCTTGGCCGACGAATTGCAGCCCGTCAACCCCCTCCCACCTGTCAACCGGAACTTCGGAGGGCATTGCTTGATGAGTGGTGTAATATTCCCCAAGATCAGATTGATAATTTGATACTCAGCATGCCTAGGCGTTGTAAGGCCTGTATTGCATCGTCCGGGAGACATACTCCATATTAACCATCATACTACCATGTTATACTGTTTTTTGTAAATAGGTTCTTTTTTGAAATTTGCTCCAGATAGTAAAAATCGCAATTTTTATTAATTATGTCAAACATATAGCATCTTTTTTGCTCTTTACCTTTTGTTTAATAAATAGACTTCACAAATAAGTCAAATTTGTTTTTGTTCTGTCTCTTTCTTTGCCGGAACTTCATTATCCTTAATTTATGGACATGAGTGTAAATGAAATATATGAAATATATTTATGATGTATTTATGAATATATTGATATTGATTTCATATATGCATGATAAAAGAAATATGTTAAATATATTTATGATCATAAAGAACTGAACATATCAATATCATAAATAACAGAAAAAATAAATTAACTTAAACTTCTTCTTCATCACATGTTTCTCACCAGTGAGCAGTTTTAATGCTGTAACGCTTAAATAAAAATAAAATTACATGTATTCTAGTTTTTAACAATAAAAATATGAACTCCAGTCCGACGCAAATACATGAAAAATTATGTCAGCAATAAAACTTCTATCACACGGATTGTTGGAGATGTTTTTAGGCTTTAAACCATAAAAACGAAAGAGAACGAATAAAAGAATCTGAAGCAAAGAAAAGAAGAATATTTTCCGAATCACTTGGAATGTCACACAACACAAAAGATTCCAAAAGAAGGATAAAATGCTCGAGTCTATTTATAAAAACTTTTTGCGAACACGTCTTCAAAATCCGCCATTTTTTTTCCACCCCTGTAATGCTTTGACCAAAATGACTTTGTCGACAATGCATTACCACGGAACGTCTGTTGCCGTAAAAATAACGCTTAATCCCAGTCGCTCTGTCAATGATAGTTTTCTTCAAGAAAATAAAAAATAAATAAATAAATAAGTGAGTTCAATCCTTTTTTTCCAACTTAACAACTTTGGACAACACTTTTCTTTCTTTGAGATTTGATTTTTTTATTCCATTTCATCGCAGGGAACATATTTAATTCACTGTCGTTTTGAAAAGTCGGAAACAGTAAATGTTACTGAGAAAGTCCTTCGGTTCATTGAATACGATCACTGAGATACTCAGTCAAGAAATCTGGGACGAAACTGTAAATCAGACAGAAGACTGCTTTCGATATCTGAGCTATAAACTGCTGATAGTAAAGACAGAAAAATTGATTCGGACATTTTTAGGGGTAAAAAAATATTTTTTCACTTCTATGTATAAAAAATACAATAATCGAACTGACGATGACAAGGCTGACAAAGAATATACTAGTCTATAATGAAATAAAACAGTAATGGTTATTTGAAAACTGTAATTCAGTATATTTCTGAATAAAGTAAAGAATATTAAAAAACATTTTCATTTAATGAGCCATTTTTAGTATAAAATTTAAGAAAAGTACCTTGGAATTCCTAAGTACGTTGGAATCACAAGGTATCATTTCAAAGTAAAATTTACCTTCATGATGTATTCATATTGATGAATATATTGATATTGATTTCATATATTTATGATGTATGAAATATATATTTATCATCATATAGAACTGATTATATTAATATCATAAAGAACTAAAAATATCAATATCATAAAGAACTGAAACCAATAATCTAATTTAATGCTTCTCTTTTCTCATATGTTTCGCAACAGCGAGTATTTTTAATGGTGTAATGTTTAAGTAAAAATAAAGTTACATGGTTTTTTTTTAACAATAAAAATATAAACTTCACTTCGACGCAAATACTTGAAAAATTACGTCAGCAATAAAACTTCTATCACACGGATTGTTGTAAATGTTTTTAGAGTTTAAAGCATGAAAACGAAAGAGAACGAATAAAAGAATCCGAAGCAAAGAAAAGAAGAATATTTTCCGAATCACTTGGAATGTCACACAACACAAAAGATTCCAAAAGAAGGATAAAATGCTCGAGTCTATTTATAAAAACGTTTTGTGAACACGTCTTAAAAATCCGCCATTTTTTTTCCACCCCTGTAATGCTTTGACCAAAATGACTTTGTCGACAATGCATCACCACGGAACGTCTGTTGCCGTAAAAATAACGCTTAATCCCAGTCACTCTGTCAATGATAGTTTTCTTCAAGAAAATAAAAAAATAAATAAATAAATAAGTGAGTTCAATCCTTTTTTTCCAACTTAACAGTCTTGAGTAACACTTTTCTTTCTTTGAGATTTTTTTTTTTTATTCCATTTCGTCGCAGGGAACATATTTAATTCACTGTCGTTTTGAAAAGTCGGAAACAGTAAATGTTACTGAGAAAGTCCTTCGGTTCATTGAATACGATCACTGAGATACTCAGTCAAGAAATCTGGGACGAAACTGTAAATCAGACAGAAGACTGCTTTCGATATCTGAGTTATAAACTGCTGATAGTAAAGACAGAAAAATTAATTTGGACATTTTTAGGAGCAAAAAATATTTTTCAACTTCTATGTATGTAAAAAAATAAAATAAGTGAACTGAGGTTGAAGAGGCTTACAAAGATTATATTAGTCGATAATGAAATGAAACAGTAATGGTTATTTGACAATTGGAGAGTTCTTAAGGCAATGACTTCGATCATCTTTGTATTTTTGGATGTTTATTCTTTTGTATTTGTTTTTTGTCTTGTTATTATTTTTTTTTACTTGTACTTGCCTTGCCATTGGAAATAAAAAATTTCATTTAATGAGTTGTTTTTAGTATAAAATTTAAGGAAAAGTATCTTAAAATTTCTAGGTACGTTGGAACTACTGGGTATTATTTCAAGGTAAATTTTACCTTATGTGGACAAAGAAAATAGAAACTGTTAACATAAAATGAAATAAAACTAATTTCATAAATATTAAATAAATTATATAACTCCATAGTGTATGTCATTCTTTCAATTTGTTTCATAGATTTGTAATTGATTTTAAAATTCATAATACTCTTTTTGCCTGAAATGCAACCCAGTGGTAACACGATCAGTTAGCTTACAGGAAGGCGGAGGTTCGAAGCCATTGGCAGCGAACGTTACAGTCATTGCTTTCAGAAATGAGAAAACTCCGCGGTGATGATAGCGTATATAAGTATCTTGCATGAATAGTCAGATTGTTAGGTTGTTCATGGCAAACGTAAGTGGGACAAGAGAGCCAACCTTGCACAACAAGAATATATATATAGCCAATTCCGAAAAAGTTACTGCAGAGTGAAGTCAAAGGCAACTGGATTTTGCCGATAAATAAAAAGTCATGAAGCATTTCAGGTTCAAAAAATCCTTTCATTAGCAAATAAAAAATATTATAAAGTACTGAATATAAAATAAGAACTGAAATATATTAATATATATCAAATGTATTTTATTATACTGAATATATCAAATATATTCATGACGCCTTCATATTGATGAATTCATTGATATCATATATTCATGATATATGAAGTATATCAAATAAATTTAAGATCATAAAGAATTGAATATATCAGTATCATAAAGAACTGAAAAAAATAAAACTTCTCTTTCAATACATGTTTCCAAACAGCGAGTGTTTTTAATGCTCTAATGTTTAAATACAAATAAAGCTGCACATTTTTTTTAACAATAAAAATATGAACTCCACTCCCACGCAAATACATGAAAAATTACGTCAACAATAAAAATTCTATCTCACGGATTGTTGGAAATGTTTTTAGACTTCAAAGCATAAAAACGAACGAGAACGAATAAAAGAATCAGAAGCAAAAAAAAAGAATATTTTCCGAATCACTTGGAATGTCACACAACACAAAAGATTCCAAAAGAAGGATAAAATGCTCGAGTCTATTTATAAAAACGTTTTGCGAACACGTCTTCAAAATCCGCCATTTTTTTTCACGACCCTGTAATGCTTTGACCAAAATGACTTTGTCGACAATGCATTACCACGGAACGTCTGTTGCCGTAAAAATAACGCTTAATCCCAGTCACTCTGTCAGTGATAGTTTTCTTCAAGAAAATAAAAATAAATAAATAAATAAGTGAGTTCAATCCTTTTTTTCCAACTTAACAACCTTGGGCAACACTTTTCTTTCTTTGAGATTTGATTTTTTTATTCCATTTCATCGCAGGGAACATATTTAATTCACTGTCGTTTTGAAAAGTCGGAAACAGTAAATGTTACTGAGAAAATCCTTCGGTTCATTGAATACGACCACTGAGATACTCAGTCAAGAAATCTGGGACGAAACTGTAAATCAGACAGAAGACTGCTTTCGATATCTGAGCTATAAACTGCTGATAGTAAAGACAGAAAAATTGATTCGGACACTTTTAGGGGTAAAAAAATATTTCTTCACTTCTATGTATAAAAAATACAATAATCGAACTGACGATGACAAGGCTGACAAAGAATATACTAGTCGATAATGAAATAAAACAGTAATGGTTATTTGAAAACTGTAATTCAGTATATTTCTGAATAAAGTAAAGAATATTAAAAAATATTTTCATTTAATGAGTCATTTTTAGTATAAAATTTAAGAAAAAGTACCTTGGAACTCCTAGGTACGTTGGAATCACAAGGTATCATTTCAAAGTAAAATTTACCTTCATGATGTATTCATATTGATGAATATATTGATATTGATTTCATATATTTATGATGTATGAAATATATATTTATCATCATATAGAACTGATTATATTAATATCATAAAGAACTAAAAATATCAATATCATAAAGAACTGAAACAAATAATCTAATTTAATGCTTCTCTTTTCTCATATGTTTCGCAACAGCGATTATTTTTAATGGTGTAATGTTTAAGTAAAAATAAAGTTACATGGTTTTTTTTTAACAATAAAAATATAAACTTCACTTCGACGCAAATACTTGAAAATTACGTCAGCAATAAAACTTCTATCACACGGATTGTTGGAAATGTTTTTAGAGTTTAAAGCATGAAAACGAAAGAGAACGAATAAAAGAATCCGAAGCAAAGAAAAGAAGAATATTTTCCGAATCACTTGGAATGTCACACAACACAAAAGATTAAAAAAGAAGGATAAAGTGCTCGAGTCTATTTATAAAAACGTTTTGCGAACACGTCTTCAAAATCCGCCATTTTTTCACCCCTGTAATGCTTTGACCAAAATGACTTTGTCGACAATGCATTACCACGGAACGTCTGTTGCCGTAAAAATAACGCTTAATCCCAGTCACTCTGTCAGTGATAGTTTTCTTCAAGAAAATGAAAAATAAATAAATAAATGAGTTCAATTCTTTTTTTCCAACTTAACAGTCTTGAGTAACACTTTTATTTCTTTGAGATTTGATTTTTTTATTCCATTTCATCGCAGGGAACATATTTAATTCACTGTTGTTTTGAAAAGTCAGAAACTGTAAATGTTACTGAGAAAGTCCTTCGGTTTATTGAATACGATCTGTTGAAATACTCAGTCAAGAAATCTGGGACGAAACTGTAAATCAGACAGAAGACTGCTTTCGATATCTGAGATATAAACTACTGATAGTAGAGACAGAAAAATTGATTTTGTCATTTTTAGAGGCAAAAATATTTTTCGACTTCTACATATATAAAAATAAAATTAACGAACTGATAATGAAAATTCTGACAAGGAATATACTAGTCGATAATGAAATAAAACAGTAATTTTTATTTCTCAACTGCAGTTCAGTATAATTCTGAATAAAATCAAAAATATTATAAAATATTTTCATTTAATAAGAGAAATCTAAAGGCAATGACTTTGTATTTTTGGATGTTTTGTATTTGTTTTTTGTCTTATTATTATTTTTTTACATGTACTTGCCTTGCGATTGGAAATAAAAACAATTCATTTAATGAGCTGTTTTTAGTATAAAATTTAAGGAAAAATACCTTAAATGACATAATAATATTTAAATATGATTTTTTATTTACAGTTGATAGAAGAAAATTTAACAACAAAGCATTTTCTTATAACTATGGAAAATTTTATAAACTTTTTATTGTGTCTTTCTTTTGTTTAAAAAAACAATTAATGAATGAAATTAATCATATTGTATTACTTTTCTGATCCAGCATTATAAGAAGCAGAAAATATAATTTTTATTCATATAAAAATCTTGTTGACTGGGAGGGTTGAGTTGTCTACTTTTTTTATTTTTACTGAACAAAAATTTATTCTTTCCACGTCTTTCTCTTAAATAAAAGATTCAAAAATCAATGTGAAAATACTATATCTAAATAAATAACA
The DNA here is from genome assembly GCA_021605075.1 of Caerostris darwini. Classification (NCBI taxonomy): domain Eukaryota; kingdom Metazoa; phylum Arthropoda; class Arachnida; order Araneae; family Araneidae; genus Caerostris; species Caerostris darwini. The sequence goes on from BPLQ01010246.1 coordinate 268,626, forward strand.
AAAAAAAATATTATTGTTCATTTATTGCTGGAAAAAGTAAATTTAACATCAAATCTTATTATTATAACTATGGAAAATTTTGTATAGCTTTTTCTTATGGAAGGGCAATCTAAAAAACGTATCATAAGTTAAAATGGCATGTGAGAGTGCTTTTATTCAACTAGCTATTCTTAGAGGCCAACCGACAAGAGACTTCCTTATTGTCAGAGTTCATTTTCAGCTACTCATGATTCGGTAGTGGACAGAGCAAGAGTTTGGCGACTGTCAGCAAGTGTCACATGTACCCCCAGATCTAATGTACTGCCTATATTGATTTATCGAAGGACCGTGACAGTTGAGTTACTGCACTCAAACACGAAATGTTCGGAACTATAAAATTGTTGGTGCGATTAACTTTCAATGATACGACAATATATTACTTAAGATTGATGAGAATTATTTCTAAGGTACTTGAAAGATGGGAGTAGAATATTCCTCCTCCAAAATCACATAAATATAAAGGGGAAAAAAGGCTCAGAAAAGTTAAAGATCGAGACAGTTAATTAAATTTAAATTAAGTTTACCAAATTGAACCAATTCTGGTTTGGGCACATTACAGAAAAGTTGGAAAAAATAAATAGTACTGATTATTATTTTTAATAATCAGTATATAATAATAACAGAAATAAACAGTACTGTTCATTAAGTTTACCAAATTGAATCAATTCTGGTTTGGACACATTACAGAAAGTTGAAAAAAATAGTACTCATTATTATTTTTAATAATCAGTACATAATAATAAAATAAATAAATAAATGGTACTGATGATTATTTTTAATAATCATCAGTACCATTTATAATCAGTACCAAGCAACCAGTACCAATAATCAGTACCATTTATTTATTTATTTTATTATTATATACTGATTATTTTTAATAATCAGTATATAATGATAAAATAAATAAATAAATGGTACTGATTATTATTTTTAATAATCAGTATATAATAATTAAATAAACAAATAAATAATTACCACTGATTATCATTTTTAATAGTCAGTATATAATAATAAAATAAATAAATAGCACTGATTGTTATTTTTAATAATCTGTATATAATAATAAAAGAAATAAATAGTACTGTTTATTAAGTTTATCCTGGTTTGGGCACATTACAGAAAAGCCGAAAAAAATAAATAGTACTGATTATTATTATCTTTTACAATTTATTATATCATTTAGATGAAAAATGGTAAAAATATCGTTGAAAGAATCATGTCCGTATCATTAGCCTAAAAATACGTAGACTAAGTATCTCAAGATAATGTTGTCAAAACAAAATATTAGCATTTAACTTTAATAAGATTATTTTTAAACAGATTACATCAATAGTATATCCAAAGACAAATGTTTTAAAAAAAATATCTCCTGCTTATTTTCCTGTACATTTCATACCAAAAGCATTCAACTGCTCTAACAAATGCTAATTTTATTCTACGAAAAAAGCATATATCATCATTAAGTCAAAAAATTTTATACATCATCATTAATTCGACTTTTTAAAACATTTTCGGCTTACCCGCAATTACATGAAAATACCAAGAACTTGCCTAAATCTTTGCCGGTCACAGATAAAAAAAAACTCAAATTGCCCCACGAGAAAAAAAAAATTATTCTGAAGTAAATGTCAGGTTAATATTTGAATCATCTCTCAGAAAGCTATTAGATATGCAATTATTATCTATCAATGTCAAATGCTCTTTATCGTTATTCAGCTAGACGAAATATATGATATCTTAGTACACGGTCGATTCAAATATAATTTGAATGAGAATAAATTCTTTTCACGTTCTTTATCAAGGAATGGGGATCATGCTTTACAGAGGTTATCATCTGCCAAAAGTGACTCATTGATCAACGTTATTCATACGGTTGGGTTTGTTATTTTAAGACAAAAGAAACTCAACATTTGTTGCAGATGTTTCTCACCTCCTCATTAAACAAAGAATATTGACCTTAAAGAGTAGATCAGCAACCTTCTTCCATTAAATTATCACCATCATTCATAATCTAAATATAAGTGCTATTTTTTACCGTTATAGCTGTTCTATTTTAGAACAAATAAAAAATCAAACCTTTAATGCATTTGAACATAGTCAATGATCCTAAACGGACTGCAGTTTCACAACTATGTAACTCATATATTAGTATGCAGTGTTATTTATTCAAGGTGCTGTAGAATTGTAAGCGTTAACATGTCAATTCAAACAGTTTTTTTTTTCTGTCTCAATTGAACAATGAACGGAAAACAGATTGCTATTTCTCCATAGAAGAATCTTTTCAGTTCATATTCAGGCTAATAGATTCAGCGAGTATTTGAATAAAAACAAACGAGTTAAAAGAAAAAGAATGAAGTTCAGAGCAAATGGAAATTAGGTTACAGCACAAACAAGCCAAAATTCTTTTAAATCAACCAGAGAATAGATTGAAAAGATGCAAATCTTGTATTAAAATCAGGAATGCTTTAACTATTATATTAAAGTAATAATGAAATCCTATCAGACTTAATTAAATTAATCTCATAAATAATGATCTATAGTTGGCAAAAATAACAAATTGTTAAAAAAGAGTAACCTACTTTATCTATTTTTGGACTATTTATGAATAGTACTTCTCTCTCTCTCTATTTAACTATGTATAAATGTATATATGTATTACACTTGATGTATTAAATTTGTAAATACTTTTTAGTGAATAATAGTCTCTAAAAAGAGTAATCAATCATTTTCAGACAGAAGTGTTTTAAAACTTTTAGACAATGCTACGAAATTGTGTCTGATTAATAGATGCGCCGTTTTCTTTCCTATTTCAGATAAATTAATGGCACATTTAATTCTCTAAGTGTATTATTTTCTGTATCCAACATAAATTAGTTATTTTTAAGGTTCTCTTTAAACTCTAATTAGATACTACAACTTTCCACCTAACTTTTAACGTATATTGATTCTTACACAGAGAAGTTTAAAAAAATAATGTAGAAGGAAGAATTCATTCGAATAGAAATAAATAGGGAGATGTGATGGATTATAGAAAAAGAAATCATTAATATTTCAGAGATATTAAATGTTATATTGATACAGCTATATATGCTGAAACAATCAATAAGGTATAAATCCAACTTTAGTCGTTATATAAGTTGTTATCTGGCTTGGCATAGATTTGTAAAATTGGCGAAAGTTTTCTTGCGGGATCTCTTTCCAAACTCTCACCAGTAAACGTAATCCTTTGATGGCTAGAGGTCCTTGTTTATCAGACCTTTAATATACTCTATTGCTCAGAGTTATAGTGAACCAATCTGGCCAGTGAAGTGTTTGACTAGCATGAAGACAATCAACAAAAATGATAGCCGTGCTTAGTTGCTGTTATCAAGTTCAAATGTAAACTTGGGGTGCTGTGAGAAGAAGGGCAGCACACCGACGTCAAATATCGTCGACGGACTGTCGTGCTATTATCAGTTGCCGGGTATCACAACCAAAGGGTTCTGGTTCTCAAACTAAATGGTAAACTAGAATATGATTCCCGATTGCTGTGCTGTATGGTAGGTGACAGATTAGTATGTCACCGCTGTCTTGGGAGGCACTAATTAATAAAACATGAACGAGTTATCGTACGACGATGTGGTTATACCAAAATATATGCAATGAATTGGGATCTTTTTGACATAAAACAATACTTTGTTTTGTTACATAAAACTGTATTGTTTAATCACGAAACGATAAAACAATGCAGTTTCATGTTGTTACATACTACTGTTTTGTTTTGTTACATATTTTACCATTGAAAGCATATATACTTACACACACCACACTAATTTTGAAGCTAAAGAAACCGAATTCATGGCATGGATTTTGGTGCATACTGTATCCTCGTATAATAATTTGTTTGGTTTTTTTTACGAATTTTTAAAAAATCTGATAGCTTATAATTCCTATGTAATAATTGTAATCTTTCTGTATTATAAACAAATTAACACGAACATGTAACTTCGTTACTTCAACATCATTGAATTCAATAGAAAGATTCTATTAGAAGATTCACTTTTACCATTAAAATTAGTCATAGATAAATTGTTAAAATTTACTAAAATATTATTATTTTTCACCTCAGGCTGAGTATCACTTCACTAACAAATTTCAATGTGGTTTTAATCGTAACAGTATAATGTTTGATCTCTCTATTTACCGAAGCATGAGGTCATAGTTCCTAAATTGCTAAGTAATGCTCTTTCCACCGAACAAGCAGGAACAACTGCTTCATTATTAACCTGAAGCAAAATTAGCTTTACAACGCAAAATTAAGTTTGTAACTATGGCTTTGTAAAGCAGTAAATAAAATGTAAGCTTAGCAAGGGAAATAATTTGTTTCCATTGTCCAAACTCAGCACTTTTATTAAAGCGGCCATTCGCTTTCAAAATTCACTGAGATTAAATCATTTAAGTTTAATTTGAATGAACAATGGCTTTCTGAAAGGTATTCAGAGAGTTTAAAATAGACTTCATTCTATTTCACCCAGAATACTTCAAATTCTATGTCATACTCTTTCAAACGAAAAGTGATATTAAACAGACATAATTGCAGAATACTTTTGACTTAAATGCCAGCAATAAATTAATAAATATATTTTGTTAATAAATGCATATTTATATTCCCTTTATTAAGCCATGTGATATATTTCAGTTACAGAGGTTTAGAATAGAGATAGAGTTGGCAGCAATTAGTTAAATTAGGTATGAACTCATACGCTTGATATTAAATATTATATTTTAATATAAATGCCACATAAATTATTTTATCAGTCTATAACTTGATAAGTGTTTATCAGTGTATAGCCTGATAAGTGTTTACCAGTGTATAGTGATATAAGGAACATCTTAGAATTTTTCATGAATAAATTCTTAGAAAGTTAATGCATGAACTATAATTTACTAGTTTCAAGTTCAGTTTAAGCACATTTATTTCATAAACGAAGGATTTTATATTAACTTATTTGTATTTCTATGTCGTTTAAATTGAAATGATATCGTAGCTTTGAATTTTTTAATTAAATTTATTTTTTGATTAAAATATACTACGGTATAAATACTATAAAGTAAACTTTCATTCATATTTCTGAAATATGAAAGTATTAGCAGATATGACCAGTTTCTCGACTACAGGAAATATAAAATTTTTAGTTATAAAAAATATGACGACAAAATCTTTAATTACTAACTCTTTCTAATTCAAAGAAATATCTTAGTAAATACAATAATAAATAGCTACACAACAATAAATATACTACAATTTGAAGTGCTTGCGCTCATTTATCTGAAATATGAAAATTCTGAAAATATGAAATTAGTAAATACAATAATGAATATCTAGCAAAGTTTCACTTCGAATTCAACAGGTGAATACAAAAACCATAATTAAAAAAAATCTCAATTGCGAGTGCAAAATAATTAATAACGATTAAGAATAAAGTTAATAGATACAAGCGATAACTTCACCAGGGGCGCAGTATCAAAATGGCGCCAGGTGCGAAGTAAAAGGACGAATCACAGAGTGATTAAGATCACATAAAGAGCTGTGATGCATATTCCCATTTATAATTCTTCTTTAATAATAAAACAGTGATTGAACAATAAAAAAAATGAATGAATAAGGTTTTCATTTAATTAAAAAATAACAAATAAGATTTTTTCGATTTTTTTTACTACGCATCGGATAAAAAAGATAATAAATTGAGATAGAACTGAACTCAAAATAAAAATATAACCTCTAAGAGCTACACTTTTAAGTTTTGCGAAACACAGATAAACAAACAAGTAAATTTCTTGCTTTATATAGGGAAAGATTCAGAATCGATACATAAGTTGTTAAATTACTTTATACTTATTACTTAAATTATTATTTATATATAAGTAATAAGTAAAATGATTTGTTTTACTACTTAACTGAAAAATGTATGGAAATGAAATGATTAAAAATTAAATATTTAATCTACCCTTTAAAAATAAGGATTTAGTTTTCATATGTAGAAAATATTTCTCGTTCTCTTAATGGTTGCCCTTCACGCTTAAGGAATAACAGAGTTATATGAGCTAAGTAACAGATAACAGATAATATTAACAGCGTTATATGAGCTAAGTAACAGATAACAGATAATAATAACAGCGTTATATGATGAGCTGAGCCATTTGTGAGCAAAACGTTATTTTCTTATTGTATGCCATTATGTACTTATTATAAATATTTATACTTTTTAACTTCTTACATTCGTACTTTCATTAAATATAATTCTTTTACAGGTTCCAAATTGTCAATTTTCAAATCCAAATTGCTTCGTATACTTTTTTTACAATTTGATGGTGAAAAATGCGCCACCATAGAGTTGCGTATCCGACTGCACGTTTTACAATGCTGATTATGATTCAAGCAATAATTATGAGCATTGTTTTGTTTGGTAACAACATTTTAATTTTATCTAATTTTGAATGTTAACAAATACTATGATTTATAATTATAATTTAAAGTTAAAATACAAAATCAAGAAAATGTATCGACATAAAGGATGGTTATTTCAAATTAAAAATATTTTTTAATTTTAATATTTATTTATTTTATTAATATAAATATAATTATTTTATGCTAAAAGCTCTATTTTGTCTCTGATTTGGTAGTATTTTATTGTTTTGAATTATTATATGTATAATTGATAAGCAATTGTTAATATTGTACAGATAGTTTAAATCATACATATTCATATTTATTGTTAATTGATATACAATTCTTTTTCTGTTGCTATGATTTTTAAGAAATAAAAAACTCATATCCTTATCATTATATAATAATTATATATATAATAATTAATTATCATCATATTCCTGCATAATTACTTATGATTAAAAATTTTAATTTAAAAATTAATCACTTTTACAGTTGAAAAATAAATTAAATCTCTAATCTAAACAATTTTGTATTAAATCTATTAATTCCAGATTATAAATTTAATATAAATGAAAGTTTTTAAACATTGTTCCTCTCTAGTAAAAAAGAAAGTTTTTGAACATTATTCCTCTAGAGCAGAGTTCTCCAAACTACGGCCCGCGGGCCAAATCCGGTCCGCCAGTGTCATCAATCCGGCCCGCGACAGTGAATAGCTTATTGTTGCTGTAATAAGTTGGATAAAAAAAAACACAGAATGATAATAACTCAGTTTTATTGACTTGCTAGGTAAAGCTTAATGACAAGCATAATACGCAAAATATTTAACTTAAGCATAACAACTAACAAATAATTGAAATGAATCCCATTAACATTATAAACTAGTGAATATCCCGCGGTTACCCTCGGTAGTTATGTTGGGGTAAAGAGTATCGCATATGTATGTATATCGATGTTTGGAATATATACATCCTGAATCAAGCATATGATTTTTATCCTGAAAATCCCTCAGGAACGGAAAAGCTAAATTAAAGCGAATGAAACCGCGGGGTATTCACTTGTAAAAAATTACTAATGATATTTATGTAATTGTGATTTTTCACTGACAGTAGTTTGTAGTTAGCAAGCTTACTCGGCGACTAGTCTAGAAATTATAGATAATGGCAGAAAAATTAAAAAGGTTTTGGCCCTTGCTACTTAGTGGAGTAAACAGTATGGCCCTAAGGCTGGAATGTTTGGAGACCCCTGCTCTAGAGTAAAAAAGGAAGTTTTTGAACATTGTTCTTCTTGAGTAAAAAAAAAATTGTTGCAATATTCGAATTTCACTTCGATAATTTTTTTTTTATTTATAAAAACATGTAAGACTATTTCAGATATAAAATTATTTCTGCTATAGTTATTTAATAGTTATTAATAATTATCATTCATATAACTATTAAATATTCCCCAAAAAACAAAATATATAATATAATGAATTAAGATTTTATGCCAAGCTGCAAAAGAATAAAATTTAATTCAGCAGTTAATTCACACTTTGCGTTAAAAAAATGCGATAAACCCAAAACGTACTTTAATCTTATTGACTAGTTAATATGAATTTCTTCTAAAATGTGATTCATTTTCTAGAAATTAACGCCCTCGACTGTTTCAAGTGTATTTCAAAAGCAGGCGAATATCCTCCTTGTGACGATCCCTTCCACAACAACTACACTTCAGACATTCTGGAAAGTCCTTGCTGGGCTGGAAGAAAGCAGAGAAATGGCGTCTTTCCAGCTACGACTTGTGTCAAATTGGCAGGAACGTATGGTACAAAGGAATTCTTTTAAAAATATTCTCCATAAAATCTGATTGGTGAAGTTTATAATTTCGATTATATGACATTTAAATATAATACTATATTCAAATCAATAAATATATCCTTTTTTGTTTTGTGTGTAGGGTGAATGATTAAGGACTGCTAGTAAATTGGAAACTTCTTCATAATTGTGTATAGGGTAAATAATCAAGGACTGCTTATAAATTAGAAAATTCTTCATAATTGTGGATAGGGTGAATAATTAAGGGCTGCTTGTAAATTAGAAAGTTGTTCGTAATTGTGTATAGGGTAAATAATCAAGGACTGCTTATAAATTAGAAAATTCTTCATAATTGTAGATAGGGTGAATAATTAAAGACTGCTTGTAAATTAGAAAGTTCTTCATAATTGTGTATAGGGTAAATAATCAAGGACTGCTTATAAATTAGAAAATTCTTCATAATTGTAGATAGGGTGAATAATTAAGGGCTGCTTGTAAATTAGAAAGTTGTTCGTAATTGTGTATAGGGTAAATAATCAAGGACTGCTTATAAATTAGAAAATTCTTCATAATTGTAGATAGGGTGAATAATTAAAGACTGCTTGTAAATTAGAAAGTTCTTCATAATTGTGTATAGGGTAAATAATCAAGGACTGCTTATAAATTAGAAAATTCTTCATAATTGTAGATAGGGTGAATAATTAAGGACTGCTTGTAAATTAGAAAGTTTTTCATAATTGTGTATAGGGTAAATAATTGAGGACTCCCTGGATTTCTTAGTAAATTCTTCATAAAACCAGATTGATAAAGTTTATAATTTCAGTAATAAAGCATTTAAATAAAATAATATATTCAAATAAATAAATATGCCTTTTTCCCTTTGTGTATAGGGTGAATAATCAAAGACTGCCTGTAATTAGGAAATTTATCATAATTATTGTAAGTAAATAATTAAGGAATGTCAGTATTTTTTAGAAATTCTTCATAAACCCTGGTTGAAGAAGTTATAATTTAAGTTATATAACGTTTAAATAAATCACTATACTCAAATCAATAAATATACCGTTATTTTTTCTTTGTGTATAAAGTGAATAATCAAGGATTGTCTGTAAATTTTACAGTAAAAAAGTCTGATTTATGAAGCTCATAAATGCGTTAATTTAAATTACAAAACATTTTAATAAAGTACTATACCCAAATCAATCAATATAATTTTTTCCCTTTGTGTATAGCATGCAAACTAAAGAACTACATGAAAATGAATTTTGTATTAATTAGAAAACTTTTACATCAGTAAACCTATTTACACTAGATATTTTGATAAAAAAATATTTGAAAATTTTTTGATTTGTTCATTAGTAATTGTTGAATGACTTTTTTGACTTTTTTTCTCAGTAAATTTTTTATATCGAGATTTTTCATCCTTTTTTCTACTTTTTCTTTTAGTGAAATTGAAAAGCTATTGCTACAAAAAGTCTAATTTTATATTTTCCTAGAAAATTGGATACAATGAGCGCAATAAATAGGGCAATTCAAATCAACAATTTATTTTTAATAGAATCAACAATCAATACAAACACCTATTTATTTTTAATAGCGTAATCAAATCAACAAAATCTGGGCTTTACAAAGAAATTACTTATTTACAATGACTATGTCTAGTCTAATTATAATTTCAAGTGTTCTATTTTGCATTAATAGTCTGTTACTTTATACCAAGCGCTTTTTTTTAATAAACATTAGTGCATTATTTTCATTTTTTCAGCAGAACTGATAGAGAATCGAAAGGCAGTAATTAGTATCAATCAAATTATATTAAGAGATATTAAAGACTCAGAAAATGTTATTTTTCGGATATGAAAACTTCAATAATAAGGAAATTATCTTTGGGAAATCTTGGTAATTTTGAAAAAAAAAATTATGCTGCAAAATTCTAAACATTTGACAATTCTAAATCTACTTTTTTTAAACTCTACTATCATTTGCAGACTTCGTCAACTTGTTTTAGTTATGAAATCTTTTCTATTTGTCAAGTTTTAGAGCATATTTTTCGATAATTTTCCCTTTCTTTGTTTATGCACATTCTCATATTTTTTTACATAAATTGTTTTTATTTCTTATTTATATCAGTAAAATTATGTTTTAGTATACAAGGCAATAATTAGTGCTTTAAGGGAAAACATATTAATCTTTTTCCCCTTTGCAGTCTTATAAATTTCAAACAAATTTATACAGCATGCAATTTACTTAAAAATCGACCCAGTTAAGCACAATAACTAATATGAAATGAGAATTGTTAATCCAGTTATACAATCACTTGTTGAACTTGCGTTGTTTTAATTTTATTTTTTATTTTGTTTTATTTATTTATCTTTTATTTTATTTATTTATTTATTTATTTTATATATATTTTTTTTTGTCTATTTATTTTTTATTTGTATTTTATTTTATTTATTTTTATTTTATTTCATTTGTTTATTTTTTATTTTATTTTATTTATTTATTTTTCGTAGAGAGATGGTCCCAAAATTCTCTATTAACTCAGAGCATAAATAATTCTCTATTAACTCAGAGCATAAATAATTCTCTATTAACTCAGAGCATAAATAATTCTCAAAACATATTACAACTCGAACTTTCAATTGGAAAAAAAGAAAAAATTAGCTTTGCAGTTACAAATTATTTTGAAAAATATTTCTTGCTGAAATAAATTACGTAACACCTAAGTCTCCATAATAGATACCTCTAAATATATTTCTGACTTTTAATTTTCTATTTCTTTTTATTGAAATTCTATAAAATTTTAGTTTTAAATACTTTTATTCAGTTTTTTTTTTCTGGTAATTTTTGAGGTGACTAATATTTAACGCAATGGTTTAGTATTTTAGGAATTTATGCTAATTTATTTATGCTGATTTAAAATTTAAAATATGTGTATTAAAGTATATGAAATATGATTATAAATAAATTTTTATTAATTTTATTTTATTTTTATTTGTTTTAATTTTGCAGATGACACTGGTGAAACTCTTGTTGTACGTGGCTGCGCAGTGGACAGTGGAACATTGACTATTGACACTGAACTAGTTCGTATGAGTCACTGTGGAGGATTTTACTACGAAGATCGCTATGTTAGAGGTTGCGTCCAAAATTGTCTTGATGATGGTTGTAACAACGCTGTCACTTTCAGACAAACAGATACAATGATCAAAACTGCTATTGTTTTTGCATTTGCAGTTATTGTAATTTCTTATATGTAGATTGAATGTTTTGGTGCAAAAAGTTCACATAAGAAGTACACTGTTTTTTAAGTAGAGAAGTTTTGTTTTACAAAAATCTGTAAATATCTTTCAAATATTTAAGCGCAACATAAATTTTTATCTTTTAAATATTAAAAAAAAATGGATTTTTTTATTTATTTCGTTCAAAATAGCTAAGAAAATATAAGAATACACAAATTAATCATGGAAAATGACATTTATATCATTTTTTGGATGAATATGATATAATTGATATTAAGTAAATAATTATTATTGCTGAATTACATATTTTTCTCAAATTAATGAAAAGTTTGGTTTTTCTAATAATATAAATTTCTATAACTGATATCAAATTAAATTTAATTAAGGAGTAATCTTTAGCAGACCACAGTTAAACATTTTTTACTTCCCACAGCATAATAAGAGAATGGTGATACTACTGCGCCCAAAAAGTAAGATCAATTATTTTTTTTTTTTTCAAAAACTCTTTATTTATTCTTCCAAATTTATTTCATCGCCTTCAAAATAATCTTCTCCGGACAAAATGCACTTATGCCAACTTTTTTTCCAATCTTCAGTGCATGCTAAAAAGTCATCGGCAGGGATGGCCTTCAAAGCACGCGCCGATTCACGTTGAATCTCTTCAATCGACTCAAAACCGTGTCCCCGGAGTGGTCTTTTGAGTTTAGGGAATAGCCAGAAGTCGAAAAGTGCTAAACGCATATCACTTCTAAACATTTCTTTCCGATATAGGAATTCTCACCGAATGCCTTCTTCAATATTCTATACGTTTCCGCAAACAAAATTGAATGCAAGTTCTTTGCTCAATTCATTCAGACATTTCGAAAATCGCTGAAATCACTTTTAGCTTCTCACAAAGCCAAGCATTACTCAAACACTAATGAATATTTTGACGTCAAATTTCACACAGATGTCAAGGACAGTGCCAGTAACCTACAAAAAAAAAAAAAAAAAAAAAAAAAAAAAATTGAAATTCCATAAGCCCCGGGAATTTTTAATTGAAAGTTGGTCTTACTTTTTGGACACAGTAGTAAATGACATTTATATTGTTATATCATTTTCTTTTGGAAAATTAATCATTGTATGAATATGATATAATTATTATTAAGCAAATATTCATTGTTGCTGAATTATATATTTTTCTAAAACTAATAAACATATATTGTTTCTAATAATATAACTTTCTATAACTGATATCCAATTAAATTTAATTAAGAAATAATCTTTAGAAGACCACAGTCAAACAGTCCTTACTTCCCACAGCATGGTAAAGAGTAAGGTCATTCTAATGCAATTATAGAGAGATGTCTTTCATATTTTAAAAAATTGTTAAAAAGCAGCATTTACATATCGTACAAAGAATAATGTGTTTACGTAACTAAAAATGATTCTCTTTTTAAGTAGCAGACAGTATCAAATATTCATGATTCATTTCGCATTGAAAGCGTAGCAGAAATATAAATTGCTACATTTAGTAGCAATTTTTATACATCAGAATTCTCCAATCCATGAAATAGCGACCTTTATTGAAAATAGATAGAGTATAAGTAGCGTAACATTTCAGACATAAAAAAATGACGGTAGTAGATACAAATTTTCTGCAATAAAACTTCATATTTTCAGAAAATCACCTTTGTAAAAAGCAAATTATAAAATGCATGTATTTGCAATGTAATTCTGTTGAGGTCAAAAAAAGGAGCTTAATAAAATTTGAAATCTTAAAAAAAACCTTTGTGTGTTTTGTATCATTTTAATCATTTTCCTTTCATAAATCCACAAAATTATGAATTGAATTTTTTATCATTTTCTTCATTAAAAACTGTGTTAAAGAAAAATATTAATAGAAGATGGAATAAAATTAAACATTACTAGTCTATTTAGTAATAAGTTAAAAATGTTTTAGGTTAAAATATTTACTGAAAGTAGTTAAAGAGTAAATCTGAACATTACATAGAACATTAAACATTGCGTTAAATTCCTAATTAAATGATTGATCGGATTTTCATTTCCTTTAACGACCGTTTCTTCTAGTTTTATAGCCCAAGTATTTTTCTTTTTCTTTTCTTATTTTTTTCTTTTATTTTATTTTTGTTTTGTTATTTGTTTACTGGTTTCTCAGTAAGTCATTTTTTACAAGAATATTTCTTTCTTTAACTCAAATTAATACAGATTGTGATAGTCGAATAGTGAAAAAAATTTTTTTTTCTTGAGGGATTTGAATGTGGGAGATTTGAGGGACTTTTTTTTTTAGGGTTTTTGGTGTTTTTAATTCATTCCGTTGATGTTCATGTTCATGCGTTGTGTTTTATATATACAGGGTGATTCAACGGTCCCGGGACAAATTTTAAGGGGTGTACAGTTAACAAAAACATATATTTTTTTATAGGAATGAATGGTCGGAACTGACACGTTGATGCACGAACACAAAAAAAAATGTGACATGAAAAGAAAAAAAATTTATTTCAAACATCATTACAAAGTGCTTCTTTGATTCAATGCTTACAATAAATGCTCAAAATTGTGAGCATCAATTGCAGTAGAAGCTCTACACAGCGTTGAAGGAGTGACTAGCGAAACATTTTAAAGATTCCAAGCATTTCGCTCAATCTTGCAGCGTCAATGGATAGTCGAGCAACGAGGTGCTCAATTGAGCCAACTGGAGTCTCGTAAATGAATACTTCTTCTTAGGTTTTGCGTATTAATCGAAAGAACAGAAATGAACGTCTGAAAATAAAACATTGCGTGGTCTTACATTTTTCTGAAGAACAAATTTGTTTAAGTATCTTTGGTGTTAATTATTCTTAGCAGAATTTCTTAAAATTTACTTCTGTAATATTTTACTTTTACTGTTTATTTTCTTACTGTAAGAACTGCAACCTACTGTCTACAACAATTTTATAAACAAAAAGACCTTTTTTACGAGAGTTTTAGTGCCGGGCAGACATAAAATACAGTATGATTTAACGGTCATGGGACAAATTTTGAGGTGGCACAACTTACTAAAACATTCATTTTTGGTATAGGAATGATCGGAAGGGATGCAAGAACACAAAAAAATGAGACATGAAAAGAAAAACACTACCTATTGTTTATCGTTTACAACATCATTGCAAAGTACTTCTTTGATCCAATGCTTACAATAAATTATCAAATTTGCTACAAGTAATACATGCTTGATACACCAACACGTAACACATGCAAACATACAAACACCAACAAATAATACATGCTTGATAGCGTCAAAGGAGTGATTGGCGAACAGTTCCAAAGATGTCAATCAGTTCGCGCACGCTGCACCCGCAATGAATAGTCGAACAACGAAGTCTTCAATTAAGTTAACTGTGTTAACTTCGTAAATGAAAACACGGTGTAAGAAATAAAACAGAGAGCACATAGGGGTTGCCAGCCAGAGGACTTGATACTAGTCACGTGACGGGCATCAGTTGGGGTATTATGATGCCTGTGTCGCGAGAAATTTGTTTGAAAGTGCACTCATTTCTTCATGCATTCCTATTAAAAAAATTATGTTTTAGTAAGTTGTACTCCCTCAAAGTTACACCCATGACCATTGTTTCACCCTGTATATATATATATATACAGGGTGAAACAATGGTCTTAAATTGAAGAATTTAATAAATCTAAATATTAATATACAGAGTTTTTAATTTTTTTTTCTTATTAATAATATTCTATAATTCATAATGCTCTAACCAATTGCATGCTTTTATTAAAGTTTTTATGACATATTTTTAATTTTATTTATTATATCCAGAATCTTAAGCGAAAGCCAACGGCCGTACCATGCTGAATATACCGGTTCTCGTTAGATCACCGAAGTTAAGCATCATTGGGCGCGGTCAGTACTTGGGCGGGTGACCACCTGGGAACACCGCGTGCCGTTGGCAAATTTGGGACCTGAATGGCCGAGTGTCTAGCGCTCTGGCGCTCGGTGCCACAGGTTTCGGGTTCGAATCCCGGCGGTGCCATGGATGTTTGTAGTGGTTCGGAATCCACTTTAAGCCGTAGGTCCCGGTCTTCTATGACTGTAAGAGCGTCACGGAGCAAAAGTCAGGCTTCTACCTACGGGTGCTCCATCACAACAGAAGCTGCTTCCTTCCCCTTCAATCATAAGTCCATATGGGCTTGTGGGCTTGGCCAGCCAAGTGGGATAAGAAACAACAAACAATCTTAAGCGAGAAATGAAAATAAACTTTTTTTGGGGAACTAATACTTCTGTTAGCTATTTCGCCAGTTTTACAATCAGAAATGCAGTTCTAATAGAAGAAAGGATATAAATTGTACGATAATTCACAGTTTCTCTAGTTACTGTATGTACTAAATGAGTCGAAAATAATTCAGCTTTTTAAATCAATTATTTCACAACAAAATAATAATGACTTGAATAAATTAAATCTCAATACCAAGAAAACAACATCACCGGTCATCAAGATTCTAGAAAAAAATTAACCGACTTAATTAACTATTAAATTCAATTTATTTTGTTTTCCATTTACCCGCTATCCCAAGCTACGAGGCTTAGTTTAACTTTGTATAAACAGCAAATGCGAGCAATTTTTGATTTAATTATGAGCTTGTTAACTTGTCGGCTTTGCCTTTTAGTGGATTAAGTTTGGAGAGACAAGAGAAGTGTATGATTCCTCATGAATATTCATCTCGGTTTTATCATGACTGATTAATTTTTGAAACAACAGGAAGTGAGGATATCACACTCACTTTCACAAGTGGATTGTAAGAGGAAAATATTATTTGTCATTCAGAATTTGAAGACTTCTGAATGAAACGTATAACATTTTTAACTGTAAAATGCTTTAGAATCGATTTGTATTTAAGTTTTTATTATTGTAGAATATACGAGGTAAGTGCTTGTTGACAAACATAAACTTGGTGATTGCTATTCGAAGTAGTTAATGCTTTTCATAAATTCTTAATATTTTTGAAATCATCATCGCCTATTATCATCAATGAAGAAAGTCAAATGAAGGAAGTTATCATCACCTATTATCATCAATCAAGGAAGTCATCATCACCTATATTCATTAATGAAAGAAGTCAAATGAAAAAAGTCATCATCACCTATTATTATCAATGAAGGAAGCCGTCATAACCTATTATCATCAATGAAGGAAGTCAAATAAAGGAAGCCATAATCACCTATTATAGTCAATGAAGTAAGTCATCATCACCTATTATCATCAATGAAGGAAGTCATCATCACCTATTATCATTAATGAAGGAAGTCATCATCCCCTATTTTAATCAATGAAGGAAGCCACCATCACCTATTATCATCAGTGAAGGAAGTCAAATGAAGACAGCCATCATCACCTATTATCATCAATGAAGGAAGTCAAAATGAAGATTAGGAAAATTTCAGTAGTCATTTTGTATATAAATAGGGAATATACTATACTTTTTTCATACTATGTTTTTAAAAGTAGCATAATCTTCAGAGCGAAACACTTAGATATACTGATAAGTTGAAAAACATTTCATATGGGAACCATGTTTAAGAAAATAAGCCATAATTTATACATCATAGAAAGAATGTCAAAGTAAAAGGCGTCTTTTAATTACTATAAAGGAGTGGGTGTATTTAAATTTCAATTGACCTTTTAAAAAAAAAATTGAAAAAAAAATAATAATTCAATAAATGTTTTACTTATAACATTGTATAATTTTATCATTTTGTATTTTTTTCATACTGAAAAGATCATTCGTTGTCTGACGCGAACAATTACTGAAGTTCTCTACCGACACATTTGTAATCAAGCTATGTATGTTTTTGTCACAATAAATGTGGTCCTTGGCCGAGGCGTGCTTCATTGGTAATTTGCACAGCTAGCTTTCAGATGGGCTATTATCATCTATTATCAATGTAGAAAGTGAAATAAAGGTTAGGAAAATCAGATCTGATAGCGGTGTTTGCTGCAGACACTGTTCTCCGAAACGAGAAGATTTGATAAACATTATAACAAAGTGTGTAAAGAGTCATGCCTAGTGAAAAATTTCTGAATTTTCTCCCATACCATAGGCAAATGTAGAGCATTTACCTTTCCTTTAAAGCGATGCATTTCTCTCATTGGCCTTAGGTAGGCTGTTCAGTGTGTATATATATGTATATAGTGTGTGTGTGTGGAACATGAAGTAGCACAACATGTAACACAATTATTTTAAATAAGTAAGGATGTTAGTTCAGGTTCAATCAGAAGCATGCGCCAAGATACTTTGTAGAAGAATTAGTTCATTTATTGTATATCTTTATTAACTTATATATACTTCATAAAAAATAAAACCAATATATTTCTATTCACTTGCTATACTTTTTCATTAATTAGGAGAGGAAATTGGAAATAAAATCAAATATATTTTTATTCACTTACTACATTTTTTAATTAATTAGGTGAGAAAATTGGAATTAGCGTGTTTTGAATACATTCTAAAACTTTAAATATAAAAGTTTAAAAACTTTTTCAGTTAATTCAACTCCATTTAGAAATTTTAGTGTTTTTTCGTCAATGATTTGAAACAGAAATTTGATTCTGAATAAAAAGAAAATTAAAAAAAAAAAACTTTCGAGAGATCCCGTGCACAGTTGAAATAATGTTTTAAAAGGTTTTCTTACTTATAATTCTCGGTATACGTAAGAAGTATCATTTATATCAAAAGAGACTTTAAAAAAAGAGCCGAGCTTATTTTTCTGCCCTTTTCCGTATAAAGCTGTCATTTCAAAATGTGCATAGATCTCAATTTTTTTCTGATTACGATTGTTTTTAAACTTTTCTCATTCCTATTACAAGAAATAAACTTCAATATATTTTAAATTACTTGTAGAAACACAAGTAGTTTTTTTTTCAATTTTGTATAAAAATTCAGAAAAATAAACATTAGTGTAAAGAAATATCAAAATCAGCATATAAAATTACTGGTGAAAAGTCATGATAAGAAATTTTGAAAATTTTTAATTTCTAATGAACATAATTTTTATTCCTTTCAAAACAATTAATTACATCAAGATGGTTTCAAAACTGGAGAAATATTGTTTCGTAACATGGTTTGTTTTTCAATTTAATGTAATCATAAAGAAACTTTACTGAAGTAACTCATAATTAAGATGAAGTTCAATTAACTAATCCCTTAATAAATGATTTATTGAGTAAATACTAAAATTCTTTTTCTATTGATTGCATAATATAAGAGGATTATAAAAAGGGATGCATCAGAAATAAAAAAAAAATGTGTACTGAATTTTTACATTACGTAATAATCAGAAACAATTACTTAGTTTAGTGAATATATAAATTGGATTAATGCTGTCAAAGCACATTACACGATGTTATGAAATTCAGAATAAAATGTGACATCATTGTTGCTATTATTCAATGATTATTACAGATTATATGTAACATATGTAAGTCTAGCTAACTGAATTTTGGAAAAGCATCTTTTATATTGTGTCTGGGGAAAAACATTGTCCAGACTGTTGCTAAGTGCTTCTTAAATAAATATTTAACCTTTAGAAGTCCAAATTTATTGTCTAATTTGATCTAATATTTAAAACTATCAGGATAACAACATTTCTAATCGATTATTTAGCGTATGTCTCTCGTGTATTTTTAGTTAAACACATCATTATTCATAGAGAAATGTGCTATTTTCAGTGAAGACTATTACGTTTAACTGTTAAAACATTATTCATGTAAACTTTTAAATAAATTTAATAAAATGTTCTTAAATAAACCAACGCCACTTTGCATTTTTCCTAAGTAAAATTGCTGGCAATGCAATTATTTCTTTTTGAACTAAAAGTTGATGGGATGAAAGGCTGAATTCTTTCTTCAACGACCAATAGATGTAACATATTTTCTTTAAGGATGCTGCAACATTTATGAGCATTTAATTTTTAAAATACATAAAAAAAATAGGTTATTTGAAAAATTGAAATTTGTTGCAAAATTATTTACTACGAAATTCCGCAACAATAAAAACAAATAATTCGCCTATATCGCTCTCGACAATATTAAATTTTATGTAAATGCTTTGTAAATATTATAACTTTAGACTGTTAAAAGTCAGTTTAGTTTACAGTTTTGTAAACAGTGGTCTTCAAAGTAGTCTCGTGAAATTAATGTAACTGTTAATTTAAATATGTTGACAAAACGAAAAATTAAGGTTATTTTTAACAGTAGTACTCGACTTCGACGCTAGGTGCATTAGGAGTCCGCTACTATTTTTGTCAGCGTAGTTGAGTTCAACTCTTTGGATAGGGATGGTTTCTTAGCAGTTGATTTCAACAGTTACTTAATAGTGTTCCACAGCCGTGAGGCTATGTGAAGTTTATCGCTAGTCGATCAAGTGTTAATATAAAGGATTTGATATTAGCAATTGATTTTAATATTTGTTAAAGAAATCGACTCTATGACAAGGAAAACATATTTAGCATATCACCCAGAGTTGCTTTAAACTTAACTCCAGTTAAATTCAACTCTCGCATTCACAGCTGCATTATTTTATAACCCCATATAAGTTTAGCAGATTTATACTTAAAGCATTCTTATTGAGCATTTCTATCACGATGGCTACTTTTTATTTATTTATTGCTTAGCATTTTTACGCTATATTATTTTAATTGCTTTTTCCTTGATTAAATTACAGATACATACTACAGGAAATATTTTACGAATGAAATTCCTCTATTCGGTTAAAGATATGAAAGATTCGATGATATCATAATACATATAAGATATGACAATGATTAGATAATACACATATTTTTTCTTAATTGTAATACATAAATTTTATTAAAATTATCAACAAAATTTGTTGAAATAAAAAATGTTACCTAAAACAGAGCACTGAGGAATCTTCTTTATTTGTAATATTTTAACAAATATTCGACAAAAAAATTCTTCTAAAAAGAGTGTTATTTTTAACCAGTAATATATTTTACAAAAGGATCGACAAATTATCGATGATCAACAAATCAATCTGTTATTCATAAATTTATGATTGTCATCTTTGCAGAAATGCATTTAAGAAAAGTAATTAATATTTAAATATGAAAAAATTCATATATTCAAAACCATATTTGTTTTATCAATCTTTTTTGAGATGTTGTTATAATCATTTTATAATTTAATTAAATACAATAAAAGAATTGTTTATATCAACGTATTCATTGTGATTAAAAGTTTTTAACAAATCTTCTCTAAAAATAATATCTCTTTAACATGAATTTTTAAGACAAGAAATTAAATCAAAATGCTCTTATTTAATTTTTTTTAGATCCGTATAATGAATTAAAAAATTTAATTTTCTGCAAATGTAAAAAATTTAATGCGATTGTTAGGTACATGAAATATAACACAAAAAATTTAACATTTCTTTTGATAGGTTTCTTGATTAATGTAATTTATGTCATAATTCAAATTAATGTTGTTGGTTGTATAGTATTTATAGTATTCATGTACACATTAAAGAATAACGGCCACTAAAGAATTAAGGAGTATTAAATTTAACCGTTAATTTATATTAGCATTAAAGTTAATCCTGTTAAAGAAAATGAACAGTTTTTCACCAGTCTTTACGTTATATGTTTTTAAGAAACGAAATTTAAAACGAATAAAAAATAAGACAATAAAAACATAATTTTAAATTAAAACGTAACATAAATTTAATTACAATTGATATCATAACTTAAATACAAATATTAACAACAAAGCTTTCTAAAGCTTTTCAAAAACACGGGCACATTCTTCTGACAAGCTGATTTTTGGAGTATTTTATTCCCAAATAGGAGTTCATTCTCAACTATTTCTTACAGAAACAAAAACAACAAAATAAACGTAAATGAATTTTTAGTTTAATAAATCAAGGAAATAATCATTTAGTGAAAATAATATATATCAAGAAATAATTAAATCTACGGTAAGTTTCTCTAAAAAATATTAGTTATTCAGAAATTAAAAAATTTAAAAGGCTAATCGATATTTTATACGACATAATAAGTAAATATTTTAAAACGAAAACAAAGGAAGTTTCTAAGCTTACAAACTAACTCACTAACTACATTTTTCAACTACAAATGACTTTAAATGCTAAGGAAATTGTAAGGAATGAGTTCAAAAAATATATCTTTCAATCGTCAAAGTTCTAGAGGATAGAGGAACTGGCTTTCGTAGGACACATCTCTTCGTTTTCAAGAGAGCTGTTTGAACATGACCATCTCTTCCTTGGAAGACTTCAATCACCGCCGAATCCCTTAGAAATATTGATTCTTTTTCCTTCAACTAAAACTGTTTCTCCTTTCTTCAAGTCTTTTTGGATTTGGGAAGCCTTTAAATCATGTAAAGTCTTCAAATCCAAAAGATATTGGTGCTTTCATTCGGTCCACAGTTGATTCAATAATTTGCTTGGTACTCTTTTCTTTTGCAAGAAGATTTTTTTTAAAGAAAATACATTTTCCAGCTCTAGAAGGCCAATTGGTAAGTCAGAAATAGATCTTCCATCTCTAGAAATCAGAAATGTTGAAAAATATTCAGGAAATGTTCAAGGTTTATCTAAATTTTCGTAAATAAGAGGCCGTTAATTATTCATTGCTCTATTTAGGGCAAGATAGTTAATAATTCTCCAAAAGTATGGAACGCATCCTCTCCCCCAAAAAAAAATAACTGGTCTTTTAAGGATTTTACAGGTTTTTAATAAAATACTCCCCACCATGGCGCATGTATTACAATAAATTTCCAATTTATATTCGGAGTTGAGACATAATCTTTTAATTTTGTATTCTTCAAAATATTATAGAACTTTTGTAAAATTTTGAAGCGCATTTAAAGCTCGGAGTTTTACCTAAATAAATTATCGTTCCTATTCTCGATCAAATTCTTCAATGCAAGCATGAAAAATACGTTAATAAATCAGACAGTACGAATTACTGCATAGGTGAATAATGTAATGCATGACCTTATTGTATAATTTCAGTTTTAATATAAATTGACACCGCATAGTCGACTCCGCAAATTGAAAAAGGAGTCTTTTCTGAAATTCTACCTTTAGGAAGTTAAATCTCCTGACAGAGGTTTTGAGATATACTTTACAAATTGTAGTTTCCAACAATTCTTTTTATTAACTGCCGTCCTTAATTTTGTTAAAATGGTAGAAACTCCACTATGTAAAAAAAAACACTTTAATGAGCCCTTTTTACTAAGAGATAAGTGAATTTTGGATCTTTTAGAAGAATGACAGGGTGCTTCTTTAAATGAATAATCAGTTTCATATATTATTCCTTTGATTCATTTTTTTTATCAAAAAGCGGAGCTAAGCAAAAGAGATTTAAATTTTTATAGATTATTTTATTGTATTATTATTTTATTACTAAATGAAAAGTTTAAATCTAGAAGTTATTCATGGAACAATAAACAATATATGAGTCAGTCCAAGAATAAAACTAGATCTGGAGATAATAGTTATTTCTTTGCACGTTTATAGATAAGACACCTTTTGTATTTTCTATTTCAGTCGTGCAGATGCTGTTTTTTTGCAATAAATCGTTTGATGAGAGTGCAAAATTCCCAGCGCTTTAAATAAACTACTATATTTTTCTATATCTAACAATTCTATTGCTCAAAACGCATTCATTAATTAGCACATATTTTCGGATTTCAAGGTATCCTTTATCAGTCAAACTTTCTTCTTGTTCTGGCCAATTATTTTTATATTGTAGAAACAATTCTGGTACGTGTAATCCACGTTGATTTCATTATCTTTTCAATTGGATATCCCTTCGATAAAATATCTGCAGGATTTAATTTCCTACTGCAATGGAACCAATTTACTGGCTGAGTCAATCTCTGTATTTCTTCTATTATATTCTTAAGGAAAAGTTTAAATCTAGAAAGCTTGCCATTCATCCAACAATAAACAATAGATGAGTCAATCTGAGAATAAAACGTCAAAGCATAGTTCAAATCCTCTTGAATTGATTGGCACAGTCTGGAAGATAAAAATGCTCCAATAAGTTCTAACCTAGGAAGAGAGATTGTTGTAAGAAGAGGGACTTTACATTTAGATACAAAAAAAAGGGTATGAATGCTTTAATCTATCAAAATAAATCGCAAATACAGCACTGTCCTATATGCTGTGAGGTCTTAGAAGTAACAAAAAAACAATGTAGTTCCACAAGTTCGATTTCTTTTGTTATACCGCTTATCAAATAACAACATAGCACTGAAATGCTATCTAATCTGTCAATCTCATCACACCAACATTTCCAAGCTTCTTACAAAGGGAAAGGTAAGTCATCATCCCAATCAGTTCTATAAGTCCAAACATCTTGTAAGGCATATTTAATGGCCCGTTGTCTGGAGTCAGAATAACTTAGTATCAATTCGGGATTTCATAAATTGCTTTAAATTATTGATATCAAAATATATACAATTATCATCGGCATTCCGAGCGAGTCCTAACACTTTATTGGACAAATTTAGTTTGCCAATTGTTTCTGAAGTTGTTTGAGTGCATACACCCTTTTCATTCCATAAATCCTTAAGATCTTGCAAACTGATAAGCTACTTAATGTAAATGTATGCATGTTTCTTTAAAAAAAATTAAACGTTCTAAACTAGTAGAAAATCCTTATTATATCTATATCAACTGTAGTGGCATCATCCGCATAACGTGATGTATCTAACAATCTAGAAGTTGAGTGGTAAATGGACTGATATTTTCTGAAATGGTATTTAATGGTGACATTAAGGAGGAAAGGAAAATAATACTCTAGTAAATCTATAAAGGAACCTAATAAATCTCTATCTTTAGGAGGTATGTAAGCATCATCTGACAAAAAAAGTGGCACATCTGTCTTCCTGTCAAAAACGCTTGTTTTATATTAGGAAAACACGCTTTGGGTGTTCTCTGAATGATAAAAAAAGTTTAAATAAATCATTGTATTTAAGTTAAAGTATTAATCACTGTATTAAATAAGTCATTGTATCACTAGTTTAATAAATCATTTAAACAATAATTCAATGATTACTTTCAGTTAGCATGCGAGAAGCATCAAAAATTATTCTCGATTTATTAGAACTCTTATCCCTTATTACTCCTCTATATGGCGAATAGTACATTCTACTATCAGTTTTAAATTCATCTGCTTCTTTAGCGACATTATCATTTATGTACTGATCAACATTTTTTTATATACTGAAAACAAATGAAAACAAATATCAAAATTCGAAATAAGTTTATTAAACCTTTCAAGAGCAACACCTTTACTACCATCTTTGTCTTATCAAGGTAATTTAACGTAGTAACGGTTATTTTTAAATTCAATGTTTTCTCGAAATCTTTTAACGTCTGATTTTCTACAAAATCAGAAGTTTGAGTTTAGGATTCGATGTCCAAACCCTCAAATTGCCAGTGGTTTTTTTATGACATCGGAAATTCTGCTTTCTTTAATGATTGGATTGATTAGTAAATTTTATTGTAATAGCAATCAACCCTACTCTATAGACACCGGCAAAATAATGTTTCTACAGCTACAAAATGTTTATTTAAATTTGTATACATAATGTATTTCTGGTATAATTTTTCTGGTTTCTGAAGAATAATAATCTGTTCCGCTCAACATGGAAATGTTTCTGTTGGGATTGTTTAAGCCAATATCTGTTAACTATAGTCCTTTTAATAATTGTTTGTCAGAATGTTAAAACCAGTGGGTGAGATATGAGCTGATAAATTATTTTCGATTTCTACTGCCTGAATCTTTAACTTCGAAAAAGAGTTTCCTTTTCTAAGAACAGGTAACTGCAATGTTGAAACAATTCTCATAAAATATAACTTGTCATAAACCCCATAATAATATTTTAGCATTTTCACAAAACTCATTAATTCGAACTAAAACAGAAGACGTTTGTAAGAATATTTTATTCGAATTACTTTATTTTGCACTCAAGGAGAAACAGCTTGAACTATTTTTGCTTTATTATCAGTAAAATCTTTTTTATTTTTATTTTAGAAGATGAAAATCAAAGTAAAGAGCTTTCGAATGTTTTCTATTGCAAAATGAAAAATTTCTAAAACTGTAGTTCTTAACTCTAAGCGTTGGGAACAAGTATAAGTAGCATCTGACTTCTTTTTTTTTTTTTTTTGAGAATACTTTTCATTTCCTCAACTGTAATCGCTTCGCAGTCATGAGATTTGTGTATTAATTCGCAAAATAAGCGCTTCATACCACCAGTGGACATAAAATCAACAGCCGATGAGTGAGGCGGACTTATTCTGGATAATCTACTGGCGCCAATGTTTCGAATATCATTCGAATTTCGAATATCAGAGAACATTATTCAGGATTGTTTTTCTTAAAAAACAATCCTGAAACTTTTCTTCTTCCCATCTATCCCCACTAATTTTTAGAGTTAAGTCCAATGGTAATAGTTTTAATAAAATAGGCGTTGACAAATTGACAAAAGTAGACGGATCTATTCCTAATCGAGATTTATTCAAGGTTCTAATTTGAATCTCTGCACAATCTAATACCTGAATTATTACTCAAATTCTTAACAAGGAAAAGATGCTGATGCACAAATTTCTCAGATTGTTAAAACTTATCTAAATAAATATTAAATTTATATAGCAGTGATGTACTCACTACATAATAATAACAACTCATAAAACAACATCGGTAAAAGAAAACTTTT
Source organism: Caerostris darwini (assembly GCA_021605075.1). Lineage (NCBI taxonomy): Eukaryota > Metazoa > Arthropoda > Arachnida > Araneae > Araneidae > Caerostris > Caerostris darwini. The sequence goes on from BPLQ01010246.1 coordinate 294,883, forward strand.
TTCATAGAAGAGGTTAAGCAGATAAAAATGTATCAAACTGCAGAGAAATTGCAGAGTGCTGTGCAGAGAAATTTTAGACCACCTGAATTTAATAAGTTTTAAAATCTGTACCAAAATGTAAAGCCGACAACGCTGTTATTATTATTTTTTATTATTATTATTTATTTATCTTGTGAGAAGTTTGCCCCTGAGTGATTTACGTTCCTCCGGACAACGCACGATGAAAAAAAAGCATCACCAAGCACGTCCCAACTACAAAAAGGCCATACTACCTAAGCATAAAGCAAAGTGCATAAAAACTTCATAGATGTAATTTTCGTTTTATATAAAAGTGGTTGATGTGATTTGAAATTTTTTCATTTATAATTTTCTTATTAAAATGAACATAAGTATAACATGCTGAATTTTTGAAACAAATATTTCGAACATGTACACATTTAAAAAACATATAATCTTAAATTATACTATAGAACATAAAAACTGATATTGCAAATAATACAAGTAACCATATAAATGTTACTTGCATACAAATAATGCAAGTAACCATACGATGTGAACGTAAAGCGAACTACATAAAAACTTTATGCAAATAATGCAAGTAACCATACGATGTGAACGTAAAGCGAACTACATAAAAACTTCAAAGACGTAATTTCAGTCTTTTGTAATATATTATGCTTTAGTAAGTTTTTTCATGCAATAGGCTGGAAGATACAGTTTTCGAAGAACAATTATTTACAATAACAACTTATTTGCATTGACATACATAAATTTTAATTCGATTTGTATGTAAAGTCGTCTTTATTTATAAAGAATAATGTCATTTCAAAGAATATATTTCCGATACAGCCGGCAACAACTATATCGTAGTCAGTTTTATTTTTTTACATAGGAAGACTATTGGGGCTTAGTAGCGACTGTTTAGGTTCCTGGTGATATACATTTTTTTACGCTAGCGGCTGGAATGGGAATGATTATTTATTGCTTGTTTACGTGAAGCTTCACGTAAACAAGAGACGAAGAGATGAGTCCTTGAAGGGTATTATCGCTAGTTGAAGCTTGGGAGATCAGAATTCTGTCCTCAGAGAAAGATATGCAATATTGATCCTTATCCCTTGTTTAAATAAACAATTCTTCAAAACACAAAGTAATTCAGAGACGCAAAATATGCTCTGAATCTTACTTGCTATTAATATAAAAGAAACTTTAATAGTTTTTGTAGTTTAATAGTTTAAACTATCATGAAGAGATTAGTTTTGTTAACTTTGCTATTCATTGTTCATGATGTTTATGCATATATGTAATAGCTGAATTCTTTTCAGTCATGAATGTTGTAAAAATACTGAATAGAGAATGTAAAATTTAATACTACAGCCTTTTTAAGCAGACATGCTCAAATATTTTTTTACATCCTCACTATGTAAGTATTTAATTAATTTAATTTTTTGGCAGTATTTTATAGAAATAATTTTATAACTATTTAACTCAATTATATTATACAGATTCATTTCATTTTTTATAATAATCTATCTTTTATTTTCAGACATTTCTTTAAACACATAACAATGTAGCACAAACATACAAATTTGTAAAACTTTTTTTTTCCTGTTAGGTAACATTGTTGTATATTTTAGAAAATAATATTGATAGATTAAAAAAAAAGAAGAAACGAGTGACTAAACTGCTGAACATCATATTTTGTGTGTTGTGTGTGAAATTATATGATTGCAAAAGCACAGGGGATTATTTGAATAAAACAAAAATAAAACCTTTTTTATGTCAAAGAAAAATATTTTCACTCAAACAAATCGTTAAGAAGGCTAAAATAGATTCTATTCATTTATGTAATAGCTACCATCTTAAAACACGCGTTTTTAGTCAGTATAATTTATTTGTAACGTCTAATTTAGTTAGACCTCTAAAGTTTTAAACGCTGTTTTAAAAATTTGTTATTCATGCGAATCTCATGTTGTGCACTGCAACACTCAACTATCATTCATTGAAGAATTAATTTAAATAATCAAATTTTAAAAATTTATTTCAGAAAAACCCTGTATTCATCGAGCATTGCATTGTTTAATAACAATGTACCAATTTATGCATCAAAACAAAATCTTAAAATGCACACAAAATCTTAAAACAAACTCTTTAAAACAAAATCCTAAAAACAATCCTTGCACATCTTTAAAACAAAACCTTTTGAGTGGAATAGCCGCGCATAAGGAAAGTTACAAACTTATTCTTCGACAGGATTTAAAAGTTCAATAATCACTGAGTTAGTATATGCAACAGTTTTAAACACACACAAATTTTTTTTTATAGAGATCTGATACACGTCTTGTGGAAAAGTGATACCGTCTTTACGCTTCAGCAGCACCGTACGTGAAATGCATGTCCATATTTTTAATTTGTGTAACCGACCATCCCTGGTGCAATTCATGTTAGGAATGCCGACGAATGATATACCCAGAGGTTGCTTACCTTCAACTACCGCATCATCTTGCAATCAACCGCTTGCAACCATTGCAAGACAGAAATTACTTATTTAGATGTGTTCAATAATCCATGACATATTATGTATAAAAACAATTTTAAACACATACTAATTTTTCATAGCGATTTGGCAAGCGAAATGCATATTCGCATTCTCCTGATGTGTATACCCAGACATTCCTTCTGAATACAAAAATTTTAATTAACCACTAAGTTAGGTAACGATTAGGCATGACTCTTGTTGGAAAATATTCCCTATACATTCTTTAAGCTTTTATAACTCTATACAAGAAATGTATGTATGCCTTTTCAAGATCTGTTTAACTAATCATTCTTTCTACAGTTAACTATAAGAATGGCGAAAAATGGTAGTAAAATTAATTCTTTATGCATTCAACGACAAGGCTGTCTAGAGGTTAATTACTTACATTTCGTTCATGCCTTGCAAGACAAAAATTATTTATTTAGTATGTGTTCTATCACTGCTTAAATTTTGCCCTTGAGTTTTGAATCACTCTGTATAGAGCAATATTTTCGTATTACTTAAAATTCGACATGTTTTTTAATAAAATTTCATGAGAATTATAGCAAATATTGATTAACGCCAACTTTTCATCTGCCACTCAATATACAAAATTAAAAGCCAGTCAGTAGCTTCTATAATGAAGAATTTTTAAAATTTTTAACTTTTAACACAATTACAGCTTTTATTTTATGCTAAATTAATATTTACAAATATTTATTTTCTTGTATTAAATGTATAATAAAACTTTATTATATTATTATGTATAGTGAATACTTTAAAAAAACCTGTATGCTATATACTTCAAGTAATAATGTGTTACAGCAAAAAAATAAATGTGTTACAACAATAAATAAAAATAATAAAAGAATGTTAAATGAAGAGGTCCATTTATGCAGAAAAAAAATAAGAAAACGTGTTAAATTGTTTTGGAAGATTGTGTGACAGACTCGAATCACCCCAACGGAATCATTGCCTGCCCTCTGCCAATCATCATTTTCCATAACACTATCTTGACTGAGTTTCAAATAAAGCTCACAGCGGCCTTTAAGACACATCACAGCATCGATAAATTCGTCTAATATGATGTCGTAGCAGATCATGTCTTCCACCAGATTGGAATGCATAATGTTCAAAGATGAATACATCTTCATGTCTTGGATGATGTTCATGTTTGTTCATGTTCATGAGATGATGTTTGATGACGTTGGAGTTTGTGTGGCCAGGGCCAGTAGTCTTAATCAACTTTTATCTAATACGACAGTAGGTCACGCTAAGTCATTCTGCTTACAAATTTAACTGCTTATTGAAGTACTAATGACATTCTATGATCATTTGTGTTGCCCTTCGTGATATATTATCCTAGGGTCATTTTCTAACAAGATAATGCAAAAGCTCCAAACAACTTGCATATCTCTCGGAATGTTCTAATACTCATCATCTACTAGCAAGGCCCCCAGATCTTTCTCCAATTAAAGATGCATATAGCATAGCAAACAGCAATAGGTTAGGACGCATGAAAACACAGCATATCTGGAGCAATAATTGAGAAATGCCTAATAAAATGTACAGCTTTATGAGATTAAGTATTATCTTTATCACGCTTTTCATAGAAGTATGAAAGCATGCAACGTCGGCCAGGGAGATGAACTCGAATAATTAATGTACAATTACTATCCATTGTTGGGTTCTGTGGCCTTGTATTTTTAATCATTTCGATACCTGTATGGGGGATTTACGCTTAGTTAATTTCAATAAAAACACTTACTTTCTTCACGGTACTTCTTTTTTTTTTTTTTTTTTCAAAAATGTGTATTGATTTTACAATATATACCTTCTGTACGTCGGTTGGTCTTGTCCATCTTATGTATACTACAAACAGTCCAATGACGAGTGATAAAAGGAGGACATTACTTTCAAAGGGAACCTTTAGAGGTAACTGCCTTTCATTTGCGTGTTTTAAAAGGAGCAAACCCGATACCTCACCAGGTAGCAAAACTGTTGTTGTAAGATGCTTCTAAAAGCTGTCTTAATAGCTATCGCGTCCCCTCGCTTCTGAAAATAATTACTGCAATAAAGCCCGCCTGAGGATATAAATCTCTGTATACTAACTGCATCCATTACTATTGGCCTAGTAGTCAGAAAATTTACATATTGCCTTCTGAATATTTCAAAACACAAATGTCAATAACTAGAAGAAAAAGTATCATTTTATAACAAATCTTTTAAGAATACTATAAGATTTTTTTTGAAATAGTAAAGCAATATAAATTTCTGTAAATGCTTGATATTTTTTCTTAATTCTCAAAAATTAATGGAAATCAGTTTTAATATTGCTATTTAATACTTTCATTAATGATACGAAATTGATTAATTTAATGATCTTTAAAAAATGTGGTGACTTTTATATTTAATAATGTATTTGCTAATTATTATAGATAAACAAATATTATCCAAATTTTATCGCATTTCTAAAATAAATTATCTGTTTTCAATTTTAAGAGATAAAAATTATTTTACTGTTAAAATTAGGTACACTAAGTAAAACAGTAGTACAGAAGATAGTTTTGAAATGAATTGGCTATTAGTTAAACACTTTACCCAGTTAGTTAAAGCTTCTTAAAAGCAATAATAGCTGAAAATATGGCTGTCCGTATGTTAAAAGGGGTGAATAAGTATCGAAAGAAAATAATAATTTACAATATTGAAAATATCAGCCTTTAAATTCTATAAATTTAATAGTTTTTTTAAGCAGGAAACGAATTCATTTCTTTGAATTTTCTGTTTTGTAGAATTATCTGTTGCTGATTTTCAGTAAAAGTATTCCTTGGTTTGTCAAAGGCATTAATCAAGGCTTAACTTCCATAAAGATAATTTCGGCAGTGCGTCTTATTAATCCTTTGAGCTAAATCTGTTTAAACACACTTGGGAAATTCTAAGTAATTGTCCACGATCTAAAAATAAATCTTAACAACAGAAAAACTCGGAAAGTGTTCACCATTTGTGATTCAAAGATTTTAGTAAGTCAGTTGTATTTATTTTGCTTATACGATATCTAAATTTAAATTAAATATTTGTATACCGACTATATTCATTTTGTTAAAGAATACTATAGAGTGTGTGACAAATGTATATACAAATGTGTGATCTTTTGATTAAGTAATGTTTATATTTATTGTTATTTTAAATGTTTTTTAAATGGTGCTAAATTTTCAACATAATCATGGTTTGCCTAAAATTTAAAAAACTTATCTATAAAGGTTTTTTTTATGCTTATCTAAAGGTAATTTTAGGCAATCATAGACAAATCTGTAAATGTTTGCCTAAATAAACATGTGTAATTCTTTAAAGTATCAACTAACGTATATATATATATATATATATATATATATATATATTACACAAAAATGATCATTACCCTTTTCAAGTTTGAAATTTTAGTAGAAAATAATATAAATTAGATATTATGGACTTTTAAATTTTAATGCAATACTTTTTTCAATAATGTTTAAACAGAATTTTGTAATACATAATATATTGATTTAAATTAGTTTTTAATGTTCTATTGCCAAATTGTATAATAGATAGCAGTAAAATTTCCAATACAATACTTTCAGAAACAATGAAAACTTAATTACAGCCTTTAATGGCCTTCTTATAGAAAACAGTGTTACAAAAGGCAACAAAGAAATAAATATGAAATATCTAAGTTCATAATAAACCAATGAAGTATTTACTTTTTGAAGGCACCTTAAACAGTGGTAAAGTGCCGTTCACCTTTTTTATTTCGAATAACTTTCTATGCCTCCTTGACAATTAGGTAGTTTTACAATGAAAAAGAAAGGTAAAATAAACTTCACGGCTCATATACCATCGAAAACATAATTACTTGCTTTAAAGTTTAGCTTAGCGTTGCACAACAGCAAACATCTGAAAAATCATTGCAAGGAAGGTGCCTTCAACTTCTATCTCACCCCCCTTTCCTTCCAAAAACAGGTTCAGGTGCCTTCAAGAGGAAAAGCGCAGTAGAATCAAGCCCTCATTCAGTGTTTCGGACTGTGTCTGAACGGATAGCCGTCGGCTACCGTGCCTTCCCGGACCTACATCTTTGAGGTCACTTTGACATTAAATGGAATCATCTCCATTCCTCTTCCATACCTTCCAAAAGCGGCTTCCGCAAAAAGAATAAGAAACTAAAGAAGAAAGAAAAAAAAATCGCATAATGAAGAGACGATCATCTTATGTCTGTTCGTGATCACGGTAACCGGTATAGGCGTCGACAAAACCCCCTTTCGTTCATCATTTGTTGTTAGAGGTCTGAACCGTCCTCTGGCTACTGGATCTTCTACAGCACGATAAATAGAAGTCTTACTGACCCACTGACGCACTTTACTCGTGCCCTTTATATCGTTTCAAATATCTTGGAAGACATTAGGCGAACTCAAACACTTGTTGACTTCGCATCTAGGTAAAGAGGCAACTCGGTGTGTCCCCGTTAAATTTATTTTTTATATGCATCTCGTTTTTTGAGTGTTTTCTCGCCACTCATAGTCAGAAATATTTTATTCTCATACTTCTACAGTACGAAGTGAAATGCTTTCAGAAACTCTGCAGTAAACTGGTAGAAATTGAATATCAAACACGTGCAGAAAATATATCTCCCTTCTTCAGTTTGGCATTAAGTTTCTTTTCACATTGTGGAGATATTTCTGAAAATAGAAGCTTTTCAACTATTTTCGAAAACATAAGTGTGAAATAAAGAAAGTGTGGTGACTATTATTGATAAATTGGATATAACCGATTATGCTTCGCATAGATCGCCCAGCAATGTTCACCACCTGGACATACAAGCAGGCTGGACATTCTGTCATTGATAGAGGCAATCGGATTCGTCCCGAGAGACATAATCGCAAGAACATCCAAAAAATGACATGGCGTACAAATGAATGGGCCAAGGAATTTAAAGATGAAGTAGAAAGTCGAGTAGGAAGTATGACTATCGCCGATGTGAGTCCAAATGTGGCAATAAGACGGGTACTTTTACTTTATGAGAATCAAGAATACAGAGAAGCTGCAAATTTCATCAACAGGTTAAATTACAGTACATTCAAGGCTATCCTTGGAGAACTTCCGATAGAGTTGTTTGTTGATAATATGCCTCACACTCTTGCTATATTAGAGGCATTGTATGCTAGAGTGTTTATGGCCGATGGATTAGATATGTCACTCAAATTGCTTCGCCCTGATAGCGTGGTAATGCAAATGGTTAAGGTCTTCGCAATGCAACAAGAAGAATCTTCATCATCTATGAGTACTTGGGTTCTAGATCCAAAACACCCAGTTGTTGCATCCTGTAAAAAATTACTTAAGGTAAGAATTTTTTTCTACTTTAATTTCTATTCACTTGAAAATTTAAAAAGAAAAATGTTTAGTAAAATTATAAACTTGTTTCGATATGTTAAAAAAATTAATTCACTTAACAATTTATTCCAATAAGGTTCTTTTTCGAATTATTTATTTTTATTTTCATGTTTATTATTTAATGTGAACCATCATTAAAAAGAAATAAAATAAAAAGTACAAAAAGCGAAAAAAGCATCCTTAAGCATTCTTAATTTTCAAATTAGTTATATCATATAAAATCAAAATATTGTGAACAAAATATTTGACTTTATTCATGTGCATAACTAAAACAGATGTTTTTTAAGTAAATCTCATTGTTTAATTTTTTTTAATATTTCATTTTGATTGTACGTTTATTACAGAACTTATCTCAGGTACGTTAATTGTAGGTCTAAAATCATAAATATATATGCATGTATTTAATTCAGTTTATAGAAACTTTTTAAAAAGAGTATACTAACTAATTTAGTAAATATTATTCAGCTTTTTACACGGTAGGTGACACATTAATAACCAAAACTTTTTCCCAAGTAAATTATCTAATCAAAACTAATAGTCTGAAAATAGGAAGCAAAAACGTTTTTGTTTATCTACAGGTCTTGAATGATTTGTGTAAATCATTGAAGACCTGTATCCTTGAATTAATTATTCTAAAATTGAGCCTAATACCTAAAAATAAAATATCGGAAATTGCTTGAAATAAAAATTTGATTAATCGGTTATATTATTTTTAATTATCTAGCAATATAAACTCCAAAAAAAAAATTGATAAATATAATTGTTTTATCAACATAAAAAAGAAAAAGGCTACTAAATAACTTAAAATCTATATCACAAAGAAATATGATAAATTCTTTAACAAACAAAAAGCTTTCTGCAAGATCTCAAGAGATTAAGTATTCTTTATTAAAAAGATATCAAAATTATAATAATTATATTCAAAAATAACAAAAATTTTCATTTGAATATATATTCTCATACAAAACACAGCTTGCATAACACATAATGTACAAATAACAATTTAAAAAGATTTATTGAAAACAATCCAAATCAATAAACAGAAAGACTGATGTGATTTGCCTCTTTATTAACTACTGCAAAATAACTTGATAATTAATTTAATTCGTAAATTCTGATACATTTGAAAAAAAATCAAGTGATTAATATACCGCAATTTCCAGCCTACAATCTATGGAAATTTTTCCCCAGAAGTTTCATAAAAATCAATTCAATAAAAAGGACGTATATAAATGCTTTTTGCCAGTAAATAAACAATAAGAGAAAAATAAACAATCTTCTAAACATCAAGTAAGAAACAAGAACAGGTCTGGAGGATAGAAGGCAGCCTTATACAAAAGCTGACAAAATGCAATCATCCACTAGTGTTATGGATGGATGCTAGTGGATGAAAAACGCTCGGAATGAAGTTTTAGTTAAGAAATTAAAACGCTTTTCAGAAGACAAAATGAATATTTAACTGTGATGTTGATCAAAATTTTCATCTCTCTTGCAAATAGGAACCATCTATAGCAAATAGTGGGAAAATGTCATCTGCTTTGTTTAACAAATATAGTTAAAATAAATAGTTTATCATTTAGAATTCAAATTATATCTTTGTAATAGAGATATAAATTTTAATCAAATGAGAGAATTTCAGTAAATAACTAACATTCAAACTTTAAAAAAAATTGCTTTTATATTTATTTTTTATTTATTTTTTTCAAAAAAATTATCAAAAATCGAATTTTTACATAAAAAAAATAAATAAATAAAAAATACAGAAAGAAAAAAAAGTCTTATTTGCTATTGCAAAAAATTGAATATTTTAGTATTGCAGAAGATTTTTATAATTATCCTGAATGCTAAAATTTTAGAATAATCTTGTTTTAATTCAACTAATATTATTTACAAATTAAAAAACAGCAATAAGAATTGACGCAAAATATTTACAGTGCTTATTATGTGAATGTAAAGTAATTGAAAGAGTTAAATAAAAAAAAGTTGATTTTATTTTGAAATAATTTCAGTTAAATCCTTTAAAAATATACCTAAAAAGTCTTATTACTACAATAAATCTGAATGCTATTTAGTATTTCTAAAAAAAAAGTATTTCTTAATCTTTCTGAAAATTTAGTATTGCATAAAAAATTATTAATTTTGCATAAAAAATATGTCAAAAAAAATGCATGAATTCCAAAATATTTACAGTATCTTTATTTTATGTGAATTTGGGTATTTGAAAGAGTGTAAATAAAAAAAAAAGATGTCTTATAATAAATAACATTAAAAATATTTGTACATTAAAAATGTAAAATTATAATTAATTTTATAAAAATATGTCAAGAAATGCATGTAATCCTATGTAGTAGTATCTTTATTTTATCGGTGTAATTTGGGTATTTGTGTGTGTGTGAGATGTCTTATAGTAAATAACATTAAAAAATATTGTACAATAAAAAAGGGCAAATTATGAGTGTATATATGTATGTATCACTTGATTGACTTTATTTCATAGATATTCTATCTTTATTGAATTGATAATGACAGGTGCACGTTTGTAACACCTCCGTTTCAATCATTTTTATTATCTGAAATCAGATTCATTGGATATTCATTTTAAAAAATGTTTTCATTAAGTGTTTTTTTTTTTATTGCATCTGCTAAGTTTTTACAAGCTGTTTGTATTTTAAACGTATTTCAGTGTACGTACATAGAAAAATAAAATTAAATTGACATTAAAAAAACATTGAAAACAATTCTAGTAAGCTAATTTAATTTCTGTAAAACTTCACTAAATGTTTGAAGTCTGAAGGAAAGGATAATTAAGCATTTGGATTTTATCTTAAAAATTCAAACTAGTTATTTGTAATAAAAATTAAATGACAAATACTAGTATTTTTATAGATATCGCAATTTAAGTACATTTAAATGTCTTTTCTTTTTTAAATAAGTTATCAGTTAAATTAGTTATATCTTCAGATCTCATTAAAATTCTTCTGAAATAAATTTAACTTTTTAATTTTTTTTTGTTTATTGGACAAGAGGAATTATTTTTCCCTCTATAAGATAGGCACATGTAGATAAAAAAATATTTTTAATTAATGAATCTAAAAGCATATTTTTCATAATTTTATACGTAGTTCAACTAAAAATTATCTTGCGAATCTTCATAAAAGAAATAAATTGAATAGAAAGTTTAGAATAAATTTTAACGCTTTTAAATATTCAAGACATTAAATTTTCTATTTTTTTATCTTCATCATGTACTGAAACTTCTTTTAAATAATTGTAGTTTAAAATAAATGCAATCTTGAATTAAATTTGCATAAAAATCAAAAAATTGAATTCTGTTACATTTTTTTTTAATTGGCATTAAACAGATTATTGTGGGTTTTTTTATTTATGTTTGGACTTACTCCATTTTTTAAAATTAAAATAAATCTCCCGCTGAAATTGCTGAACTTAATTTAACTGTATTTGTTGAGTATATAATTTTCCCTAGTTCTTGTAAATAATGATTGATTTCCAATCATTTTATTAATTAAAACTGCCTTTAAAAAATAAAAATAAAATACCAATTTTTCAAAAGAAATTTTTTACACATACATATAAAGAATCAATAAATATTTTATGTTTCCAAACAAAGTATATTCCTCCATACTATATGCATACATAAATTACAAAACAATCAATGTCAAAAATGTTTTTTATGCTCTTTATTAAAATTGGTTTTAATGCTCATTGATTATTAATTATTCCACAAAAGCATGCAGCTTAGTAAAAGAGTTTCAAAGTAAACAGCACTTAGTAATTACAAATATTGAGTTCCTCAGAAAATCTCAATTCTAAAGGTACAAAGTTTAATGCTGTTAGTGAATTAATTATAATTTATCAATATGAAAGTAATCTAATCTTAGAAAATTTATCGACAAATATGTTTATTTTATTTGAACTCCCTTTACATGATCTAAACTAGAATAAAAACTTAGGCATTTAGCAAGATTAATGTATTCTTCAAGACTCTTATATTTATCTTTAGTTTTGCTACATATGCAATAAGCAATTACGCATTAAGTGTTTGATTGAGACAAAATGAAAATTTAACTATAGATATAGAAGAAAATACTTATGAGAAACTCTTAAATTTTAAAATCCGAGATCATAGATTTTTGTAAAATAAAGCACAAAGAGTGGTCTCGAAATTAAATTTATTTCAGCTCAAATAAAATCAACTAAACTTTATGTTTCTATTAAATCAATATTGTTTTCAGAGAATCACAAAAATATTTTTCCACCCTAAAAGTTTTGTAACTGGTTTAAGAATATCAAAGGCAATAAAATTTTTTAAATCCTTTTATTTGACATTTTATTGTTTCCTTGTCATAAATCAATAAACTCAAAATACAAAATTCGGCTATATACGATACGCAGATTATTCGCGTTCACTTTTTAAAAAAAAATCCTAAAATTTAACAATTCTCGTTAAAGCAATAACTATAATATTTTTTTAGCCTTTTCTTATATGGTTATTTTTAGACTCAAAAGCATAGATTTGAATAGTATATTCATCAGTTGATTTTTATTTATTAATTTCATTAAATAATTTCTTCAACTTCATACATGAATTTTTAAGCGAATTCTATCAAGCTAAAAAAAATCCTAAAATTTAACAATTCTCGTTAAAGCAATAACTATAATATTTTTTGAGCCTTTTCTTATATGGTTATTTTTAGACTCAAAAGCATAGATTTGAATAGTATATTCATCAGTTGATTTTTATTTATTAATTTCATTAAATAATTTCTTCAACTTCATACATGAATTTTTAAGCGAATTCTATCAAGCTAAAAAAATCCTAAAATTTAACAATTCTCGTTAAAGCAATAACTATAAAATTTTTTGAGCCTTTTCTTATATGGTTATTTTTAGACTCAAAAGCATAGATTTAAATAGTATATTCATCAGTTGATTTTTATTTATTAATTTCATTAAATAATTTCTTCAACTTCATACATGAATTTTTAAGCGAATTCTATCAAGCTAAAAAAAATCCTAAAATTTAACAATTCTCGTTAAAGCAATAACTATAATATTTTTTTAGCCTTTTCTTATATGGTTATTTTTAGACTCAAAAGCATAGATTTGAATAGTATATTCATCAGTTGATTTTTATTTATTAATTTCATTAAATAATTTCTTCAACTTCATACATGAATTTTTAAGCGAATTCTATCAAGCTAAAAAAAAATCCTAAAATTTAACAATTCTCGTTAAAGCAATAACTATAATATTTTTTGAGCCTTTTCTTATATGGTTATTTTTAGACTCAAAAGCATAGATTTGAATAGTATATTCATCAGTTGATTTTTATTTATTAATTTCATTAAATAATTTCTTCAACTTCATACATGAATTTTTAAGCGAATTCTATCAAGCTAAAAAAATCCTAAAATTTAACAATTCTCGTTAAAGCAATAACTATAATATTTTTTGAGCCTTTTCTTATATGGTTATTTTTAGACTCAAAAGCATAGATTTGAATAGTATATTCATCAGTTGATTTTTATTTATTAATTTCATTAAATAATTTCTTCAACTTCATACATGAATTTTTAAGCGAATTCTATCAAGCTAAAAAAATCCTAAAATTTAACAATTCTCGTTAAAGCAATAACTATAAAATTTTTTTGAGCCTTTTCTTATATGGTTATTTTTAGACTCAAAAGCATAGATTTGAATAGTATATTCATCAGTTGATTTTTATTTATTAATTTCATTAAATAATTTCTTCAACTTCATACATGAATTTTTAAGCGAATTCTATCAAGCTAAAAAAAATCCTAAAATTTAACAATTCTCGTTAAAGCAATAACTATAATATTTTTATATATGGTTATTTTTAGACTCAAAAGCATAGATTTGAATAGTATATTGATCATTTGATTTTTATTTATTAATTTTATTAAATAAATAATATTTTATTATTATAAAATTATTTTTTTTTAATTATTTTTTATTAAATATTATAAATAATTATTTATTTATTTATTTTTTTTCTTTTCTTATATGGTTATTTTTAGACTCAAAAGCATAGATTTGAATAGTATATTGATCATTTGATTTTTATTTATTAATTTTATTAAATAATTTCTTCAACTTTATGCGTGAATTTTTAAGCGAATTATATCAAGCAACCCTAATAAGGTTTCAAGATATTTTAGACAAATATCTAATATGCATAACTTTAGATTAATGATCCTAAGTTTCAAATCATTAACTTGTTGAAACACAAATATGTCTTCAAATCTAACTCATCTTGCATTTTACAAAACGTTAAGATATTAAATCTTCCCATTCAATCTGCAACATTTCTTCAATGACGCAACATCCCCATGGTGGGCCAAGATCATCTGCCTACTGGCAGATACCGAAACCGATGTACCATATACCGATGTCTCTTTTAACTGAGTAGGGTTGTCAGTCTTACGCCCAACTCTCTGCAGCCATATTAGACCAGGACTAAAGGTTTAAAGTAGATTCCGAACCACTACAAACATCCATGGCACCTGCGGGACTCAACCCGAAACCTGTGGCACCGAGCTCTAGTCATTTGGGCCATCAAGCCCCATGTGTAATATTAGCATTAATAAATTGTATTGTCAAATGGTGATTGTACATACTCATATTTCAACAAAATCTACACCGTAATTGGCACTAGTATAAAAAATCATTAGATTTGGATTTTATTTAAACAATTTTTCTTATATCTAATATAAATGTCTGCTATTTGTACGTGAAAGTATTTGCTTAGCAATTATAAAGAGCTTTATAGCATACTCATATTTTAACAAAACCTACACCGTAATTGGAACTAGTATAAAAAATCAGATTAGATTTGGATTTTATTTAAACAATTTTTCTTGTATCTATTATAAATGTCTGCTATTTGTACGTGAAAATATTTGCTTACCAATTATAAAGAGCTTTATAGCATACTCATATTTTAACAAAACCTACACCGTAATTGGCACTAGTATAAAAAATCAGATTAGATTTGGATTTTATTTAAACAATTTTTCTTATATCTAGTATAAATGTCTGCTATTTGTACGTGAAAATATTTGCTTACCAATTATAAAGAGCTTTATAGCATACTCATATTTTAACAAAACCTACACCGTAATTGGCACTAGTATAAAAAATCAGATTAGATTTGGATTTTATTTTAAAAAATTTTCTTATATCTAGTATAAATGTTTGCTATTTGTACGTGAAAATATTTGCTTACCAATTATAAAGAGCTTTATAGCATACTCATATTTTAACAAAACCTACACCGTAATTGGCGCTAGTATAAAAAATCAGATTAGATTTGGATTTTATTTAAACAATTTTTCTTAAATCTAGTATAAATGTCTGCTATTTGTACGTGAAAATATTTGCTTACCAATTATAAAGAGCTTTATAAATCAATCGTTTTGTAAGATCTGATCTCTACTGTACACTAGCTCCATCAAGTTCAGGGTCTCTTTCATATAATTCGTTTATTAAATGCATGATTTCAAAGTATCCAACATACTATTTTATTAATTTATTTCAGAAAAATATTCAGCTTTGGAAAGAAAATTTCTGACTGATTCAGCAACATTTGTTGCTATACATACATTAAGCTATATTTCTTATAATAAGATATTATCTTAAGATATATTTCTTATTCATAAATATAGCTTTTATGCATTCATTTATTAAGTCTCTTGTTAATTATCATTTGTGCAATTTTTTTTATCGTTTAAGTCAAATTTTTGCAGCTTCAAAAATCATTAAAAAAATCAGCTTTTTAAACGTAAAATTCTTTTCAAATTTTGGTAATTTTTTTCTAGAGTTGAGAATATTTTTTTCTTTCTGAACTTTTTTCTTGCTTAATTTGAAGACTTCCTTTGAAGACTTAGCTTTACTAAATTATTGATAAGCACAGAAGTTCTCATGCGTCAGGGTGAATGAAAATATTTGTGTAATTTGAAATTACACTTAGGCAGGAATCGTAGATGTAATGCAAGAATCGTAGATGTCCTGCATTTAGATATTGTACTTATTAAATTAACTTCTATGCATAACATCGGATTTCAATTTAAGTGTCAAATAAAAATTTTTTACTGAATTTGATACTTTTAAAACTGTTAAACTTATAAGAATTATAAAATGAATTAATACTATTGTGACGTGCGTTTTTTTATAAATTGTAAATCATAATAATTATAAATAATATTATAAATTAAATAGAATGGTTGCTTGTTTTAGTAAAATTATTTTTATTTCCATATATACCGAATTTTAAAAAGGGCGCAACATTTTTTTCAAGGATTTGGTAACCATTTTTTCATGATATAATATTTATTTAAAACAAAAATATTATATTTTGATTAAATGTTTTGATTTAATAATTTAGAATTTCCTTTTACCTTTTAGTTAATTCATATTATCTTTTCAGGTTATAGTTTTGTCTGAACCCAGGATTAAGAAGTTGATCAGCACCAGAAAAAGAGCTTTGGAAAAGTCAATCAAAGGATTGGGACAACATGGAATGGTTGGTACTTCAGAAAATACACTGATGAATCTTCACGAAGCTTTAAAATTGGAATTTGACAGAGTTATCCACAGATATAAGAGTGCTGTCCAAAAGCTTGATGAGCTAAGTTTGACTCCAAAGCAACCTGTAACAAGATCCATTTCCCATGGTCCGGCACCCATTAAAGCCAGCCATCAACGCCAGTTGAGTCTCCGTCAAGAAGAAATCCAAGAAAGGCTCATCAAAAATAAAACTCTTCTAAATGTCATTGAGCCAACATTGAACAATCATTCTATGAACACTTTGTTGTCAATCCTTCAGAGGCGGATTGAAATGGATAAAGATGCCTTGTTTCAGTTTACTCAGCTTCGAAAAGAAGTGAAAGACATGAGTCCGAACGCCGTTGTTGCTTCTGCTCTCATGCGATTCTCACAAGGGTGCCAGCAAATTTTGGAACTTATGAAAGAATTTGGGGATGATGACAATGATGATAGTAGCAGTGATATATCCGGATATCACAGTGATTCGGATTCGGCAATTGCTCTGAGTGGATCCTCTGCTGTTAGTTCCAACACCAACAGAGCGTACAAATATAATTTGCTCTACAGATCAGGTAAGTTATAAATAATTTTTTTTTGTTCCAATGCAGCTGGCAAACACTTAGACAGCTTGATCTTGGATGCCTTAAAGCAAGCGCTGCACAGACGTTACTCACTTTGCATTAACCGGGGGGGCGTGTAACTTGAAGATACGGACGCGGAGTAACAATGCCGCTACGGTTTAAAGTGGCTTTCGAACCACTAAAAACACCCATGGCACCGCCGGGACCCGAACCCGAAACCTG
This sequence comes from Caerostris darwini, assembly GCA_021605075.1. Lineage (NCBI taxonomy): Eukaryota > Metazoa > Arthropoda > Arachnida > Araneae > Araneidae > Caerostris > Caerostris darwini. The sequence continues at coordinate 312,211 of BPLQ01010246.1, forward strand.
TGGTACCGAGCGCCAGAGCGCTAGCCGCACAGCCATTCAGTCCCAAGTTATAAATAATAATATTATATATAAATATTATATCTTTTTTAGAATTTACTTTATACTTTTACAGATAAATTAGCAACATTTACTGGAGAATTATAAATAATTACAAGAGTTTGCATTCCACGCTTTTGTTTGGCCATTGTAAAATTTTAACTAATTAATTGTATAATTAATTTTTTTGTTTAATAAGAAAATGCTTAACAAAATAGTAAATATTGATGTCATAAACCGAACAAGAATGGAAGACGTAAATTCATATTATTGTAAAAAAAAATTATTATCATTATAAGTTGATAGTCTGTTCAATTTTTTTAAACAAATTTTTTTTTAATAAATTCCTGCCTTTTTCATCCTCAAGCTATAACCATATTATTCTACATCACTCAGAACTCTTCTAATGATTGTTAGTCTGATTAAGAATATATCCTATAGTTTCTGGATATAGACTATAGTTTCTGGTTTACATATTATGCAGAACATAATAGTTTTCCTAAGCATGCTTTTCTGTGTATGTTTTCTTTTAATTGCGTTAAAATAGTTGTACACAACTTCTTATCTAAACTTAGGTAACATTTGTAGAGTAAATTCTAAATAGAGATAGCTGTAGAGTAAATTCTAAATGGAGATAACCGTAGAGTAAATTCTAAATAGAGATAACTGTAGAGTAAATTCCTACTCAGACCTCCAGATTTATGATTGGGAATATTTTATATGAAATAATTTGGTCTATATTTTTAATATAAGAAGAAATTTAATATGCATAAAAAAATTAGGCCAGTAAAATACAAATATGAAATATATTGCCTCATTTTGTAACAACAACTTAAAAGAGCAACAATATATTATCAAAATATTGCTTATAAAGATGTTTATCTTCTTATCTTCTTTATCAGTTAAATGTTTCTTATCTAAACATTATTGAACCCAAACTTAAGTACTTTACAAAGAAACTAATAAATGCCCGTAAAAAAATAAACAGGATTTCAAGAGCTTGACAATTGCAGAAATTAATAACTCAATTCTTACTAACTCATATTGTCTGCAGACTCAAATGAAACTGAAAGAGAAGGAATGACATTCATGTTTAGCTGAGTACAAAGCCCTCAGAAGAAAAGCTATAATTGAATGCAATATAACAAAAGAGAAAACAAACTCTTTCTGATGCATTCGAAGCAGATAGAAGAAGCTAAGTGCTTGCAAATCATGATTATGTTTTGCATTATCGCTTGAATAGATCCCAGTGTAGCGAAGCATTTCTTGCTCTTTTAGCTGCACAATAGACGTAGTAATCACGCTTAGGATGATTGAAAGAAGCTCTTACTTCAAATCATTTTAGCCCTTTCCGGCTTACATCACTTTTCTATTCTAAGATAGAAAATGAGCTCCATTTTTTTTTTTTTTTTACTTTCTTCCCCGTCATTACACATCGTTTCATTTTCTGAAGGGTGCATTCGTTCAAAGTGCATATTGAAATCATAAGTAACGAAACAAAAGGGTGATATCCAAATGAATAAACATTTTAACTACATTATTATTTTATCTATTTGCTTTGGAAGCATCAACTCTTAAACTTAAATATTAATTTCCATTACAATAGTTTGATGTGAGGCGTATGGATGCAAATGAAAGATTCGCAAGCAAAATATATTCCAAAAATAAGTATCATCATTGAATATTTGCTATTATTTGTACATGTGTTATAAAAGCATAAATTGCCATTAAATTCTTGGCTTGACTTGACTTGGTGCTTTGAGATGTATGCTTGCTCTATCTCAATTTATCCAAATGGTTATTTTTTTAAATACAACAGACAAATAATTTGGTAGAAGTGAAAATGTAACCCTCATAAAGGAACTACTCTAAAACTCGAATTTCTAGAAATCATTGCCTATGACGGCTTAAAAATTCTTTTTAAAATACAAAAAATGTTGCTTATATTTTCTAGCAACCAAAAGAATATAAATAAGAAGAGTAAATTTGAAAACGAAAGAAATAGATAAAACTACAGATGAAATAGATCATAACATTTTAATAATTAAAACGCTGCTTAAAATATATGAAGTACAACTATTACTTGAACTAAAAAGTGAAAAAGAAATAATAACCCCAGAAAGAATATGTAGGGTACCCCCTAGATTACAAGGTTATGAGACGATTCTTTTTGCTCTCATATTCATCACTATATATATTAGAAAACATATAAAGACAGTTTTCTTTCCCAAATTTTTTTAAATATTTTTTTAAATAATTTCTACTGACAAATAAAATACAGAAAAACTAAAACGAAGTGAAATGGTATTATAGGGTGAGGAAAAAGTTCTAATTTTTCAAAGAATTCTTTTCCTTCCAATGTCGGTTACTATAACAACCATACATATTCAGCTGGTTTCCTTCATAAAGATAATTACTGAAGAGACTGTAGCTTTTGAATGGAAGTGTCACCAATAATATATTATTTGTGGTTACTGCTTAAACTGAAGAAGTTCTGACTTGGAACATGCATAAACATAAATTATTCAATCATGACTGACTGTTATTAGAGGATTATAATATTTCTCTACACAGACTTTTCCAGCACAAATTATTTAATAAAGTGCAATGGTCTTTAACTAATGGTTAATTTTGGATAAATAATAAGTTCATTTAAAAATATTATGAATAAATTTGCATCAAAATGCTAAATTCGACCACCGGCGATGCATTTTTTTCCATGAATATTCCATAAAAAATAACATTTAAAAATACTTAGAATACGATTAAACTTAATCACAGAGTTTGGAAGTGGGAAACGTGTTTTTATCTAAATGTTTGTCCGATATCACACAAGAAATCGATCTTGCATGAGATTAACAAAAAAAAAAAAAAAAAAAAAAAAAAAAAGTTAAAGGATGGTAGTTTGTAATTTTATTCAAATCTTCTAACGGTACTGTTCAAAATTATAGAGCGGCAGAAGTTCTCAAGGGAAAAGAAGCATTACCTTGTCCTTGATGTACTCGGAAGAGAATTCTTGAGAATCGTGTTGATAGTAATTTAACCATTAATTTTGAATCCAGTTTTAAACTTTTACCGCAATGTTGTCATTAAATAGGAATGTACTTGAATCAGTAAGGTAGGGAATGAAATTAATATTAAGATTAATATTAGAAAATTAAATTTGAATTAAAAATTTACTTAAAGACGATATATGTGCTATGAAGGATTAAAAACATTACCATTTTTCAAGGTCATCCATTTCAAAGATCAAGATCAAGATGAATATCATGGAAGTGAATGAAGATCCAAGCTTTCAGAGTGAAAATTATGATATTTAAACTTAGAAATTTAGTAGAAGAAAAATATTAAAAACGAAAAAAAATTCCTTTTTTAAATGAAAACAATATATTTCTTATTTAAACTCAAACTTTGTTTTGGAGAGTTTTACACAAATGGATTCAATTTCTCCCTCAAAGAATATTTCTAGATATTTTAAGTAATCAGCAAATATTTAAGTTGTTTTAATTATATTATAAAATGTTATTCGTTTATCAAGATATAATTTCAAAAAATTTTATTTATTCGCTTTTATAAATTCCATTTCATAATTTTCTCAACTGTCATGCACGTTTTCTGATAATAGCATGTAAGGTAATTTTTATCCTAACACTTGTACAAATGTATTTTGAGATAGATTATTTCAAAAACCTTTTTAACAGTTGGAAGCTTCGAGTGTGTTAACACTAAATAACTATATCAAAAATCAATTTTAACTTGGAGTAATCAAATAATGCAATAGAAAATATTAACATAAAAACAAAGATAGATTGAAAAAGGAAAAAAAGCAGCAAATTTATACTTTCAATAAAATATATATAATTTTATAAAAAAAAAGAGTATTGGGCTTTTTAACTTATTTTGGTTTAGTTTTTGCCCAAATGCTTATGTGTTATTATATTGTTATACTTATTATACTGTTCTGTATTATGAATATAATAAAACTATTCTACATACAAATGTTTGATCTGCACGTAAAAACTTTAAACAATATATTTCAATATTTTTTTCAAGCATATTTAGACTGAGCTTTAGATTTTATTAAGTTTTTATAGCTTCCTGAATCAATTGAAAATAAAAATTAAAGATATATTATTTTTAATTTTGGATAATTCGGGATTTTTAGATTTATTTTAAAATGTTCAATATAAACCAAAACGTGTTCAATATAAATGAAATCAAATAACTAGCTCAAATTTATGCAGCGTATCCTTAAGATACTGATCGCTCAGACTTATTTTATCAACGTTTATAATTGTATTAATATCTACACGCAATGCAGCGTTGACGTGAGGAAATCTCTTAAAAACAATCCAGCTTATCACGCGACTAACTGTTTAAGGAATACTAATCATTATCACAAACGGCAATTTTTTACACGATGTATAAAAACGTGATACATAATTTTAACACTTTGAAATATACTGAAACAATTAGAAGGGACAATCGTTCCAATTCATAGGAAACATTGGTGGATAACAATCTTTCCAAGTTAATAAACCAGAGAACGTGTAAACATCATCTATTTGGATAAATTCTCTGTAGAGATTAGAATTCTCCGAACGTAAATCTGATTTCAAGAACTTATTTCTTGGTTCTTGAGTACCAGCATCACGTTCTGCAGAGGTCATCTATTAAAATAATTCTGATTCTGTCCGTAAACCTCTTCTTCGACACAGGGTATTACGCCGCGCTCAAACTGAGGAATACTAAGTATATCTAGAATTGGTTGAATCCCACAGATGACATCTGAGTTCATCTTTATAGAAGTCACTGCAGGGCATAAGCTGACAGAAGTATAGTTTTATAAATTAATCTCGTTATTTTGAACTTTTAAAAACTTTTGTATAATTCATAAAAAAAAAAGATATTTAACTAAAATTATACAATTTGATGTAATAAAAATACTGCCTATGGTAAAATAATTATTGTTTCATAAAATAATTTTATGTATTTGATATTCGATAATCAAGCAAATAGATTCAAAGGGAGAATTTTCATTACCATCTAATTCTTTTAAATTCAGATAACTCCCATATAAGACAGCTGATTCTTAAAAATATGTCATTTAACAATATAACCAGAATAGATTTGTTGTATGGAGAAGCATTTGCAAAACTGCACATTTCTTTCAATGGAAAAATCTTCATTTTAAAAATTCAGTAAATTCAGTTCATTCAGTTTTTATTTTATTTTTAGCAATAGCATTTGAACATACAAATTCATTGACTAGTGTGTCACAAGAACACAGAACACATGCGCATGAAGTTAAGCACAAAACAGCATGTAAGATCAGATTGCAAAACTAAAAAAATGTCAAAAGTCAACACAAGTCAGCCAAACCGTAAAGTCCTTGAAGTTTCTCTCTTGCCAGTATCTATCAAATAAATGTCCAGGCACGTCAGGGCATTCTTTAAGATGCGATGCGTCCATAGCAGTGTCTCTCCAGCATAATACACAATTAGGGGACGAATACATGTTAAATCTAAATAAATGTCCTGCAAGACAATCATGTCCAGTCTCCAACCAAAAAGCTGCAACAGCATGTCTTCTAGAGGCAGTTGGAACTTTTAAAACCTCCAACACTTTTCCTTTATTTGGTTAGCTTGCCTGGATCGAATATCTTTATGTATGCTTTCTTTTATTACTCGCATTATAGTTGAGTAAGGGATAGGATTCCAAGGAATATGTAGAATTCTGGTTCACTTTTAGCCAAAAAATCGGCCATTTCATGGCCATAGATTCCTTAGTGAGCCGGAACCCATTACAAAATAACTTTTTGTGTATATATATATTTTTTTATGTAAAAAAATCTACCATTATATATATACACTAAAATGAAAAATATCGAATATGATTATTCTGACTGTTAAAAATTCACATGAAGTCCCTTACTGTGTTGGACTTTACTTAATTCTCAAAACTTGTTGTAGAAATGTTGTGTTACTGGAAGTTTTTCCTCAATTCTTGAACGAAACAATATCGTAAGAATACCATGTTATACGAGGATTACCTGAATTTATAAACAGTGACATATAAGCATTGTTATATACTTTGCATTGTTTTTATTATATATTTGAAAACAATATTTAGTGCTGAGTAAAATTTATGTTATCCTATAACTTTTAAATTTTTATCACAGATTAAAACAATATTAAAATGACCAATATATTTTTTAGATCTTCTAATATACCTCTTCCATATAAAATAATTTTAACAGAAACAATAGAAATATCTAAATAATGACAATTCAATTTGAATGAGAACAAATTTCAGTGAAAAAAATGAACAATATAAGAAAAAAAAAAAAAAAACTGTTTTGAAAAAAACTCTATTATTATTTGTATTATCCTTCCATGTTTAAATGTAGGCCTATCACAAAATTAAGGGTTTTTTCAGGGTATTTCTCAGATCTTTTGAATCCTTTCTCTCCATGGGAAGATTCATAATCTCACCTTCTCTGTTTTATACAAAAACTTGTATTTCAAATACAATAGCTTGCTTACTGAAATCCCATGTTTTTTATAAAAATTTTTTTAAATAAAATGATTTTATGGAGCTTATTAATTGAACAATGCAGATCGTAAACAATAAGATTTATGTTGTCAATCTGAAAACAATACAATGAACTTGTCCTGACAGACACAAACTCTTAGAATTACATAATGATGAGTACTGAGTAAAGGAAATACACAAGAATATTTTATTAGTATTTTTTGTTAAAAGTTTCTATTGGCCCTCTCTGATTTGAGTATTTTTCTACGTTTAATTTTATATTTAAATACAATATGACATTTTTATTGTTCACCATTTCCAAATGCGAATGCTATTGAATATTTTTTTTCGATATGGAATCAAATCAAGAATTTTGCTTGAGCGAATGTTAGTAAATAAGATTTTTAAGAGATTTTGGGTCTTGCTATAAATAGTCACATATTATAAATTATTATAAGTCATTTAAAATTCTTGGTTTCTTTATTAAACAAATAATTGAACAATATTTTGTAAAATAAGTTCTTTTTAAGACATTTTCTGTAAACCTAAATATTTGTTAAACCTGAAGACTCGACATAACTTTGATAGAGTTAATTTCGTTTGTTTTTAAAGAAGTTTTCAAACCTTACAAAAGAAGTTCTCAAACCTTAAATGAAGTTCTCAAACCTTTAAAAGAAGTTTTCAAACCTTAAAAAGTATTTTAAGAAAGGAATGCATTCGACAAAAAAATTTTAATTCATTAATACTGTCGACTTTTGATTTATTAAAGTTTATCTTCGTTTTTATTCATTAATTATTGTGCGATTTTAAGGAACAAAAGCTATGATTTATCTAGAATAATTTAAAAATTCCATGTGGCATAAAAAATAGATGTATATCTATTTTTTATGCCACATGGAATTATAGGAAATGGAATGGACCACATGGAATTATATCATATCTTGCCACATGGAAGATTAGATTTTAACAATATAGTATTATATTGTTAAAATCTAATCTTCATATCAGTTTATATATGAATTATATTTTACTGAAACTAAACCCTCCAAATCTTTTTCTACTATATATATATACCTTTAAAATGAAATTATATTACATAAGGTTTCTAACATCCTATATATAATACTATCTTCTTTTTTAGGACTTTTATTTTATTTTAAAGCAATATCTCCTTCTAAATTATTTTAATACAGAAAAGGGAAAAAAATTCAATAATAAACAAATTATTTCTTTAGTGAAAACTTAATGTATAGTAAAATTAGAATTTAATTTATTTTTCTGCAACTTTATTACACTTTGGCCTTCACTCGTTATTTATAATGATATATTACACTACTGAACTTGGTTCATAAAAAATTTAAATCATTGTAATTTAAAGTTTAGTAAAATTCAAGTATGTGGTATTCAATAACATACATTTGCCCTCAGAATCGTAATAAGCCTGAAATTTACGAATTTATCGCACTTCATGAGACGGAACAAGTTTCTTCGTAAATTTCTCAAGCATGTAAATATAATCTTAGTTGCTGTTTATGGTTTGTCCCACATTATTTTTATTGGATTAAGGTTGTAAAATTTTATGCAGAATAGTCTTCTTTTTTAAGAGCGTTTAAAATCTAATGTCTTTTTGAAATAAACTTCCCTGTTCATAGTATCTTTAAACTTTTGAAATCGTCCATTAAAGCAAGAAATATCGTCACTGAAACCCATTATTTATCACGCTCTTTTCAGTCTGATGTATTTTATAATTTTCTGGTATATGCCCATAATGTTTCGTTTTATTAACACAAAATCTCCATTTATTTTTAGCATTTTATGTATTCTTTATACTCACATATCTTTAATAACACTTTGCGTAAGGATTCTTTTGCTATTTTATAAGCTTTTTCATATCACTAGAATACACAAATGTGCAATAATAACAGAAGATCATTTGTTTAGTTCTATATGGTGCTTGGTTACTTTGTAACTCTTTTATAAGCCCGGTTATTTATGTTTTAATAACTTTTTCTCAAAAATAAGGTGACTATATGTTTTTGGAGAAAATGTATCAAAATTTAAAACTGTTTCATAAAGAAACACAATGCATGTTTATTTTTCAGGTTAACAAATAAGCATTGAAAAAAAAAAATAAAAACAATATTGATTACATATATTTCAGAAAATGAATATTACAAAATTAGAATTAAAAATTAAAGATATCATTGATTATCATTGATTTTTAGTTTAGGTGTTCATCGTAATTGCCTTTTTATTTTAGTTTATTACATTAAATAATTATTATCATTAACAATTATAATTTGTCATAGTACAACTTATACATGAGACTTAGGTTGTACAGATAATAACTTGCATCAATTGTTTTATTTAACAATAGTTATTTATTTTGCAAGATATAATTTATTTTAATAAAATTGCAGAAATTCATTAATTAACGCTCATAAAACATTTAATGTAAATTGATTTTTATTTATGTTTTTTTTCATATTATACTTTATTTGATATAATTTAAAAAATACCGTATACTATAAATAAACCATAAACAAATAGACTATAAATAAACTTATTAATCCATAATGAGACAACATTTTTAACTAACACTTATTAAAATATTATTACCAGTACAAAAGCAGCAATGTTGAGAAACTTTACCCCAAAATTAACTTTCAAATATCAATTAAAATATTCAGAAATCTGTTATAAGTGTTTAATTATAAATATTTTAACTAAAGATTAAAAATTTTTGTGCTGTAGTCGAAATTAAATTCAGATCGTCTTTCAGGAACTAAAATATACAGAACACATTAAAGTAAAATACACAGAAAAATAGAAAATAAAATACGAAATATATCTGAAAATATAGTACAAATAATAGCTGAAAATAAAATGCAAATTATGTCTGAAAATTAAAATAAATGAATTGAAAGAATGTCACTGCATTTCAAATAAATATTTATAGAACAGTAACTGATGTTATGCGGAAATTTTCAAGCTTATTAAAAATCAAAATAATAAGGAAATGAATATCATTATTTTGAAACAAAATTATAAGATATAATTACTTTGACGTTCATAAAATATTTTCATAACATAATTTTTTTGATATTTTCATTACAGTTTTATTTTGGCATGTTAAGAAGTGAATTAAAAATTAATTTTGCTTACATTAAATTAAAAGAGACATTAAAATAGAAAATAAAATAAGAAATATATCTGAAAATAAAATAATAATATTTGAAAATAAAATAATAATATTTGAAAATAAAATAATATTATTTGAAAATAAAATAATAATATTTTAAAATAAACATAAATCATATTTGAAAAATAAAAATAATAGATCAAAAATTTTTGACTAATTTTTCTCAGTTTTTTTTTTTTAATATTAAAAGCTCTACTGCATAATCTTTGAATTTAAATTTTGAAAATACATTTTTTTATGTTATTTAAGAAACTATTGCAGCATTTTAAAATAATTAATGTATATTTCTTACAAAAATTTATGATCGTCGTAAGCTTTAAAGTGTTTAGAAATCTACTATATTTTATTTCGTTGCAAAGGGAATTAATTAATAAAATGAAGAACTTCTAATTTAAATTTTCGCTAATTATCTGTAAAAATGCCTCTAAAATATTAAAGAACCCTTTAATTATTTTGAAAAACGTTAAGACTTACTCGAAATGTATTCATCATAATTTGCTTTTAACTGTGTACTTGATCGGGAGCTTTTAAGAGCAGAGATAATTACATTTTCCGAGTTATTAAAATTTCGTTTTCCACTCCAATTCCTACCAGAATTAAATTCTCAAACAGAAATTAATTTGAATCAAAACCCTTATTGCCAATTAATAGACACTCTCTATATAAAAACATATTTGGAAAAGTTTGCATTCAGAAATTTCGGAATTAGTCTGTAACATGCAACTACTCGTCTCTTAGAAAACATATATTTAAACCTTGATATATTAGTTATATAAATAAATAAACATTGATATATTAATCTTGATACATAAATCTTGATATATTAGTCTTGATATATAAACATTGGTATATTAACCTTGATATATAAACCTTGATTAGTCTTGATGTATAAACCTTGATATATTAGTTATATAAATATATAAACATTGATATATTACTCTTGATATGTAAACCTTGATATATTAGTTATATAAATATATAAACATTGATATATTACTCTTGATATGTAAACCTTGATATATTAGTCTTGATACATATACCTTGATATATTAGTCTTGATACATATACCTTGATATATTAGTCTTGATACATATACTTTGATATTTTAGTCTTGATATTTAAACCTTGATATATTAGTCTCAATTTATAAACTTTGATATATTAGTCGTATCAGCACTGTTTAATTCTACTCGAGCATTTACTTTTACACTTTCTCCATTTTTATGTCATTTTTTAAAATTGAAATATCTTCTCAACGTTTTTACATAATACAAACAGAGCTCTTCCTTGCCAAGTTAAAATTATACATATATATATTTTTTTTCCTGATTCTGTTGACAAAATGTGATTGTTTTTAAACGGATGCATTTTAACATCCTCCTATTTCAAACTTTTACATTTCCTATTTGTAATTCCTATCTCATCATCATTTTTCGATTTTACCCTATTACCAAAATTTCCTATGTCCATTTTTGAATTTTACCCCATTACCAAAAAGTATTATTACCCTCACATCTCAATATATAGCATGATAAATATTAAAAATTTTAACAATTTCAATTTTTTTTTAATTTTTAAAAAACATTAAATACTAAAAATCTTTACAATTGGGGGTTAATTTATTATTATTTATCTTTTATTCTATAATACGAAATTGTAAACTTCCATACAAAAGTTATCTTGTGAAAAACAAAGGGTTATTAACTTTTTTTTAAATTGTGTAATTGTATGTCACTTTAAGAAATATTTGAATTCAGTTACAAAATTGAAACACATTTCTTAAAAAGATTGCAAAACATTATTTTTAAGTTTAATGTATTTATAATAATCATTTTTAAAGCTTTTCAAATTAATTAATATTTTTCTTTTTCTCATTTGGCCCTTTATTTAAAGACATCAAAGACAAACTCGAACGTTTAAATTCTTTGGTGTACATCAAGAAAATAAAATCTTCTTGATCACGCCATTTACAGATCAAAATGATCTCAGGCTTATAAAATATAATAGCTCTTCTTGTTTGTGGCATACAATTCCGGAAAAAAGAATGGATAACTTCTTCATAGATAAACTGACTTTTTTTGTGAAGGTTCATCAGGAAGCCAGTTGCCATTAAGATCACGCAATAAGCAGATCAAATAGATCTCACAGATACAATTGTAGATATTTGACTTTCCATCTAATGGAAAAAATGATATAAAATTATCTCTGATTAGAAATTAACGATAAAATCATTTATTCTGTCTATACTAAAGTAGAAATGTTATATTACAATACATATTTTTTTAATATTACAAATAATGTTATAAGCATAAAAATTGTAATTGTATGGTTAATGAAGAAATATGCCGTGTCGATATGAGGGTCAATAAGCATTTAAAAATATTTTTTGTATTAAGTAAAATTGTATGAGTAGCAATATTATATTACAGTACATATTTTTTAAATATTACAAATAATGTTATAAGCATAAGAATTATAATTGTATGGTTATTGAAGAAATGTGTCGATATGGGAGTCAATACGAATATATAAATATTTTTTGTATTAAAGTAAAATTGTATGTAATTATTATATTATTATAGTGTTGTGGTGTTAGATTTTATGTGCGTCCCTTGGAAGGGTGTATTTGATGGTCACTAGTCCTTACCGGATGCAAATAAGATCTGTACAAAGGATGACCAGTTTCTGGAGAATCAGACCTGCTTCCTCCGGAAACTCCGGAAATAATTGCATGCAATTAATAATTAAATAATTACATTACAATAATATAATAATTATATACAATTTTAGTTTAATACAAAAAAAAATATTTATAAATGCTTATTGACCCCATATTGAAACGACAAATGTACAGAATTGCCCTACAAAAAGACTAACCAAAATACTAATTTATTTAGATATAATAAAATTCAAAAATACTAATTCCCTCAGTAAATTGTAAGGAATATAACGCAATTTAAATAATGCAGAAATTACAGACATTAAAGCAAAAAGTGGTCAACTTTTTAGCTTCCTTATACACGATTTGGAGTCAAAATACGACCGGATATATATATTAATTCAATATCAAATGCAAAGTAAACAAAGCATTAAATAATCACTAATTTAATACTCAAGATCATGCTGAATTAACAACAATAACTTAGCTTAATAATCGTTCATTTCATTTCGTGCAAATATAATGCAGATTTAATTTGTTTAAATCATTGAGCAGGACAAGATTTAAAAAAAGTTTTAGTAAGAAATATTTTTAAAAACACAAACAAGAAATTTAAATAGAGAAATTTAGATATTTCTTAAATAAAATAAAAATTTCAATAGCTTGTTTTTGTTATTAAAATTTTTAAAATAAATAAAAAGTACCTGAAATAAGGCTTATAATAAACTTTCGCTTATATATTGAGCCACATAGTCAACAGCCAATCGACAACCATTCATTAATGCAAACAATATCGGCCTGCAATCCTGAGCTAACGTCAAACAATCTATAATTGTTAACTAGATCCGCACGCAGTTTGTCACATCAAAACGGTGCAACAATTCCATCAAGCAAATATAAAGCAGATAAAACCACAATCAATGTACATCAGCGAACATTAAATCTAAATGTTGACTTATAAATAAATAAATAAATTTGAATGAAGTTTTGCAATATTTTAAAGAACTAACATTCTTAATTTATCTTTGCTTTCTTTAAGCTAAATTAATAATTTAGTGTTTTCAATATCTCAACCAATATTCAGTTCTCAATAATATAATATTCAAGTGTTCTCAATACTCCTCATACTTCCCAATGCTTAGTGCATTTCTAATTGCGTTTGATTCCTTGTTTAGCTTTTATTTATTTATTCTTATCTATTGAAGTTTCTTATTCATAATTAATGTGATTTATGTATCTCGATAATGCTAATTAAATAGATAGATGGAACTTTATGGAAACAGAAAATTCAAAATAGAGCTCTTAGTAAATGAGCTTTTAGGTAATTCTGAAAATGAAAAATTAGAATCTATTGCAAGAAATATGTTATTGCTTACAAAATTTCAAAAAGTTCGTTTGATTTTCGGAGATAGAATGCTGATTATAATTCCTAGTAACATATTCATATCATACTCCTTTTATATGGTGTTAATAGGACATTTTATACCAACTAGGTTTCGAATTTGCTTAAAGTGTAAAACGAAATATGAAGGAAAATTCAATTCATGCAACGCCTTTTACTCTTAATAATATGTCATTGCTATATTAGTTAAGATAGTATGCATACATTAAATAGTTTTTTTTATATGTATACAATTTGTTTGGAATAATTTAAGAAATTTTTCCTTTCAATTGAAGAATTTTATCTAACAATTTTGACAAGCAATTTTTAAGGCCCATGTTTCCTTTGTAATTACACATTTCACAAGCTAATTCAAACTAAAAGTAATCTAAGAAACTTATTAAATTTTCGATAAAACTATTAAACGAGTACATTCCAAATGATTCCAACTTCGTAAATAGTCTTCAATTATAATGATTTCATTTTCATAGCATAATTAAAAAGGACAATAACAAGGATATAAATTTTAATCATGTTGGGGTGATTATTTTAATAATCAACCCAACATAATTAAAATCTATTTAATTATTTAATCTATTTAATTATATAATTTAATTTTAATCTATTAAACATTTATCCATACCCACTTTACATCGAACAAGCTCGATTGGATATACTGCCATAAAAAGTGATACAAAGATTTGAGTTTAATCTTATAAAGTAATTTAAAGAATGTTGTCCAAATTAATAATATGCGATGTAAAAAAATTAATTAATTAGTTAAATTTTTCATAAAAATATTAATTGAGTACATTCCAAATAATATATCATAATTTCATAAATAGTTTCTAATTACAATGATTTCCTTTTCATAGTAGTAAAAAAAAAAGGGCAAGAACAAGGATATAAATGTTAATCTAATCTATTTAATTATCTAATATATTTAATTAATCTATTTAATTATCTATTAATTATTTAATTTAATTTTAATCTATTAAACATTTATCCATACCCACATTACATCGAACTAGCTCAATTTGATAAACTGCCATAAAAAGTGATACAAAGATTTGAGTTTAATCTTATAAAATAATTTAAGGAACCCTTCCCAAATGAATAATATTCCATGCAAAAAATTTTTTACTAGATAAATATCCAAAAAAAACACTACTAAAAGTGCAAAATAACCTTCAAAGACAATTTTTCTACTTTAAATTATACTAGTGCCACATAATAATTTTAAACCCCTTTTCTCTACTTAAAAAAAATACTAGCAAAAAGCGTCTGTTCTTTCGCAAGCTGTTCTCAAAACCGAACTGTCTTACCAATCTAGTCAACAAGATTGTAGAAAAGTAAAATGCATTTGCTAGTAATCTGGACGGGAGAACTCTAGATTTCTGAACGTTCCCATCGACTTAATTTGATTATTTCCCTCTCTCATGTTGTCAGAAAGAATTGGAAAAGCTTCAAGTAAATCTTTACATGCTGTCACCAAACGCTCGAAGTCTTGGAAAATAAATTGATGTAAAATCCTCATGTGTGTTCTCTTCAACTAGTCTTTTCAGAACTCCACGCTTACCAACATTAATGTCAAGCACTGTCTGTTTGAACATCAAAATTTTGACTGGAAAAATACAAACTTGAAGATACGTGCGTTGAATTCTTCGCCATTCTTAATTCGTTATTTTGTTAACATGCATTCATACTGTTTTATTTCCTTTAAAAAATAGTTTAGTCCTTATGCAATCATAGTTAAAATAAAAAAAAAATCATAGAATAGTCTTTATGTAGTCCCAGTTAAAATGATAACTCATAAAGTAAAAAATCTGCAGTGATGATAATAAAAAGGTATATGAATAAAATAAGTATTATTTTTGCTTTTTTTTTTTTTTTTTTCAGTGCTGTTTTAGGGATGCATTTTTCTTTAAAATGCACTGATTAATAGCATAAATTATGAATCTAATTTATTTATTTAAAAGGGTGAAATTAAATACATCATTTGATTGATCCATTATTATTTTATTATTCTATTATTAACCTAATACTAAATTAGGCCTGATAGCCAAATGATTGGCGCTCTGTGCCCCAGGTTGCGGGGTCGAGTCCCGGTCGATTAGGTCGATATTGGATGCTTGTAGTGGTTCGGAATCCACTTTAAACCGCATGTCCCGGTCTTACGTGATTACGTGTATTGGGCGTACGGATGACAACTCTGCCTCGTATAAAGAAACATCTCCTGTCTTAAAATCTGCCAATAGGCTGACGGCCTTGGCCCACCATGGGACTGTTGCGCCAATGAAGAAGAATACTAAACTATTTTTAATACAAATAGAAGCAACGTGTATTTTTATAATAGTGCTTGTTTTCAATATAACTGATTTGAAAAAAATTAATTTAGCTTTAATGTTTTCCATGCATTCATAAAGCGTTTTATGAATGTAAATCAGTTTTGGTAATAACTTCTCCTCTCGATACTTTAGAATAAACTCATTTTAAATTTATTTCTCTTTATAAAAAGCTGCTATAGAAAATGCTACAGTTAAAATTTAATATTTTTTTTTTTTTAGATTCATTCAAAATATGAAATTATTTATTAAAAGTTTGTGATAAATTTAAATAATTTATTTATGAAATAAATGTTATTCTTCATTAAAGACATTTAAACTTTTTAAACTCTAATCATTTTTTAAAATTAAAAAAGTTAATGCAAGTTACATTAATGTGTAATTAATGTGATAGGGTATGATGCATTTCTTAATATAGTTCTTTTGAAAAATGAAAATTTCAGAATGCTTTATGAAAAATATAAAAACTTTTTAAAAATAATGAAATTCCTTTTGAAATAAGAATGCTTAAATGAACTAAATATAAAATGTCGTTCTTTTGAAATATGAAATTTTCTTATTACTTTATAAAAGAAAATAATTCTTATTGAAATAAAAAAATTCTTTTTGAAATATGAATGTTTATTGAAATATAAAATATCATTCTTTTGAAGTATAAATATTTATTGAATATAAAATATCGTTCTTCTGAAATATGAATGTTTATTAAAATATAAAATATCGTTCTTTTGAAATATGAATGTCTATTGAAATATAAAATATCATTCTTTTGAAGCATAAATATTTATTGAAATATAAAATATCGTTCTTCTGAAAGATGAATGTTTATTAAAATATAAAATATCGTTCTTTTGAAATATGAATATTTATTGAAATATGAATGCTTATTGAAATATAAAATGTTCTTTTGAAATATGATATTTTTGATTACTTTATAAAAGAAAATAATTCTTTTTGAAATAAAAAAATTCTTTCTGAAATATAAAAGCTTATTGAAGTATAAAATATCGTTCTTTTAAAACACAAAATGTATTTTTTAAATCTCAATAATAGCAAATTTCCTGGTCAGGTGATTTTAAAAAAGTATCTCTGGTTATGCCAAAAATATCTTTCTCTATAGAGATGAAGCTACGTCATTCATAACTTCCTTCTTTATAGTGATACCACGTCTGACATATGGTATTTTAAAGCAGAAGCAACACTGTTCGAACTTTTATTCTTTACAACCAACTACCGATAAAATAGCCAAGAGAAATTTATTTTTTAACCACATGTGCTACAGGAAAAGTGTCGAATGGAGTTTAAAACAAGAGTATACCACCAAGTTTGTGACACTTTTTTTTCCTTCTTACTATTATTACTCTTACGTTCGCGTTATAAATGATTTTTCTCCTTGCTGTCAAAACCTCAATAAATAACGGACCGAAAACAACTTTTTTTCATTCTACATAAACTTTGAGAATCGTTGGATTTATTTTTAAAAGAATGGAATTTATCATTCTTGGGAGAATAAATGCTTCTGGGGATAGTTATTATTCAATAGGCTGTATTACAGAAACATCCAAATGGATTCCGAATATTAATCGTCGAAGTCAAATTTCCGAAGAATCTAATTTATGATTTTAAAAACAAAACATTCCAATCCGGTCTGACGAAAAAAATTGCCGTTGATAAACGATCTCGTTTTTTATCTTTAGAGGATAAATTACTTTTCATTTTTTTAAACAAACAAAAGACCGTCCAGCTTGTTTGTGCTGTGTAAATTCTTTTAAGACCTCTTAATTGATGCCGGAAATCCCTATCACTATATCAAACATTAAACAAAGGTGTTAAAAAGAAGTTTACCAGACGCGAATTGTAGATTCAACAAGATCTAAATGGCGTTGTCAGACAAGACGGCACGCGATTATAAATAACGACCAACACGACAGAAATGGAGGGCATAGACATGCCTTCTTTTTTTTTTTTTTTTTTTTTTATTGCCGACATATTCTTCTGGTACACGAAACGGAAATAAACAAGATATGATGCATTTCTTAATATGGTTCTTCTTTTACATCAGTTAACAAACAATAGACCGTTCGACATCAAAAAAACGTCTTGCCTTTTATTATCACACTCACGAGTCGGGAAGCATTGAGGAATTTTTATCTTTTCGCCGGTTTGCGATGAATGTCTTTTGCCTTCAAGGAGAAATGATGTCAATGGCATTTTTTTTTTTTTTTTATTTTTTTTTTTTTTTGTTGAGTAGAATCTCATTTCCATTCTTCTCACGAGACCATTGAATCGGTCATGGCCTCGTTTCCCAAAGCTCGCTCATCACTGGGTCAGTAAAACATTCAAAGCTGCAAAGTTTTTCTTTCATGTTTGACAGGTGGTTCTCCTCAGATGCGATAAATAGCTGATATACCATTGTAAGTGTTGCTAACTTGGCATACTTATATCTGTTTCTGAATACATAAAAGACAAACTGGTAGTATTATAAAATAAAAAGATTACGCATGCAGATTATAATGATAGAATGTTAAAGATATTCTTGAACCAAACTGGCCTCTCGATTGACTGAAATAGCATTGAATGAATATGCATCAAACCATTCTTTATTGTTGAGGATAATATGCAACAGATTTTTTTGATTGAATGCCTTATTGTAAGGGGAATAAACATTATCAGTATGGTATTTATAGTATTTAAAATTCTCTGAAAATCACACGCTTTGTTTGTTTTTTTAAAAAAATGATTATTCTACTTTTAAGTTATAGGTGTTATAACTAAGAAGCACTCTTACAGAAATCATTTTAAAGTGTTGTAAATGTATAATTTTTTTAAAAACTTTATGGGTGTGTACTGATGAAAATGTATGCAACATGTATGCGGTACTGAATACTTATAAATGTAATATTAGTTCATTCTACTGATATTACTGAGTGAATATACATAAAACTTTTCTTTATTGTTGTGGACAATATGTAAGAGATTTTTTGATTGAATGCCTTATTGTAAGATGAATAAACATTATCCGTATGGTATTTAAAACTCTCTCAATAATTATAGTACTGAAGATCACTCGCTTTGTTTGTTTGTTTTTTAAATATTATTATTCTTAGTTATAGGTGTTATAACTAAGAAGCAGTCTTGCAGAAATCATTTTAAAGTGTTGTAAATGTGTCCTTTCGTAAAAAAATTTATTGGTGTGTATTGATGCAGCCATTTATGAGGTACTGAATACTTATAAAATGTAATATTAGTTCATTCTACTGATATTATTGAATAAATATACATAAAATCTTTCTTTATTGTTACAGACAGTATGTAATAGATTTGACAAATGCCTTATTGTAAGATGAATAAACATTATCAGTATGATATTTCAAACTCTCTGAATAATTATAACACTGAAAATCACCCACTTTGTTTTTTTTAAATAATTCTGCTTTGTAGTTATAAATGTTATAACTAAGAAACAGTCTTACATAAATCATTTTAATGTATTGTAAATATGCCATTTTTAAAATTTATTGGTGTGTACTGATGCAGCAATATATGCGGCACTGAATACATATAAAATGTAATATTAGTTCATTTTACTGATAATAAAATAAATTATTTCTTTATGAATGTTGAAAAATAGGAGCCATATTCAGATTTTTTTTTATTGTTTCATTTAAAGAATATCATTTCAATATTGTAAAATTTAACTAAGATTATTTTTGTCTGCTTTGTGACATAATTGTTTATATAATATATAGGAATATTTTAAGTTCTTCAAAGTCTCTGAGAAATATGTGCTCGTTAATTTTTTAAATTTAAAATTTCTCTAGCTGAAAAACGAATCATATTTTTAGACAATTATTGACTACAAAGTCCTTCAATAGTAAAAACGAAGTATGGAGTCGCAGTATCGGCAAAGTCAGAGTATGTCAGCACTAATAATATTTTATTTTACACAAAAAAATTTCATTGTAAATAATAGAACTCAAAACTCCTCCAAGATGACCAGACAAAAATTGCTTAAAATGAATTCGTTACTTTGTGGAACTAATATGACCTGAAAGTATGAACGCTTTTTATCCTGACTCCCTGATGTGCTGTTGATATAAAATTAATAAAACATAAACAAATCAAATATCGAATACTTTTTCTTCATTTAAAAAACTTTTCCTCTAAGTGGTTAAATTAAAAATTTTCTTTCTAGTTTTCTTCTAACTGGTTTAAATTAGTACTGAATTTATATCAGTTAGTACTGGTGTGTTTTTTTTCTGAAGGCAGATATCAGGTATAAGAAAAGTTAGAATTATAACCTAGGTATATGCAATGGAGTTTAACATTTTATTTATGTAGAAAACAGAAAAAATTCTCTTGTCGGTCTTAAAGACAGAATATTCTTAAATTAGAGTTTTTAAACTCAACAAATTATTCCTTTAGAAATAAATTTAATACTTTGTCATTATATAATTTTTTTTTAATTTGCTTTAGGGCAAAGTCCATTAGTTTTATTTATTTATTATTAGCCTTAAAAGATTTATCAATAAATTAATTAACAGTTCGGGTTTTTTTTTAAATATTTTTACGAAATAATTTTTTTCTTTAAAAATAGATTCTTTAACCTAATCTATCACAAGAAAAATAATGTAATTTCTACGCTTTGCATGCTAATTAGAAATGAAAAAGAAATTAATTTTTATCGCCCAAAATATTAGTGAGTAATTGAAAAAAAGAAAGTTAATTATTTTTAATTATCTTTTAATGTACATTCCCTTTTGCATCAAACGTTTCATCAAAAGATTTCCATCGATAATTGATAATTTTTGAGATAAAATCTAAAGAATTTATCTTTAATTACTAAGTGTAATTTAATTTCATTAGAAGAAGAAAAGAAAATTGATTATTAGTTTCCGTTGTAGGTCTGAAATAAATAAGGGAAAGTTCCGACTTATTTTTTTTTAATTTATTGTTACCAACAATGCAGAACTTTAAACAAGATATTTAAAAATAAGATAATTTTGGTGTTGCATTTATAATAAAATTATTGAAAAACATTTAGGGAAAGTTCAAATATTTATTTATTATATTTTCTCCTAGCACAAATAATGTATTTTTATTCTATATACTTTGTAATAAAATTTTTGTAGAAATATAATTAACTTCATTTAAGTTTCACTTTAATTAAAAAACTTTTCATTTAATTTAAAATTATGTAAAATATGTTTAAAAGCTGTTTAAGCATTAATCAATCAGAAACTGCTGAATAATACTTTCTTAAAATATTTTCTAATACTAAATATTACTTTCTAATATTAAAATACTAAATAATAATACTTTCCTAAAAGCTTTAATTTTTTTAACAACATTTGGTTTCCTTAAAAGTTCTGTTTACTTAAAAGGAACTTTCAAAATACATTTGCTTAAGAAAAATTTTCAAAATACATTTGCTTTAGAGAAATTTTAGCTATGGTATTTTAAAGCAGCTTTATTATTAATATAAGTTCTAAGCTCCATAAGCTCTAAGCTCTATAAGCTCTAATATTAAAATACTAAATAATAATACTTTCTTAAAAGCTTTAATTTTTTTAATAAATTTGGTTTACTTAAAAGTTCTGTTTACTTAAAAGAAACTTTCAAAATACATTCTCTTAAAACAAATTTTCAAAATACATTTGCTTCAGAAAAATTTTCAAAATACATTTGCTTAAGAGAAACTTTCAAAATACATTTGCTTAAGAGAAACTTTCAAAATACATTTGCTTAAGAGAAACTTGCAAAATACATTTGCTTAAGAAGAATTTTCAAAATACATTTGCTTAAAAGAAACTTGCAAAATACATTTACTTAAGAAAAAATTTCAAAATACATTTGCTTAAGAGAAATTTTAACTATGGCATTTTAAAGCAGATTTAGTGTGTTAAAATTTTCTCAGTAAAAGCACTAATTCTAATTTTAATAAATCCAATGTATTTTAAATATTTAAAATACATTGGATTTATTTAAAAACTAGATTATATTTCAATTGAAGTAAGAATTTCCATATTATTAGGCTTGTGTCATACTGGAGGAAACCAGAAATGATTGTAAAAATGCAATCATGCAAAATTTATCATTAGATTCACTTAGATTACTCGCTTCATAAAACAATGGTTTGTGGCTTGCAAATGTCACCAGTAGAATCAGTCCGTTTCCTCTCACACACTAGATGACGAGCACAAAGCAATGAGTAGCTACAAACGTGTCAACTTATTTCTTAAAACTGCAAACTGAAACTAAAGGTTTTATATTATTTTTATAAAAAAATGAGAAATTTTTAAAATTCATATGTATGAATAGCTAGGTTGGATAAGATTATCAAATTATTTAGCAATTGTCTTAGTTAATATGTCTTTGGTAGGAAATTCAAATTCTTTGATACCTTCAAGATTATATTAAAGGTTCATCATTATATTCTTTAATAATCTAAACAAAAGTTTTCAGAAATGAAAGACAAATACATAATTAAGTTTATTTTGTGAGGAAATCTAATTTGTTAACATTTCTACACTCAAAAACCAATATCCATGAGATTGTTAAATCGGAGAGTGTCAAAATACTAGTAGCATCCATCAGTTCTCAAATACAAAATGTTAAAAAAATTTCTTTATTGATGATTGAAGCTTTTTTTCATAATAATAAATCTGATTTTTTTTTTTTTATTTACCATTCAAAGTACCGTAATAAATTAAAAATTTCTTTTCGAATTTTCGTAAATGCCTCAGAATGTCATCCATCACAAACATTGATCCACACGAAATATTCAGCCCAAAATTTCCGCTGTCATACTAGTACAGATTTAAAATTCTGTACAAACAAACAAATGTTTATCAGACATGTGCTTTTTTTTAAATTAAAAGTTTTTCCCAACTGTTTTCCTGTCACGATCGGCTAAGTATATATCGCAAAGGAAATATTTCCACGCTTGTTTATGCCCCATTTGTCACCTTTTCAGTGTCTGAGATATCGGCAATAAACAATGGCTAACGAGCTCGCCGGCTGGTTTGTTGCTCTTGCGAAATAGCATCCTCACGAATTCTCTGAAGTCTGCCCTTTCTGACATTGACCATGAATCCTTCAGACACGTGACATTGGCAATGAAAACCGGTTCGTAAATAGGACATTTTTTCGCCTGCACTATCTTCTTCCGAAATCCATCTCTCATTCTGGTGAAAATGATTAATAATGTCCCAGTTAAAGGAGACCAGCACTGGTTTGTAGCATGAACAAAACCTCTTTTTGAGGGCAAGTTCAAAAGGACCATATCCACATGGGTTTCAATGTGTGCCATTTCTTGAGGAAATTAGGGCGGTAAGCGTACCAAAGCAATTAACGGTATTCTGGTAAATTGTCTTTACATGTATGATGCTGCTCATAACTGGCCTATTTATTCACTTGATATATGTCTGACTTAACATATATCGCTGCGCTAGATTATGTGTTAAATAAAACACTGTGATTCGCGGAAAATGTTAACCGAAAGATATTATGGTTTGTTTTTATTTACAACGGTGAGGATCATTAAATGTTTATTTGTTTATTTATTTTCTTCTTGCATTCCGACCGCATATCTCTTCAGGACAGTAAAAAACCCAGAATGGAATGCAATCCCTTAAGTCATTTATAAAAATTTTTTTAGAGATGGAATCTCAAAACTTGTGGAACGATGCGAAAAATGTTTAAACCCATTGGTACAGATATGAAGTGTCTTTTATTACACTTCTGGGGCGTTTTGTTTTTGCAATTGTTAAAGGCACCCTGTTATTTTCAATTCTGTTTTAAGAAAAGATTAATTTAGCAATGTGGGGGTCATAGATATGGTGGATAATAGATGATATAGATGTGGAAATAGAAACCCAAATTAAAAATGGTGAAACTATTTAAAACTTTAAATAAGAAAATCACTAGTTATGAAGTTGTATTTCAGAAAAGTGAAATGTATGCGATTTGTGAAAAAAGTACACAAAAAAAGTATTTAAAAATAAATTTATAAAACAAAATTAACATTCATAGTTCCAATTTTAAATTTATAAATTTTCTTTTCATTGGAGTTTTGATTAAATGTTTGAAAGATACAATTAGATTCACAAGAGAAAATAGTCTCTATACGCCCTCTAACTTTAGAAAAAATTAACAATTGCTGTTTACTTATTCGTTGATTAATTATAATTTAAGTAATTTTATTTATATCTATTATTATATGTTTTATAGACATAAAAGCATAGAATTTAAAGCCATTATTACAGCAAATAATTCTTTAAGTCATTTGATCAGTTGGTGTCTTTTTAATACCACAAGGGCCAGATTTGGCCAAATTATTTAAAAGTTTAATAAAAAATTGCTTCTAGTTTGTGTAATTTTTGTCAAAATGAAAATTATTTTCAAGCGATAGAGATAGCATATTATTGCTAAGCAAAAATAACGTGAGTTTTTCCCGTTGATTTAAACTAAAATTTCTCATAAAATAAATTTCTTTCTGTTAATTTATTTTATAGAAACAAAATTTTACAAAAATGTTTTTTTTTTTCCTTATCCCACTTGGTCGGGTCGATAGCAACATTTTAGTTTAAGTCCACTGAACCGTGCGGCCTCATGGAAGAGGGAAAGAGGGCAGCTTCTGTTGTGATTGGGCCCTCGTAGGTAGAAGTCTGATTTGGCTCCGTGACGCTGAAGGAGGGCAGTGCCTTCCGGGATTATTTTTAGTGGAAAATACCCCTCATTTGTGTATAGTATGGAAGAAAACCCGTAAAACTCCCCCCAGTAGTTCAACTAACGAGACAAGATGCTGAACATCACAAATGCCATCGAATCTTCTCGTTTTTGAATCTGAACCTCCGCCCTAATCCTCACCAGCTCGTTACCACTGGGCCACGAGTCGGGCTTGAGTAATCACATATGAATGTTAAACTGAAATTTAAATGTCTGTATGAAACTACAATCTTAATGTTTTTAAATCACGGCCACTTTAACTGAAATTATCCACTACAAGAACAACAGATGTGTAGCAGATTCAACGTTACCCAGATGCTATTCTGCACCACTCGCATTTTGCCACCACAAATCTGATTGAATACTCATGGGAATGGCATATGGAGGGTATACACATTCCTCTTCCTTCCCTTAATCTTACAGAAGGACATTCCTGCCTAAGGATTTGTTGTACCCATTCCCAGTATAAACGAAGGAGCTTTTGGTTAGTTCTAAGCTTGCCTGATTTCGAACTCGGCCCAATGAGCTATTTACCAGACCCGTCTGGTCCATATTGTAAAACTGTCTTTCTTAAAGTTATTTCAGAAAACTCTCCATTATTTATCAGAAATTTTTTTCATTTCATTTGTAGGTTCTTTTTTTTTTTTTTTTTTTAATTAATTCAAGAAAAGTTAAGTAATAATTCAGTTCTTCGTACATTTTTTTTTTTTTTTTTTTTTACTTTTCTTTTCTTTTCCATTTCATCATCCTGTTCTCAAATTTTATCGGACATATTTAAAATACTTCAAATGGATTTTTACAATGACTGGTTTTTATGTTAAGTCTAACTGAGAGAAAAAGGAAATAAAACAGCATCGCTTAAAATCTTAAATCTAATAATTGTAGCAGAATAAGAGATTATTTTTTTTCCTTTCTGAAAGAACGATTCGAAATACATTAAATGAGCATTTGGAAAGCATTAATGTTTCTATCTGTAAATTATATTAACAGAAAAAAATTGAAAGTCTTTACAAATTTTTCTCAAAAATCTTTTTTTCGACCTTGTTTCTTTTTTTTTTAAAAAGGGAATGATTTAATAAGTTTCGATAAGTTCTTACAGACTCAAATCGACGTGTAAATAAATTTAGTTTACAGCATAATTAATTCTAATAATAGATTTTCAAGAAAAAAAAAACACCTGTGTTAATAATTGGTTTAATATCTCTTGCAATAAATATCGTTAAAATGCATTTATTTAAAAAGTAATTTATCACTCATAAAGTTTAATTATTGTTTGTTCTATTCATTACATTACAACATTTGAACATTACTGTAATATTAATAAAATTTTGCAAAGTCATTTTAATGTTAATTTATGGCAACCATAGGTTTTTTTATTCAAAATTGAAAGTCTTTACAAATTTTTCTCTAAAATCGGTTTACTTCAATATTAATCAAATTTTGCAAAAGTCATTTTAATATTAATTTATGGCAATCATAATTTTTTTTAATTAAAAGTCTACAGATTTTTCTCTAAAATCCCTTTTACTACAATATTAACCAAATTTTGCAAAGTCATTTTAATGTTAATTTACTGCAATCATACGTTTTTTTCTTTCAAAATTGAAAATCTTTACAAATTTTTCTCTAAAGTCCTTTTACTGCAGTATTAATCAAATTTTGAAAAGTTATTTTAATATTAATTTATATCAATCATAGATTTATTTTAAAAATTGAAACTCTTTATAAATTTTTCTCTGAAATTATCATTAAATTATCATTAAAAATTATCATTTTATTGTAATATTAATCAAATTTTGCAAAATCATTTTAATGTTAATTTATGGCAACCATAGGTTTTTTTTTTTTTTTTTTTTTTTTTCATAATTGAAAGTCTTTATAAATTTTTCTCTAAAATCCTTTTACTGCAATATTAATCAAATTTTGCTAAGTCATTTTAATTTTAATTTATGGCAATCATAGATTTTTTTTTTTCAAAATTGAAAGTCTTTACAAATTTTTCACTAAAATCTTTTTAATGCAATATGAATCAAATTTTGCAAACGTCATTTTAATGTTAATTTATAGCAATCCTAGATATTTTTTTTCGTAATTGAAAGTCTTTTAAATTTTTCTCTAAAATCCTTTTGCTACAATATCAATCAAATTTTGCAATGTCATTTTAATGTTGATTTATAGCAATCATACATTTTTTTACAAAATTAAAAGTCTTTACAAATTTTTCTATAAAATCTTTTTACTGCAATATTAATCAAATTTTGCAAAATCATTTTAATGTTAATTTATAGCAAACATAGATTTTTTTTTTTCAAAATTGAAAGTCATTAAAAAATTTTCTCTAAAATTCTTTTACTGCACTATTAATCAAATTTTGTAAAGTCATTTAAATAATTTATGGCAAACATAGATTTTTTCAAAATTCTTCTTAATTTTAAATGTAAAATTTTCAGATCATTATTCAAAATGATTATACAATATATATTTTATACTTATTCCAAATGTGATGCAACTGTGCTTCCTCATTAAATATACAAATTTATTTCTAATGAGCAATTTGTTGCTCATTAATTTAAATCTGATTTTTATCTTACGCTAATGACGACAGTTTAATTAAATGTTTTCCTCAGGTAGTTCAAATCAGTTAGCAAAAAATCAAAGCGCCATAATTACAAAAGCTGGTCAAATAAACATTGATTTGTCGTAAGTAATTTGGTTCGCCATTTTTACTATCAAAGGCATTTCCGGCCGCGTATAAACACTGAGTTTTGTACCGCAACTATTTTCATTTTCGTGGTAATTTTGTACCACCAAAACAATTAACACATGCTTGCTTAAGAGACTCATTACCTAATGCCCCATCCATCTTTATTTGGCATGATTTAACAATGTAGGTGTAAAGTACTTTATCGCGGAAGCAGGTTAAATATACAATGAATTATTTCTGTTTTAAATGTTGACATCATTTCTTTTTGCAATTTCTGTTTTATGTAAGTTCTGTTTTATGTAATAACATTCATTATTCAATTCCTTCTATTAGTTCATACTCTCCCTATATATATATATATCTTGTTCAAATTTTCAATCGTTAATAAAATGCTTTTTATTCATCCACTCAAGTTCGAATACATTTTTTTGAACTTGTAAGGGATGACACTTGATGTTAATACAGTTTTCAAATATTAATTTAATAATTATATTGCAAGGATTAATTAATTTAATTTAATTTATTAATTTTAGTTTTTTAATGATTTAAGTTGCATGTATCTAATAATAGATGGCGCCAGATGTAAAAGGAAAATTTCAACTTTATTTGTAAAGGACTTTTCTGCAATATAGTGAAAAAAAAGTAGTAATTGACTTTAAATTTTTTTTTTTATATTACTTGTTTTTGTATAAAATATTAAATCAATTATGCAAAATTTTCAAGAAGCCAGTGATATATGACAGATTAAGTCTTTTTCTTATTTTTCTTATATCTAATATATCTACAGAAAATTGTATAACATGAATTTGCAACGTTTTTACGCAGCGTTTACGTGCAGTGCTCAAATTTCTTGAGAACATTTAACCATTTACAATATTTTTTTTATTATATTTATTAAAAGGAATGCGAGGGAAGAAAATAATTTAAAACAAAAAATAATACATACTTTTCAATATTTTAAACTTTCTGATCTTCAAAATCGATAGCGGGCATAACCCCACAAAGTAAGTTATTAAATTTCCATTATGCTTAAAATATATTTTTTTTTATCCCACTTGGTAGACAGCAACATATAGGCCAAATCCAAGAACCACTTATGGTATTATGGAAGGAGGGAAGGGGGGGGCAGCTTCTATTGTGATGGAGCACTCGTAAATAAAAGTCTGACTTGGCTCCGAGTCGTTGAAGAAGGAGGGAAGCAGCTTCCTGGAGGACTTTTATGGGGGAACTAAACCGCACTTGCGTATCGCATGAGGGGGAACCAGGTAGTCCGACCAGGTAGTCCGACTAACGAGACAAGAAGCTGAACATTACAAATGCCATCGAGGCCCCTAATGCTCACTAGCTGCGAGCGTTGCCGCTGAGCCACGAGTCGGGCAATGTTTTTTGTAATAGTATGTATAAGGCTTGATGGCCGTGTGACTGGCACTCGGTGCCACATATTTCAGGTTCGAGTTCCGGCGGTGCCATGGATGTTTGTAGTGGTTCGGAATCCATTTTAAACCGTAGGTCCCTGTTTAATATGACTGTAGAGCGTAGGGCTGACAACCCTTTACCGTAAAAAAAAACATCCCCTGTCTCGAAGTCTGCGAGAGGCTGTTGCGCCAATTGTAGCTGTTGCGCCAATCAAGAAGAAGTACAAGAAT
The DNA here is from genome assembly GCA_021605075.1 of Caerostris darwini. Classification (NCBI taxonomy): domain Eukaryota; kingdom Metazoa; phylum Arthropoda; class Arachnida; order Araneae; family Araneidae; genus Caerostris; species Caerostris darwini. Next base: position 341,448 of record BPLQ01010246.1, read on the forward strand.
AGTAGCAATGCGTATTCTAACAAGTTTATTATAACTCCATTGATATTTAATAGGATATATTTATAATTACACAAACCTCCTAAATTTCAAACGATGTCTTCGGGGTTTTTTTAATACAAAAATAATTTATTTCTTATAATTTAATATATTTAAGAATTTTTTTTACAAATAAGTCTAATAAGTAATTGAAATACTAATATTGTTTACTAAATTCGAAAAATATAATTGTATAGTAATATCTGCAGAATTTACAGAGCATTTCATATGTTTCAAGAACTTGATACTTAGTTAATATTGTTGTCTATTTCTAACTTCAATTAGATAAGTAGCTCAAAACTAACCTCAATTAAATAAGTCAAAACCTCATTCCCTTAAATTATTACTAATTTAATCATTTAAATCATTTGTTCTTAATCTTATTTGTCCTACCAATTTTACAAAAAATTGTAAAAAATAATTTTACAAAAAACCAATTTTACTACCAATTTTAAAAAAAGAATTACTCAACTCAATTACTTACCCCCTACCTCCGTGAAAATCTATCTATAACCTAACGAACAGAAAGTAAATAGTAATGAGAAGTAGAGTAAATAGTAAAGTAGATTTGTGTTCGTTTATATTTATTTCTACTACTTACGTTTTAAAATATAGTAAATAAAGATGTAAGTAGGACACTTAAATGGTATTTATTATTCAAAGTTATTTTTTTAAATCAGCCACCGTAACATTCGCAGAAGATTAAAACAACAAAAGATTATATGAAAATAAAAATTACGAAAAATTTTTAAAATTATCCTAAACTTAACGATAAACTTAATGCTCATTTGTCAATAAATTAATCCTCTGGATTATTTTTGCCTGATGAGTTCTTAAATTACACTGATTAGCTATTTACAATCGTTTTTTTTTTTTTTTTTTTTAACAAATTTGTGTCCGCGCTAAATCCAAGTTGCACTAAATATGAAGAAGTTAATACCATTTAAAACTTTTGTATTACAACCCATAATCCAGAATTAACTATAAGTAGTTGCTTTTGCAACCAGAGTTGTTAACAGCCGTCTTTGAATAGCCGAAGAATAGTTTTTCTAATTTTTTTTTCTTTCTTTATGTCTTTCCCGTCCCCTTTTATTAAAAGGCTCCAAAATGTACAAGAACCTATTATCATCCCCTTGATCTTTCCACGGCCCCCCTAGGGTTATTATCACCCACTTTCGGAAACAATGGCTTAGATCATATTTTATCTTTAGCTTATACGCTTATGTCGCTAAATAAATCAAAAGCATTTTAATATTATTGAAGGCACTTCTTCATTGGCGTAATAGTCCCATGGTGGACCAAGGCCATCTGCCTACAGGCAGATTTCGAGATAAGAGATGTTTTCTTTTTACGGGGTAGGGTTGTCAGCCCTATGCTCTACCCTTCCTGGGGCGCTTCTTTAGATATGTACGCGTGTCACGACCCCGGGGTGACCCAGTGACTTTTTCCTCCATCCTTTTGTCCTCTTTTTTTTTTCCTTTCCATCGTCTATAATTTACTGATTTTACTTGGTACTGACTTTACTTAATTTTAACCCTTTAAATTGTACCAGAATAAAAAAAAAAAAAAAAAAAACTTTGTTTGGCGCAGCATGGCCAAGTCTGGCCCTTGTGCCATAAAACCCAAACCAACCAACCTACGCTCTACAATCATGTTAGACCGGAATCTATAGTTTAAAGTGGATTTCAAACCACTACAAACATTCATCAAATCCTGAGGCATCGAGCGCCAGAGCGTTAGTTGCGCCATTAGACTCCATGGGAGGCACTATCATTTTTTAAATATGTTAAGTTATGATGTCTTAAAAAATAAGTGGAATTATGAATACTAATTTAATCATTTGATCTTATTTTATTCTAATCAAATACACTTAAATTTCTAAGCAAATAAAAAAAAAGTGAATAATATGAAAGGCAGTGCCGTTTTTTTTAAATATGTGATCAATAAATGAGATTAAAGCAATGAAAGCAATTAAATCCGTCTTCTTTTTCAATCTTTTCATTTGTGTCTGGTGCGTTATTAGTGAACTGATAAAGGCATTTCGACATCCTGTGCATTGGAGTCAGTTTGAATTTGAACTAATTTAATCATTTGATCTAATTTTATTCCAAACTTATACACTTAAATTTTTAAGCAAATGAAAAAAATCTAATAATATGAAAGGTAGTGCCGTTTTTCAATTCCTTCTATTAGCTGACATTCTCCCTATATATATCTTGTTCAAATTTTCAATCGTTCATAAAATACTTTTTATTCATCCACTCCAGTTCAAATACATTTTTTTGAACTTGTAGTGGATGACACTTGATGTTAATACAGTTTTTCAAATATTAATTCAGTAATTAAATTTAATTCATTAATTTTAATTTTTTTTTAGATTTAAGTTGCATATATCTACCAATAGATGGCGCCCGATAAAGTTAAAAAAATGAATGAAAATTATTTATAAAGGACTTTCTGCAATATAGTGAAAAAAAAGTAGGAATTGACTTTAAAATTTTTTTTTTTATATTACTTGTTTAAATATGTGATCACTAAATGAGATTTAAGCAATGAAAACAAATAAATCTGTCTTCTTTTTCCATCTCTTCATTTGTGTCTCGTATATTGTTAGTGAACTGATAAAGGCATTTCGCCATCCAGTACATTGGAGTCAGTTTGAATTTGGAATAATTTGATCTTATTTTACTTCAAACTTATACATTTAAATTTCTAAGCAAATAAAAAAAAGTGAATAATATGAAAGGCAGTGCCGTTTTTTTAAATATGCGATCAATAAATGAAATTAAAGCAATGAAAACAATTAAATCTGTGTTCTTTTTTCCATCTTTTCACTTGTGTCTGGTGCGTTATTAGTGAACTGATGAAGGCATTTCGCCATCCAGTACATTGGCGACAGTTTGAAGGTAACTTAAATATTTATTCAAAATTTTACTGACAGGTAAAATCTTGCTGGGAAACAAGATAAGCCGATCTTTAGAATTTAGATTTGGGTTTTCAAAGAGCTTAACGTAAATCCACTTCAATCTTTCCGCCTGAGCCTCGTTCAAGGTCATGTGTTTAGATAGGCATTAGTTTGAATATGCATTTAAGTTCTATAAATGCATGCCTCTTTGGATATGTCAATTAACATAAACTAATGGATTTAAGCGACCAGACTGTTTTCCACGAACAAAGCTTTTACTCAAGTCCAAAATCATGGAGTTTTCCCTTAACCGCAATAATAGCACTGCCTGTTAATTAATTATCCATTTATATACGTGGAAATAAGTAGACATACTAAAATAATACATCATATATAAAACTCTCGAGATAGAACATTTGAATACGTTTTTTTTTTTTTTTTCCTTCCATGTTTTTTTAATTTTGTATACGAAAAGCGGGCCACATTTGTATTGGAAATAAATGGGAAACCAATTGGATAACGTAAAAAAATGTTGGAAAGAACACAGCTGTGATAAATTTATAATTTAAAGTACGAATTAAGGTGTCCTCGCGGATCCTCAAAATGAAGCATTAACTACGAAATAAACTAATGGATTTAAACAACCAGACTGTTTCCACGAACAAAGCTTTTACTCAAGTCCAAAATCATAGAGTTTTCCCTTAACTGCAATAATAGCACTGACTGTTAATTAATTATCCATTTATATACACGGAAATAAGTAGACATACTAAAATAATACATCATATATAAAATTCTCGAAATAAAACATTTGAATATTTATTTATTTTTTTAGTTTAAGAAGAGCGGGCCACATTTGTGTTATACATGAGGAAATACATCGGAAACCAATTAAATAAGGTTAAAAAATGTTGGAAAGGAAACAGTTGAGATAAGTTTACAATTTAAAATGGCAATAAAAATTTTTAATTAAAGTAACACCAAAAATTTACGAATTAAAGTGACCTCATGGATCATCAAAATGAAGCATTAACTTCTAAATAAACTAATGTATTTAACCGACTAGCCTGTTTTTTTCGAACAAAGCTTTTACTCAAGTCCAAAATCATTGAATTTTCCCTTAACTGCAATAATGGAACTTCCAGTTAATTAATTATCCATTTAGGTACATGAAAATAAGTGCATGTACTAAAATAATATATCATATATAAAACTCTCGAAATAAAACATTTGAATCATATTTTTTATTTAGTTGACGAAAAGCAGGCCACATTTGTGTTACACGCGAGGAAATAAATGGAAAACCAATTCAATGACTTTAAAATGTTGAAAAGGATACATTTGAGTTAAGTTTACAATTTAAACAGGCACTAAAAATTTAAGAATTAAAGTAGCATCAAAGGTTTGCCTCGTGGATCGTCAAAATGAAGTGTTAATTACAAAACCATTTAAAAGAATGTAAAACAATTGAAAATGAAATTCTAATGCAGAAGAGAAAGGATGTAGAATTTCAAATTTATTGGCTTCTTCAACAAGGAGCTCCACTTTGGAGTATCAATATTGATTCTTGTGGAGATAGCTTTCTTGGTGATATTACGTAAAGAGGGCCACATTTGCGTCACGAAAAAACATGGGAAAATAGTTCAATAAACATTAAAACCTGTTGAAAAGATACAACTGAATTAAATTCAGTATAAATAGGTGTTAGTTAACCGGCAGCCATCATCTGCAGAAGAACTGATCATCAAGCCTTGGAATCAGCAAAGTAAAGTAAAGAAATGAAATCTTTTTATAAAATTTATAAATTTATAACTAGTTTTCTGATTTTTTTTCAATACACTTGGAAAATTCTTTTTCATTAGTTACGAATATTTTATTTTAAATACTTTTAGAATGAATACTTTTTATTAATGAAGTATAACATACGTTATAAATGCATCATTGTAATTATATTCGTTACAGACAATTAAATGTAATTATATTCGTAACAGACAATTAAGTGTAATTATATTCGTAACAGACAATTAAGTGTAATTATATTCGTAACAGACAATTAAGTGTAATTATATTCGTAACAGACAATTAAATGTAATTATATTCGTAACAGACAATTAAGTGTAATTATATTCGTAACAGACAATTAAATGTAATTATATTCGTAACAGACAATTAAGTGTAATTATATTCGTAACAGACAATTAAGTGTAATTATATTCGTAACAGACAATTAAATGTAATTATATTCGTAACAGACAATTAAGTGTAATTATATTCGTAACAGACAATTAAATGTAATTATATTCGTAACAGACAATTAAATGTAATTATATTCGTAACAGACAATTAAATGTAATTATATTCGTTACAGACAATTAAATGTAATTATATTCGTTACAGACAATTAAATGTAATTATATTCGTAACAGACAATTAAATGTAATTATATTCGTAACAGACAATTAAATGTAATTATATTCGTAACAGACAATTAAATGTAATTATATTCGTAACAGACAATTAAATGTAATTATATTCGTAACAGACAATTAAATGTAATTATATTCGTAACAGACAATTAAATGTAATTATATTCGTAACAGACAATTAAGTGTAATTATATTCGTAACAGACAATTAAATGTAATTATATTCGTTACAGACAATTAAATGTAATTATATTCGTAACAGACAATTAAATGTAATTATATTCGTAACAGACAATTAATGTAATTATATTCGTTACAGACAATTAAATGTAATTATATTCGTAACAGACAATTAAATGTAATTATATTCGTAACAGACAATTAAGTGTAATTATATTCGTAACAGACAATTAAATGTAATTATATTCGTTACAGACAATTAAATGTAATTATATTCGTAACAGACAATTAAATTAAATACAGACAATTAAATGTAATTATATTCGTAACAGACAATATAAAGACAATTAAATGTAATTATATTCGTAACAGACAATTAAGTGTAATTATATTCGTTACAGACAATTAAATGTAATTATATTCGTAACAGACAATTAAATGTAATTATATTCGTAACAGACAATTAAGTGTAATTATATTCGTTACAGACAATTAAATGTAATTATATTCGTTACAGACAATTAAATGTAATTATATTCGTAACAGACAATTAATGTAATTATAGTCGTTACAGACAATTAAATGTAATTATATTCGTTACAGACAATTAAATGTAATTATATTCGTAACAGACAATTAAATGTAATTATATTCGTAACAGACAATTAAGTGTAATTATATTCGTCAGACATTAATTTGAAATAAAAAAAGCATGTTTCTAAACAAAAACTATGATTAGTTATGCGCAAATAAAATATTTGTAACGATCATAAATAAAATGATTAAAATTGCTTACCTTAACATCACTAACACTGTTAAAAAATTTAATTTTTAAAATAAATGCTTTAGTGTTTTGTCAGTAACAAAATAATATTTGCATTAAATGTATCGTTATTCTCTTCAAGATATTTTTCAATTGAAAGCAGTTAAAATTGAAGCACACTTGGATTCACGCAAAAATCAATACAAATTTTGTAAAGTTTGTTTCTTTTAAAGCATACTGGGAAAATAAATAAAAGCAGCGTTTAAAAAGCTTTTAAACGTCATATTCAATTTAGGGTCGAAACGCATGGAATCTGACATACAATCGAGTCTTACTTAAAAAGAAGATTGTTTATCTAGAAAAGCAAAGTAGCTTTTAAGTCTAGAGACGATTTTTATGCTCTTTTCAATATCAATTCTTGTGTAAGATTTTTTTTTTTTTTTTTTTTTTTTTTTTTTGATAAACTCATGTTTATGAAAATTGCAACACCATGAAGGAATCGTCATAATTGAATGAAATTTAATACACAGTTGAGTGGTAGTGGTGCAAATAAATGATTAAATGCTCAAAGCAAACAAACAATAACAAGAGATCGGAATCAGTATTTTGTGTAGCCACCACGTGCCGCAATAAGTGCTGCTACACGACGTGGCATGGAGTCAAACAAATTTTGAATGTCTGCCTGAGGAAGAGCATTCCATATTGCTTGTATGCGCACCCAAAGTTCGTCTGCAGAAGCAACAGGACGAGCATCACGAGCGAGACGCCGACCAACGAAATCCCACACATGTTCAATCGGCGACATATCCGGGGAATACGCAGGCCAAGGAAGACGCTGTACCTGCGGCTTTGCAAAGAAGGATTGAACAGTCCTAGCGATATGAGGGCGGGCATTGTCCTGTTGAAATACAGCGCCTGGCAAGCTTTGAAGGAAGGGAACAGCTTGGGGTTGTAGAACTTCACTGATGTACCGGTTGCTGTTCAGATTGCCCACAATTCTTAGCAATTGAGATCGTCCATGATATGCTATGGCACCCCAGACCATAACTCCGGGTGTTCGTCCACTGTGGCGTTCGATAATGCACTCCGGAAGGTGGCGTTCACCGGCATAGCGTCTGACACGAATGCGGCCATCATGGTACCACAAATTAAAGCGGGATTCGTCAGAAAACACGGCATGCTGCCAATCAGCACGCCAGTCTCTATGCTGAGCGGCCCATTGTAGCCGCAGGCAGCGATGGTTTAGCGTAAGAGGGATCCTGTGTAAAGGAGTACTTGCGCGCACTCTACGCATCTACGAATTGATGAAGCACACAATGAAACACCTGTAGCTATTGACCACTGTGCTGTCAATTGTCTAGAGGAAGCTGTACGGTCCGTCAGTGCCATGCGGACCAGCTGACTATCATCGCGAGCTGACATCCCATTTCGGGGTCCACTCCCGGATTTCCGAGTTGTCCGACACTCGTCCGTCCACTGCTTCCAAAGACGCATCACTGTGCTGCTGTTACGCTGCACACGAGCGGCTACTGCACGATAAGACAATCCAGCTTCACGAAGACCGATGATTCTTCCGCGTTCAAACTCTGTAAGTTTTTCAAATCTCGCTCTCTTTCGTCGAAGAGACATAAGTAACGATTGAGCTAGCGTTTACCACTAGCAGATAACCACCGATAACCATACACGCCTCGCTACAGCCGTCTATTTATTCGGATCCATCCGCCGTTCAGAGTGCGCTGCTCAGCATACGCATACGCTACGGATTTGAAATTCTAATCATTTGCATATAATGCGCTAATTTGCATTTCCTGAAAATTTCAGCTCACTCGCGTAAGTCCTTCATGGTGTTGCAATTTTCACAAACATGAGTTTAGTTACAGCTTATATTAGCGTATAAGGATTTCAAACAAAACGGCAGCTAAACAGTTAATTAACAGTTAACAAACGGTAGCTAAACAGCAAACTAGGTAGGTTTTAAGTCTATAGACGATTTATATTGCTTCAGCTCTTTTCAATATCAATTCTTGTATAAGATTTTATGGTTGGTTACAACTTATATTAGCGTATAAGGATTTCAAACAAAACGGCAGCTAAACAGTTAATTAACGGTTAACAAATGGTGGCTAAACAGTTAACTAGGTAGGTTTTAATTCTATAGACGATTTATATTGCTTCAGCTCTTTTCAATATCAATTCTTGTGTAAGATTTTTTTGATAGTTACAGCTTATATTATTTTTAAATCCATATATGCAGAAGCTGCAATGTCCTTGCATTGAAACCACAAAAGTTCTAATTAAAATTAAATAATAATAACTCAAAAGCACTAAATTTAATTTAAATTTTAAAATAATAAAGAAAAAATACAAATATATGCAACACAAAAATTTACTCAAAAGCGTTAAATTTAATTTTAATTTTAAAATAATAAAAATATAAAATAAATAAAAAATATATGCAACACAAAAATTTAGTCAAAAGTGTTAAATTTAATTTAAATTTTAAAATAATAAAGAAAAAATACAAATATATGCAACACAAAAATTTACTCAAAAGCGTTAAATTTAATTTTAATTTTAAAATAATAAAAATATAAAATAAATAAAAAATATATGCAACACAAAAATTTAGTCAAAAGTGTTAAATTTAATTTAAATTTTAAAATAATAAAGAAAAAATACAAATATATGCAACACAAAAATTTTTTAAATTTAATTTTAATTTTAAAATAATAAAAATATAAAATAAATAAAAATATATGCAACACAAAAATTTAGTCAGAAGTGTTAAATTTAATTTAAATTTTAAAATAATAAAAATAAAAAAATAAAGTATGTGCAACACAAAAATTTACTCAAAAAAAAAAAAAAAAAAAAAAAAACTAAATTTAACTTAAATTTTTAAATAATAAAAATATATGCAACACAAAAATTTACTCAAAAGCACTAACTTTAATTGAAACTTTAAAATAAAAAAATAAAATATATACAACACAAAAATTTACTCAGAAGCACTAACTTTAATTTAAATTTTATTCGAGTTAATATAATATTTATCAAAGATAATGCCTTATAATGTTCTTAAAATCTAGAATTTTAATTAAAAACACACATCTAACATTTGCATGGTGCTTATAATTGCTTATATTCAATTAAATATAAAAGGATTACTTAATTACTAAAATTACTATTCTCTCTTATTTCAATTCCTAGTTCACAATAATTTAAAGATTTAGGAATTATGTTTAATGATAAAAAAAAAAAAAAAAAGGTATTCGTAATAAAAAATCCATAATCTCTTTCTATAATGTGTAATCTCAAGTTATTAGAGAGTTTTTGCGTACCGTACGCTAGAAGAAGTCGTAGGACGTCCGTTGCTTTTCTCCCTTGCGCATGCTCATAGGAAACATAATTTCCTATGAGCATGCGCGCTAGGGAGAAAAAGCTAACTGACGTCCTACGGTAACTAACGTACGGTATGCAGAAACTCTATTATATAGAAATTCTTTTTAATCTGCAACTCTTAATACGATAAGTACCTTATTTTATTCTCACCACTTTCACCAATAAATCTTTCATCTTTTAGTATAACATGCTTTTCTAAATCCTTTTAAATCTCAACAGATAATTTCCACACCTTCTTAGAGAGTAATTATTTTCAAAAATTAAGTGAACGGACTATAAATTCTTTGAAAAAAATCTTTTTTCAGTGAAAAAAAAAGCTACCGTAGCTTGGAAGATTGATATTTTTTATATTTGTAACTTTTATTTGAACTTCGTCTTAATTTGTGATCTTTCACAAAAAAAAATAATAATTCATAATTTTTTCAAAAAAATTAATTTTTTAACTGTGGGTTTCTTTCCACGTGTGTTTTAAAAATTGTATTTAATTAATTCTACGAAACTATTTATTTTTAATAGTGTTTGTTTTTCAAGCATTTATAGTAGAACATTTTTCAATAGATGATTCATCAGCAATGACATAATTGTAACTTTATTCGAACTACGTCTTAATTTGTGGTCTCTCGCTTATACGCAGTTTTACTTCAAAATAATAATATTTTTAAATGTAACTTTCTTTCCGCGTGTGTTTTAAAATTTGTATTTAGTTAATTCGACAAAAATTTCAAAAAGAAATTCGCAATAATTATCGTTAATAAATTTCATTTCGATATTATATTTTTGAAGTCTTTTTAATTAAACTTGCAAATTTGAGTGAAGAGTTATATAAATACAGAAATCGTTTCAAACAAATACTTATTTTGAAAATTTATAAACTTGGAGCTCTAATTTATGTACAAAAACTAAATATTTAAAAAAATATTAAAAGAAATGTGAAACGCATTCAGCGTAAAAATAACCAGCAAACAAATTTTATCAAATATAATTCACTATTTTAAAATTGAAAGACAGAAAGAAAAGAAGAAAAAAATAATTTAACAAAATTAAATACCGCTTTAATATTGAGATAATCATAAAAGCTGCAGTAATATTAAAACGAAAAAAAAAAAAGAAAATATAATCAATGCAAGCCATTAAAATTATCAGTTCGTTAATTATTTCTAAGAATAAAGATTACTAATATTTTTTTAATTTGTTAGTTTGGTTCATGTAAGGGATAAACTAAAATGTTTAATTATAAAAGAATTTGGTCCGTATTTTAATACAAAAAATAATCAACAAATAACTTTTATAGAACTTGATCAATTATCGAAGCTTCATTAAAAAGCAAATGAGTTTTTTACTGTTGTAACTGTCATTTATGTAATGATTTTTAATAATGAGAAATAATAATTTTTGTAATTTCAAGTTAAATTTAATTAGACTGTTTTGGCTTTTTCACAGAATATTGTCCCACAATTATTATTAGTGATATTCAATGAAACACTACTAATTTACTACATACTCAATCAGTTCATGTTGAATTAATATTTTTAAAATATGTTTATCAAGTTTCCATTTCATGTTGTAATAATTTTCTTTGAAATGCTTTTCATAAAAATTCCACATCCATTCAATGTCAGCTAACGTACCAAGTTATTGAGGTTAAAAGTATTCATTTTTTCAAAACCAAACACTTCATTGGCTTAAGCATATGCAGTCGTGTAGTAGGAGGTTGTATTTAAAATATTTCAAGTTAAATTTAATTAGGCTATTTTGGTTTTTCCACAGAATATTGTTCCACAATTATTATTTGTGATATTCAATAAAACACCACCAATTTACTACATGCTCGATCAGTTCAAGCTGAACTAATATTTTGTTAAACATTAGTATCAAGTTTCCATTTCATTTTGTGATAATTTTCTATAAAAGTAAATCATGAAATTCTTAAAAATTCCACATCTATTCATTATCAGCTAACTTGACAAGTTTCTGAGGTTTAAAGTATGCATTATTTCAAAACAAACAATTCAAATGGGCAATTTAACTGATTACTAGTCAGTTAAACTGCCCATTTTTAGCTGCAGATCTTAAATTATAGATATTTTGTTGAAGATAGAGATATATAATTAGAGAGAAAGCGACTTCACCGTCGTTATGTCGATTAAAATGTTTACTGAACAGAGGCGTTGTTATTCCAAATAAGAGATTACGGGTTTGATTCTCATTGTCTTATATAGGAATACTTCCCACAGTGTTCTTGTGTTCTCAGTTCTAAGTGTTTACTTGTGTAAAACAAATGTGAACTAGCTATTAATAAAAAAAAATAACTGAAGCAGAAAGCCAGCGTGGTGCACCCTGGAAAATGTTGAATCCGTTACAATATATTCAACAAAAAAAATTTCAAAATTCTAAATAAAATAAATAATTTTAAGCAAGCAAATTTAAATAAAATTGATCAAGAATTGTTTTTTAAAACATTTAGAAAAAAATCATCATATATTTATATTCCGATTAATCTTTTTTCAATTCGAGAGAGAGAAAAAAGAGAAAACAAACACAACCAAAATTTTGAGTTTTCTTTCATGTTCTTCCATATTCTACAAATGTTTTCGGTAATGACAAAAGAGAACTCATTTCGCCTCGTTGAAGATCACGTTGCAAATAACCTCACGTTGAAAACACAGAAATGTTTCGCATTCGTCTGGCAATTTTGTTAGAAATATTTTATTAGGAAAAGTACAATTCTGTTGTAAGGAAACTATCGAGAAGAAGATATTTCTCGAAATCATACATTATGCAACATTTTTTTTATTTATTATTTTAATCTTTGTTTACGTGCTTTCAAATGTTCGCAAGTCAAGTAAAGTACCTTTCCAAAGTACGAAAAGTTGTTCTCTTAATATTTGACTACTGCGCCATCTATTGCAATTAATCAGAGTTAAATACTAAAAGATTTATCTAATTTTGGAAATAATGCCCAAATAAAGAATGAATATGAAATCTTCTTACAGTAATTAAACAATTCATAAAACTTTAAAATTTGTCACATTCAGGTTTGAATAAAGAATATAAAATTAAAAAGGAAATTAAGCATGAAATTTCTTTATTCAATTTTATTGTATATATACATTAAAAATTATAAATTACTTTTCAAAATATTTAGAACTTCGTTTCTGAATTAAACATTTAAGTTAATAACAAATTTTATTACCATTAATTTAGCATAAAAATAATGCAAATTGATTTTATTTCTTGTTTAATAATATAAATTTGTTTAATAATATAATCTTGTTTAATAAATTTAAATAGTTATTAATAATTAATGCCATGTATTTATATATTTCAAATAAAAACAATAGTAATATGTTTGAAAAAAAAGAATTTCTTGAGTTAAAAATGTTTTTTTATACCAGTATTTAAGTAGAAAAATAACCTAAATTTAAAGTTAAATAAGAATAATTTTTAATCTCATGGTTAGTATGTAATCATTTATTGTTTTGTTAACAGAATCAGATTTTAAAAAAAGGAAGATTAGAGGTGGATATTAGGATTAGATATTCCTATAAAGATTAGGCATTCCTATTTGAGGTAAACGAGTAAATGAAAATGAAAAAGTCTTAATAGTGGAAACTTTATTTATGCCATAAAGAACTAATGACAAATTTGAATAGCATTTGATTAGTACTAATGATGTAATCTACCTTTTAGCTTAAAATAACTTCAGAAAGTAAATTAGCTTTAAATTGCTTTGTTATTAGCTTTAAGTTCACTTCTATCACATTCTACTAAGAAATTTAAATTGTTTTAGTGCTCTTGAAAATTATAGTAATAATTTTATTCTTGTAATGATTAATCAAAACTATGATTATTCAACTTCGCAACACTATGTTTTCGAGTTTAGAAAAATTATTCGTGAAAAATAATCCATAATAACTAATAAAAATTTGATTGTACTTTTTTACTAGCTTTTATTGTTTTTGATGGGGGTTTTTTCTCATGTGAATACGAAATTATAACTTGTACTGGTGTGGGTACGGGTAGGCCTGATTGTAAATGGAGGTGGTTGGGTTAAGACACTTGAGGCATAGGCTTGAGAGCTCATAGTTTTATTTACACACATACAAACATCACACACATACAATTAGACACAAACATTATTTAACACAGAATTTAAAGTAAAAGAACGATAATTATAGTTTAGGCAACTTTGAGGCGGAGCAGGGTGAGCAAAGGAGTGCAGGGTTGCACTAAGTATACTTCCTCTCCGGATGAGAGTCTGTAAGCCAATTAATACGCAGAGTTGAGCTAAATATATTTCCTCTCGGGGTGAGAGTCTGTAGACCAGCTAAACATTTCTCAGCTGGGAAACAGGAATGCGCTCGACTTCCTCTCAGCTGAGAATCTCGAGACCGATTGACCAATTCTCTTGAACTCCATAGAAGGTGTTCTTGCCAGTGTGTAGGAAGAAACATGGTTACAAACTCATATTTTATTATTTTAAAATAAATTCATATTTTATATTTTTGTTAAATGAAATTAATTTGTACAATTATAATTTTTTAATCATTTATTTCTGTATTCAAATTAACAATTTACAAGGAAAACAATATAACATTTATTTAAAAAATAATATTTTATTTAAAAAAAAATAGAAAACATCCTCTTTTGTTTTCTGTCTGCAAAAATTCAAACAATTTTTTCTGCTACATATCATTTTAAAATAGATATTTTAATACATAGCATATATTGAAAGCATAACTTTCTCTCCATTTTGCTTGATGAAAAAAGAATATATCTAGTTTTCCTTCTTTCTAAATTCCATTCATTATTTCTCATCTATTAATTCCATTATTTATTAATTCATTGATGTTAATAAATGCTTCGTGTTATTATATTAAAGACAATTATTAAATTTACTGCAATATAATACCATAGTTTGTCTCAAGTCAAATAAAGAAGGTTAACTAAACAGTATTGCTCCAGAGATAGAAACTTTTCTCCAAACTTTTGAAATGAATTGCTAAGTTTATCAGAGCATGAAGAATTCAAATTCGAGAAGGTGAAAATCAAGTTCAGAAACTTAAGAGAAAACTTTGAACTAAAGTTCTAAACTTTAAAAAAAAGTAATAAATTATCTCTAGAGTACACCTGTGCATGTTATAAATGTAAGCGAAATGAATATATAATATCTATAACAAACAATTATTATTAAATAATTTATCTAGTAATGTATCTTATTAAGTACAGTATTATTAAATAATTTATTTAGTAATGTGTCTTATTCTGTATGTTATTAAATAATTTATTAAGTAATGTTTCTTATTCTGTATATAATTAAATAACTTATTTAATATTAAATAAGTATTACGAATTGTTATTTAATTATAATAAATTATTAAATTATTTATTTAGTAATGTGTCTTATTCTGTATATTAAATAACTTAATATTAAATAATTATTAAAAACTACTGTTTAAATAATTATAATAAATTATTAAATAATTTATTTAGTAATGTGTCTTATTCTGTATATTAAATAACTTAATATTAAATAATTATTAAAAACTACTATTTAAATTATTATAATAAATTATTAAATAATTTATTTAATAATGTGTCTTATTCTGTATATAGTTAAATAACTTATTTAATATTAAATAATTATTACGAATTGTTATTTAATGATAATAAATTATTAAATAATATATTTAGTATTGTGTCTTATTCTGTATTCTTTGTTTCACTTACTTAAAATATTCTTCCTCCAAAATTATTAAAAAATAAAATATTCATTTATATGAACTTTTTGTAACATTTTATTATATTTCATACAAAATTATCAGTGCTATAAGCTAAAATAACTTTTCTTGTATTTATTTTTCTTTAGTAAGCTCATCGTTAAATAAATGTACGACTTGAAAAGAAGAATTTCTGACATTTCACGAAATTTTCAGAATCGCTTAGTAACATGTTTACGGCATCTAAATAAATATACATATATATAAAAACAAAAAAATCTAAGTCAATTCCAACTTTTTTTTCACTATATTGCAGAAAAGTCCTTTACAAATAAAGTTGAAATTTTCCTCTTACATCTAGCGCCATCTATTATTAGACAGATGCAACTTAAATCTAAAAAAAAACTTAAATTAACTTAAATTTAATTAATGAATTAATATTTGAAAAAACTGTATTAACATCAAGTGTCATCCACTACAAGTTCAAAAAAATTTATTTGAACTTCAGGGGATGAATAAAAAGTATTTCATTAACGATTGAAAATTTGAACAAGATATATATAGGGAAAGTTTGAATTAATAGTAGGAATTGAAAAAAAGAAAACAAAAGGCAATACATCGCCAACTCAGGCAATACATCTCCAAAAAGGACATGAGATGTTTAAGTCTTTAGAATATGGGCAGCGTTTTATTTTATAATTACTCTATTATTTTATCTTTTTCCCCCCTTCCTATCATTTAATTTAAATGTCTGCATATATAATGCATTAATATACATGTTATTGTTTATTTTGGCTTACATCTATATAATCCTATGTGGTGTAAAGGAATTCAATGTAATTTTAACAAAAATATTGTCTTTTGAGAATAGATTTAACGCTAAAAATTGTAATTCTTTCCCAGTGAATTTATGACTTTATTTAACTTATAAAATTCAACTTCATAATATGTTAAAAATAATCTAAAAAATGTCCTTAATAGTGCTTTTCGTTTCTACTGTAAGCATAAATATTTTCCGTAAGCAAATAAATGCACTTAAGTATTTTATATGAAATATATTCACGAGAAGAAATACAAAAGCGAAGCATCTCCAAAAGTAATGCCATTCTCAAAAATGAAATAAATGGGATTCCTTTTATTCCATACAAATGCTTCGATGTTTTGAGAAAAATATTTATTCTACATCTATGCCTTTCTGTTGAAAAGAACGGTTTTGAATTTCATCGTTTTTATCATTATTATTTATTTAGCTCTGTGAATTATTTTACATATATACCTTAACAAAAGTCTTCTCTTAGTATATTGCGTTGTTCAAAACCTCGGAATGAAATGAAGAGAAAATAAACAAGCATTACTAAAGGTCCTTTGTTTCGCTAAACAAATAATTTCTTGGAGTATTTTTAATCACACATCGCTTAAATTCCCAACGCAACTTGTCTTCGTATATTCCTTTTATGAATCTGTTATATTATTGTGTGTCTCAAATTATACAGAAAACACTATGTGAGAATTTGTCGTACTTGGTTATTGTTTGTTAAAATAGGGAAATTGTATAACCTTTTGCATTCCAATTTAAGAAAGGGGAGAACGGAGCTTCACATGCTAGCCCATGAATCCTCTAAACTTTTTAATCGTGTATTTCTGTATCTCTCGTTTCTCTATATGAAAAGAACGGGAATGTTATTGTATAACTTTTTGTTGTTGTTGTTGTGAATAATCCTCACTGTCCGGCAGCGCTGGACGGACACCCAATGAGTAGTCTACTCATAGATTGATGAAAAGGGGAAAGCTTCTGTTGTGATGGAGCACCCGTAGGTAGAAATCTGATTTGGCTCCAAGTCACTGAAGAAGAAATACAGTTCCCTCTTGAAGGAATTTTACGGGAAACCACCCCGAATTTGAGTATCGTATGGTAGAATACCCGGAAAACTCCCACCAGATAGTCTGACTAACGAGGCAAGATGCTAAACTTCACAAACGCCACTGAGGCTTCTCGTTTTTGAAACAGGGTGTACAACAATGCCGCCAACGGTTGGAACCTCAGCTCCTAATGCTCACCAGCTGCACACGTTACCACTGAGTCAAGGTCCGGGTTGTAACTGTTTGTTTTACATATTGCATTGTGCCTAAACAAGTCTTTTGTCCATTGACACTCTGTTGTTTTTCTCGTTATGCCATATAAACACACATACCTATATATGTATATATATATATATAGGTGTGTGTGTATTAGAAGACTAAAAATATCATTCGGGAAATGGAAATGAGACTAAAAATATGGAAAAATAGTGTTATCAAGAACTAATATGTTCCACCATATCTAAAATAATTCGTAATATGTACAAATGTACATATTACGAATTATTTTATAAAAAAAAATGTACAAATTTCTGGCATAAATCATGAATAACTACAGATTGTATATGAATATCCGACTAGCTTAGGATTAGCCAAGTAATGGAACAGATTTCAATTTAAGTTAAAGTTACAAATACACATTTTCTTCTTGTGCTTTTATATTTACAATATTTTTTTTATTACACATTACTCAAGAAAATATCATAAAAGAATTGACAGTGGACTTTTCAGAGCCTCGCATATATGTATATATATATAATTTGATATGTGGTCTCTTTGTTAATCAATTTTCTTTGAAATATAAATAATTGATTTGGTTGCTACGAACCGGAATTTTTAAATGCTATGATAACAGCAGTACCGATTATGCAAAAGACCCTTTCACATGGCTGTGATCTAATCTGTTGTAAAGTATGACGTAATAACTTTAGTATACGTAACATATAATATAACGTTCGTAAATGTAAACTTTTCTTATTTATGTTTTTAGCTTTTCTGTTTGCTTTCACAAACTTTTTAATTTTGTTTCTTTGTTTTCTAGTTCGGTTCGGCAATCGCAACAGCAACCGAAGCAGCAGCAGCAGTAGTGACAACCAGTCCTTCTCCGGGGAAGGATCTGCTAAAGGATTCCCTGTGACTTCGACTAAAGGGTCTTTCGCCAGACACTTCGACATTCCATCAGAGGGTTAGTCAAAAGATTTTTTAGTTTGTTACTACTTTTTTCAGATCAGTCTAACTTTCCATGCTTAATTAGGATTTGTAATTTGTAATTGTTATCATGTGTTGTGGTAGCAATAAAGTATGTATATGCAATAATAATTCAATAATAAATGATAAATACGCAATAATAATTTTTGTATACGCAATAATGGTAATATTAGGTTCTAGAACGATGAAAAAGCATTGTAAATCTGCAGAGTAAATTCAATGGCATAGTTAAAATGATTATTATGAATCATTAAAAAGTTTGAAAGTTTCAGAGCATTGCCGAATAACTGACATTGATAGGAGTAGCTTTTATCCAGTCACGAGAATTATTTTTCATGAAAAATATCCATAAATGATATTCTGACAGGCTGAGATGTGAGAATTTTTATTTAATTATCTCTTAAACTAAAAAAAAAAAAAAAAAAAAGGAGGAATTCAATAAAATATCGAAAAACCGAGAAAATATTGAAAATAAATTAGAAAAGATATGCTGCATAATGAAAAGCCTTTTTATTGTGATTCTTTAAAAATCTTTTTACAATTTTAAAGGAAAACACTTAAAAGTTCAAGAGCATTGTTGAATTACAGATATTGCTAGGAGTAGCTTTTTATTCAGTCATAAGAGTTATTTTTCATGAAAAATATCTATAAATGATATTGTGATCCAGGCTGATATGTGAGATTTTTTATTTAATTATCTCTTAAAACCAAGATAAGAAAATAAGAAATTCAATAAAACATATAAAAACCGAGAAAAACTGGAAAGTAAGTTAAAAAAGATCTGTTGCATATTGAAAATTCTTATTATTGTGATTCCTTAAAATTCTTCTTTAATCTTTATCATTAAAGTTTATTTTTAGTAATTCATAATCCGTTATCATTAAAGTTTATTTTTAGTGATCCATAATTCATTATCATCAAAATCTATGTATAGTAATTCATAATTTATTATTATATAATCCACGACATTAAAGTAAAAATTAATCACAATTTTTCTTTTCGTTAATTTTCTAATTTATTTCTGCTGAATAAATTTTTTTGTGTGAAATATGTTGTACCCCATAAATTTGGTTTCACTAGAAAAATATTTTTAAATCCAGTGATTAAATGAAGAACGTGTTTTCAGATTCTCGATGCAGTTCCCGAGTGGACAGTACACCAGTGGATTGCCGCACTCTTTGCAAGTTGCCCAATTCTCCTGTCCCGAGTGCCCAACAGTTAACAACAGGCACTCCTTCGTCAGCAACTTCTCAAGATTGGAAAATTGCAGCTCTCAGGAGAGAAGTCAGCGTTTTAAAGGCTGAGCTGAATCAAACCAGAATTAATATCGAGTTCTTTCAACAGCGGGAACTCAAGATGAAGGAGAGGTAATATCTCAAAATTAATGAAGTAGATCAAATGACACGCAACATTATGTGATTTTACGAAGTATCACTTGCTGTCATCCTTACTATTGGGTACTCGGAACTCTCACAGAGATCCGTTTCGACTTAGGAACCCCAATCCAAATGAATTTAAATGGGTGTAGGATCGCTTTAACACGTCATTACCCTGAGCTTCAGTGTGTTTGTAAGAAAGCTTTATCCTCACTCGACATTATGCGATTTTACGAAGTATCACTTGGTGTCTTCCTTATCATTGGGTACTCGGAACTCTCACAGAGATCCGTTTCGACTTAGGAACCCCAATCCAAATGAATTTAAATGGGTATAGGATCGCTTTAACTCGTCATTACCCTGAGCTTCAGTGTGTTTGTAAGAAAGCTTTATCCTCACTCGACATTATGTGATTTTACGAAGTATCACTTGGTGCCTTCCTTATCATTGGGTACTCGGAACTCTCACAGAGATCCGTTTCGACTTAGGAACCCCAATCCAAATGAATTTAAAAGGGTATAGGATCCCTTTAACACTTCATTACCGAGCTTCAGTATGTTTGTAAGAAAGTTTTGTCCTCACTCGACATTATGTGACTTTACGAAGTATCACTTGGTGCCTTCCTTATCATTGGGTACTCGGAACTCTCACAGAGATCCGTTTCGACTTAGGAACCCCAATCCAAATGAATTTAAAAGGGTATAGGATCCCTTTAACACTTCATTACCGAGCTTCAGTGTATTTGTAAGAAAGCTTTATCCTCACTCGACATTATGTGATTTTACGAAGTATCACTTGGTGCCTTCCTTATCATTGGGTACTCGGAACTCTCACAGAGAACCGTTTTGACTTAGGAACCCCGATCCAAATGAATTTAAAAGGGTATAGGATCCTTTTAACACTTCATTACCCTGAGCTTCAGTGTGTTTGTAAGAAAGCTTTATCCTAACTCGAGTATTTTGATTCATGAAATGTATTGTTATGCTATACATCTATCCTACCCTAATTCAAAAAGTATTCTTTAGTTTTTATTTAGTAAAAAAAAAAAAACATTTTTTAATATACGTGATACAATTATGAAATAAAACAAATAATTTTAGTAAAAAATATTTCTTTATTTTGTTATAAGACACCACTGCTATTTTTGATAAGTTTTTAAATAAAATTAATGGATTCTCAATATATATCTCGCTCTAATATATGATTCTATTTTATTTAACTGCTTAAGCATTCCTTTTAATTAAATAGAATTATTAAACACCATACAATATGATTATTCATTAAAAAATAAAAATGGAAATATTATTGACTCTTAATAAGTCAATACAAAATTTATATCTACCTTTTAATTTAACCCAAACAAGTAAATTAGCTTCACGTTGTAGTATGTGATACACTAAAAATAGGGATATTATTTATTTAAGACTTTTAATCATCTATATTTCGACAATATTTCTAAAATTACTTTAGTAAGCTGTATTGCTATTTTTACGAACAAATGAGAAATATCCACAATAAAGATATAACTCAGTTGGAAAAGAAGATTACAAATTTAGTATATGTTTATTTTAAAATAAAATTGCTTAGAAATTTAACTTTGAATTTTGAAGTTTATTTCTGACCAACAGAAAATAATTTTGTTATTTTCTGAAATCAATTATTAGAATAGATTGTCTATTACCCGTTTTTGTGTTTCTGACATATATCTATTTAAAATATTAACGTTGAATAGAATTCTGAATTATTTTTAAAAATTTGTGTATAATGCTTCGAAAACTTTTTAATATGAGAATACGAAGATGAAATAACAAATATAGCAGGTAAGAGAATTTTTTTTTAATTATGGAAAAAGGAACACGTTTATATAGCATTATCCTGCAATAGGTAAGTTTATTCTGCTTGCAAAACTTTGTGTATTCGTGGTTCTTAAGATGAGCTTATTAGATTACTTGAATTTAAGATAAGTATGCACTAAGTAAGTAGATATCATCTTGATCAATATGTAAATAAATTAATTATGAACATATATTATTGAGAACTCAAATTCAATAAATCAGATCACTTTTGCTGACTAAAACAAATTTTTACCACTTTTATTGACAATTCTTTTGTGCAAAGTATTATGATGGTTTTTATTTGTAAAAATTTACTAAATTAGCTTGAAAAAATAATGAAATTACGTCTTTTAAATCTCAATTAACTTAATCTATTAGGTAACAAAATATCTTCTTTCAGTATTATTCTTCTGGAAAAACTTGAATGTTATTATTATATCATTGGGAGTTGTTATTATAAATTGAAAATTATTATTATATCATTGAAAGTTATTATTATATCATTGAAAGTTATTAATATATCATTGAAAGTTATCACAAATTTTAAAAGTTCACAGCATTAATCAATTTTTAATTCACAAATTAAAGGCCCTAAACTAGTCCAAATGAACCCAAAATCAGTTTTGTACAGCTTTCTAGGATTCTTCGACTTGAAATCTATGTCTCAATAAAAATGTGCAATTTTATCTACAGACTTTCTTAGTTATCAAATGTGCTTTTATAAATTTTGAATGACGCTTTGAAATTTTGAATGTGCTTTTATAATTTTTTAATCACTAGGTTGGCTGAACAAGCACGTGTAATGCTGGACAGAGGAGTTCGCTTTGAAAATGTTGGTTTGGGAGAAAGAAGACCAACTGCTTTAATTCGCAGATACGGAAACCTCTATGCTCAATCTAGAGTGGATACTTTGGACGCACTAGACAGCATACCAGAGTTGCAGCATGCTTATGATTTAAAATCCAAAATCTTGTTTTCAGCTGTAGTTGTAAGTAAAAAGAAGCAAATCATATTATTGTATTATCATTTATGCATAGTGCAAATAAAATTTAAAGCAATTTTCATTTTAGTTCAAATTTGATTGTTGCATTTGCCTGTATAAGATATAAATTATTAATACGTAGAGATAATATTATAGAGTTGCATTAAGAAAAATAATAATGTATAAAACAAAAAAAAAACATATAATACGCTTTATATTAATACTAGTTTTTAACTAGTATTAAAAACATAACATATAACATAAACATAACATAACATATACTAACATATAACATTCTAAAACATATACTATGCTTGCTTAATATATGATCTGCTTATGATCTATATGATCTGCTATATGATCTATATGATATACTATGTTTGCTTAATATGAGATCTTATATTTGCTTGATATATGATCTGCTTAATATACTATACTTTGTACTAGTATATTAAGCAGATATATTACTAGTTTTTGTCTCGTAAAATTACTGAGCAACGATATTATTTCTTAATATCAACAAGAAATTTCACTTCCTACCTGATAATGTAACTAAAATACATTACATAATTAAGATGATTTAATTTGTCAAGATTACAAACAAACACAATATTAGTGACGGAAATTTTACTTTGTGGTAAATGATATCAGATTTAATATTTAGGTAACAAGATCTTGACATTTACTTTGCTTTTTCCTAAGCTTACGTATATATTAACCCTGTTATTCTTTTTTAACAAACATAATTATTTTTACCTCGCTAATTTTCATACATAAATTAATTCACATATATGTGTGTACCATTAATTGCCAAAAAATAAATTTTAAGCTTATATTTTTTATTTAAATGAGGTGTCTTCAATTTATTTCACAATGAATTCAACTTAATGTACCAACAAGTCCTTCAGAAACTTTATTGCGTTCACCATCAGTACAATGGTCTTTAGTAACCAGAACAATTTTCCTTCCTTTCCTTAATTTCTTCATTTGTTTTTGGCATTTCAATCGCTTTTACATATAAACTTCTTTACCACGGCAACAACATTAAAAGTGATCCCTTAATTTTATTTGTTGAAAGTACCATCTAACTTTTCACGTAATGTTTTCAATCAGTTTTCAATCAATACAGCACATTCTACGTTAAAAAATTACGACAAAAACCTAGATCGTAGGAAAGTGAGACATGCACAATCTTTAAAGTAATAAAATTTATAATTTAAAAATGTATAAAAATACCCAAAAATAAGTATTTCTTGAATAACGATTTTTTTTTCTTTTACATCGTAAAATATATGCTCATATATATTATAACACTCTTTAATAATTTATAAAGACGTAATTTTTCTTCTTTCAGTTGTCGTTTCGATCAGTATATCACACGATATGTGAAATCAAGTCTCGCATTCGACACATACTACAAATCAGTGAAGAGAAAGAGAGATCCTCTGACACGACCATCCGGGACCTGGATACTTGTATCAATGCCTACATGAAAAAATCTGTGGATAGATTTGATGTTCGAAAAAACCTGGAAGTATGAAATTCATTTTAATTTCAGTTTATGAAATGATGTTTTCATAATACTATCTTTGCATAAAAGTTTTGAAACAATCCTTTTATAAAGTTAGCACCCAGCTATGGCTTGGCGATTTAAAGATCGCCGTGAGCGGGAACTGAGTCTTTACTCAACTAATATCACTAAAAATGTGAGCACAATATATGCTTTGACAACAAGCTAGCTAATTACATGGGTTTTTTATGATTTCCTCTCATGCAAAACAAATATAGATAATTTTTCTTTAGAAGGCCTTCAGGAAGATAGTTATCCTTCTCCCCCTCTCTTTGTGGGTGTATTGTAGCAGAATTCCAAGGTGACCTTAGGTAAAATTCAATTTGAGGCTGACAAATGATGTCAAATCATGTATCTGCATTACAAATTAACAAAATATCAAGCATATTATCACAATTAATATCACACCTATTGTTTACTAAAGAAATTTCTTATCTTTTTAAAACCATTTAATATTGTTAAAAAGGGAAAACCTAAAACAGAGCTGAGATTCTATCATGATTGCACTCCTCAATTAACTTTCGTCAAAGATTAATTTAATCAAACTCAAAGTTTTACTTAAAAATTCTTTGTTAATTAAATTGTATGAGTTAAACTTGCTTCAAAAAATTATTGGACAAAAAAGAAATATTTGTAGCTTTAATTGATGAACTGCTAATTCGTGACCCAATGCTGAGGCTCGCCCTACTCGTATCCCAGAGGTGACGTGCGCCGACTCGTAGCCCAGTGGCAACGTGCCATTACAGCTAGAGTTCAGAATGGTTGTGCTGCTGAGTCACTGCTTTCAGAAACGAAGAGACTCGGTGGCTAATGTGTGTAAAGCATCTCGAATCGATAATCAGACAACCAAGATGTGTGGAAGTGGATGTGCCTGGTAGGAGACTTCTCGGATTTTCCTCCCGTGCAACATGCAAATGCGAGGCAGATACCCCTTATTCTCCTCCCGGAAGCTACTGCCCTACCTTCAACGGAGCTTTCGTGGTATACATAAGGCTCACCTATTATGTTCACTATGTTCATCCCTCACCTTTCTAATTCAAAGGGGTTTGCATAGCCTTAGGTACGAGGGGGAAGTATGGAGAAAAAAAAGAAAGTGGTAACGGGCGCTGCTAGTATGGAGGACTATTCAAGTTCGAATCTGCTTTCAACGTTCGTTTCATAAACGAGAAGAGTCGATGGTGATTGTGATAACGTGTGTAAAACGTCTCGTATCCATCAATAATCAAACTGACAGTTCTGAAGGTTTTCTGCCTTTTGACACTCATATGCGATTCATTTACCCCTATACATCCTTCTGGAAGACAACGTCATTCATTCATCACCCTTCGGTGGGTTGTTCATAGTATATTTAAGTGTAACCCTTGATCGCCGCTGTTCAACGAAAAAACATGGTAACGCGTGCTGCTGAATTATAATAGGAAACCTGTTGAAATCCATGTGTTACATTCACTAATTTCATAAATGAGAAAACTCGATGGCGATTATGAGAGCGTATTTATGCATTTCACATCGACATTGAAATAGATTGTGTTTAGGAGCAATTACTTCTAAATACCTTCCTAAAAGGCACCATTTTACCATGGCCAACGTTTGGCTGTTCCCCGCATGCATTAAGAGAACACAATGTTCCAAAATGTTACAAATACGCACACAAAAAAAAAGTAAGTGTTTGGTTACAAATAATAAAAACCAGAATTCAAACAGAACTCAGAGTAAAATTTTGAAACGTTAAAATTAAATATTACAGTAAAATAAATATAAAATGCGGATTAAATTTTTGAAACATTTTTATGGTTCCCAGGATGCAATATCATAAGCAGAAGTTTCGTATCAAGAAAAGCAACGAATGTACTTTGGTAAGATACAAGGTTTTTCGGGGATAAAAAAAAAATCAATACTGAATATATTTTTTTCGTTTCTATAGATAGCAGGTGGCAGTGAAATGTAGGATGAAAAAAGAATGCTGTTTATATACAATGCAAGTAATAAATACGCATTGTAGTCTTCCAACTGGTAGTGACATACAGAGCTCTGCAAACCACCCTATTCACAATAAGAATCTTTATTTACCATTTTCTAATAATAGTAGTTTTTTTGTAACGGGATGGATTTTGAAATTGTAATCTCTTAAAATGTTTTCCAGCGTTTATAGGAATTAAATTGCTCTCTAAATTTTTGGAAGCATGTAATAATCAAATTTAGTTAGTTTTTATTTCATCTCGTAATATTAATAATATTTAATTTTATTTTTAGCCAAAATCAAGACTGTAAAGTAATCAGCTTAAATTTTTTAACTATTCATTATTTCAAATTCTACATTTTTAACCAATGTGTGACTTTGCAGAAAAAAGGTTATTTTCGGATATAAATCATAATAAAACTTGAAATATATTTCAATTATCTGTTGCAATGAGGGTTTCAAGGTTATTAGCACTTAAAATATATAAAAAAGCACTGTCTTTATTTAATTATATAACTAATAATTTAAAATTCATCGGTGTTTTAACTCTAACTGTAACTTTTTAAGCTAGATTGATTTAACCAACAAAAATATGAAAAAAATATCTCAATTCTAAATTTCAATTCAACTTTTTAAATTCCCTTCTAATAATTCAAATATTATGAAAAAAAGATCCAGAAAATGGAAATTATAAATCACATGAATAAATGCCCCATATGTTCTCGTATATCCCATACTTAAAATCAGAAATCATGAATACGATATGAAATTTTAGTATGAAGACAAATAAAGAAATAAGTCTAAGAATTAATGTCTATTTTAAAAAAAAGCTTGTATTAAAATTTTATTTAATTACATTTATAAATCATACTTAAAAATACTTTTTAAAAGTATTTTTAAATTGCTCATATATATATATATAAATCATAATATATATATATATATATATATATATATTGAATAGTGTATTTATCATTGGTTTTGTAGTGCCACCTTTGCACTTCTTGTTCTTTGGGAATTCGCAATTTTGAATTAATTTCATGTGTATATCGTATGAATACAGACCACACTTTCTTAAACAAAAAAATGAATATTTTAGTAAACCGTACCACCCCTCAAAATTTGTTCCATGACCATTGAATCACCCTGCATATGTATACGTTTAAATTGGGGTAAATTAAATTACATTCGAAAACAAAAAGTGGTATAATATAAAAGAAAAAATAGTTAAAGCATTCTTTATAGTAAACGAAAATACAGTTGCAGACACACATTAAGAATAAAAGAGAGAGCGCATCGAAGTCGCAGACAAGAGGACTTGAAACTCGTCACATGACGAGTATCATTTGAGGCATTGTATCTGGTTGTTATGAGAAATTCTTTTGAAAGTGTGTTCGTTTCTCAACACGTCATTTCAGACCATACATTCTTATACAAAAAAATTTATGCTTTAGTAAGCTGTACTACCCCTCAAAGTTTGTCCTATGACCGTTGCATCACCCTGTACATGTCTATAATATGCATGTGTGTATGGATATGGATATGTTTACATTTACGTTTACGTTTACAATATGTATGCATGGATATGTATACGTTTAAATTAGGATGAATTCAATTTCATCCAAAAACAAAAATGATCTGATCTTAATAACCAATGAGTTCTTAAAGCTTCGAATACTTGTAATATTTTGTAAACTTATCTTTATATATTTTATTATAATCATTTAATTGATGGAAATAAAAATGCCTTTCTTTTTTTTCTGAATCTTAGGAAGTTCTATCGCAAATCTTCGCCACACTGTACGACTACCCATCATTGAAGACTTGCGAAGGATTGAAGCATTACGTGAAAGATTGCTTGAGAATTGCTTGGAGTCTTTCCAATCAGTGCCCTCCTTTTGTGATTGAGTATGAAGAAAGAGTATTTCGAAAAGATCTTCATGTACGCTTCCACACTTCGAATCAAGAATCGGATCGCATCAAAACTTATCTTTGGCCAACACTGATGGAAGGAAGAAATGGACCCTGTGTTCATAAGGGAGTTGTAATCACATAGTTAAAAGTCTCCTTCACTTCTGGGTTACCTGTGTTGTATTTATTTTATCTATTATTTACAAGCATTACATATTTTGAACTGTTTTCTTTCAGTATTACGCATAAAGGTTATGTTATTATTTTTGTATTAGTCTCGTTGATCGAGACATGGATCATTTTGAAATAAAGTGTATGTCGTGTATTACGCTACATTCTCTTTTATTCAGATTTTTTGTATGAGAAATTCAGTTTATTTAATTAAACTCATCTATTGTATTGTTTTCATATTCCTAATAAATTTATTTAAATTCATATTTGAATTAATTACTACTACATTCTATTGACAAACGTCAAGTTCTGCAACGCGCATGTTAACGAAATACATTTTTAAAAAATTTTGCAAAAGTCATCGGTGTTTTTTTTCTTTCTTCTTCTTCTTCTTCTTTTTTTTTTTTTTTTTTTTTTTTTTTTTTTTTTTTTTTTTTCTTTTTTTTTTTTTTTTTTTTTTTTTTTTTTTTTTTTTTTTTTTTTTTTTTTTTTTTTGTTATAAAGAATTAGAGTATTAGAGTATTCTTATATACAATCTTGCATTTAAAATCGAGTGTTTTATCATTCTTGTGTGATTTTTAATCAATTTTTTATTATTTAACCAATAAATTGTTATTATACATGATAAAACCTGATTCAGAGTGCAATGGTAACGTGGATATGCAGCTTGAAAAAGTTCTAGGATTAGAATCCGCTGGTGGTATATAGGAAGATCATATAGTTGGTCAAGCTGTCACATGGAATTCATCCCGGAAGACATTTTTTTTTCCATCATTCTTGGAGAAAACATTTAAAGTTATTCAATAAATTATTATTTGTTGCCGTCATTAAAAAATAACGCTATGTCACATCGAAATGGTGTCCACCATCATAAAAGAAATATCAACCAACAACTTGTCAATTCACGTACCATGCTCTAAAAAAATCACTTAAATTTTCCTATTTGATGACATTCTGTGTCACTTCCTCCTTTATATTTCCCGATGACAGTTACAAAAAAAGTATGATTATTTTATTAACACCATTGGCATGTGTATAAACGATTCATCTATTTTCAGCATACATTAATTTTTCTAGAATAAGCCTAATTTACTCCTACACCTTCTAAAATATAGAGACATATATTAGAATGTAAAAATAATATTAAAGCTATGTATAAGCATCTCCATGTGATGAAAATGAGTTAATATGATTTTAAAAGAAATTGTGAAAACTTGAAAATATACCCTTAATTGAAAGCAGTGAATTTGTGTGTCTATAGGAATTAGTAAATTTAAAACTTTAAAATTGTCATTTTAATAAACTATGGTTAGCACAATACATGGAAATCTAGAGAATTAAAACTGCAATGCAGATAAACGAGCAATCATAATAAATATATATTGCTTAAATTTAATAATCCCATATATGTCTTGAATTGAATTTTCACTACTTTTGAATTATATGAGAACCTTAGTAGTTTTGAATCAATTATTATTTAGATTTGTTAAAGTAATAAAAAAATGTTAATAGATTTAAAGTTCAGTCTTGGGTAAGACTGTAGAGGCTAATGTCTTTGAAATATAATTTTCTATTGGAATTGACATTAGACAATCACTATTTATTCATTTGATTAGTAAGTATTTAAGTAAAGATGAGAAATTAATCTACTTTGTACAGTAGATTAATTTTAGAAGAAATGCGTCTAAAAAGATTATTATCATATAAAATGTTAATAAAAAAATCGATATTATTGGCATGGAAGCTCACATAATTAATTAATGCACTAATTACAATTGACAATGAAATTAATTAAATGAGTTAATTAATTAATTAATTAATTAATTAATGAAAATTAATTTAATTAATTAATTATTAATGGGCGAAATTAATTAAAATTGTTTTACTTTATTGAGTTTTTTAAAACTTTGAAATGTTATTTTTAAAAATATGCATGTATCATTTTTAATACTAATTTAATCAAATGTCTAAATGCATTATATGTCTTCATTCTCCTGTATGCCAGCAGATTAAATTTAATGTCAAATTTCTATCAAAAAGAGGATCTAAAATAATAAATTATAAGATATGGTTTCAGTTGTCTTGGTGTTACTAAAAACTGAAGTATTAGTGATAGCTCTCAGTTACATGCTTGAAACTGATTCAAGAGAAGACGAAAAGCCTTATTTTCAGACTGTTCGAAATAAACCTATCAGTATATGAGAGGAACGGTAAACGTTTTTGTACTGAGGGTTATACAGCTTGTTATTGAAGTTTGTTTACCCTGCTATTGAAGTTTATTTATCTGGTTAAAAGCAGTAAAACCTCAAAAGGCCTTTTAGATTTCTACTCTATATTATATATAAAATTCCACTCTATCTTATATATAAAACTTAAATTTAATCAAAAAAAAAATGCAAGCAAAAGATATGTATTCTTCTCAAAAGAACAATTTCAAACCATATAAAAATATTTGTACACAGCGTTCCATGCTAATTTCTGAGATTTACAATCATCATATGCAATCTCCAAGATAAATACGTATCAATGATAAAAAAACATATATATAATAGAATTTCCAGGGGTTTTTTTCCTTGCCCTTCTTTTTGCTGCGTTTTGCATAAACAAAAATACAAGGACCCTGGATTAAGCGAAAGAAAATACATCGTCAGCTTACAATTAAAGAGCAATTCAACATTACATATAAAAATTATTTGGAATTTTTAAAGTTATCCAAAAGGAGTCAAAAAAAGTATCAACTAACAACAAACTTAATAAATACAGAATCGTTATGAATGAAAACTATATTTGTTTTACAGACGGTTTAAATAATTAATGGCTTAAGGTGATTATATACGATTTATATTTTATTATATTTTATTTTTATATACGATTTTACTGCATAAACTGTTGGGGACATATTTGTATAAGATGGGACGCAACATGGAAATATAAATAAGTGCCTTTTTTTCTTATTATTAAACTAACACAATATTGCGCTTCAGAACTTCTCTCGAATATATGCTATGTATTGCTACCATGAGAGTTTTTAATCAAGAGTCAATCCTCTTAGAGAAGACTTAGACCTCGAGAATACTTACTCGATTATGGCCAGAGAATGGTTGCATTTGAGATCTTGGAAGTACTTAAACTGTTAGTACTATTTTTGTAACATTGACTTTAATTTTCAATTATGTAATCAACTTTCTAAGATATTTATGCGATTTTTATAGCATGAAAATTTGATTTGAAATTAATATCGAAGTGATTTTAATTTTTTTGTAATCGGAGAGAATAGCTGCGTCATCTACAAAATGGTTGAATATTTTTTGAGGTGTCTATGGTATGTCATTCACGTAAATTATGTAAGCTGTTGATTCCAAAATTCATCCTTACCTGCATTTATTAATTTGAAATTGTGGCTAAAGTTATTCTTATTACGAATGCCTTGTTTGTGAGGAAAGATACAAGTTTGTTAATTATGGAAGATGGTAAGCTAATTTTGGTTAATTTATAGATAAGTCCTTTAATCCATCTTTATCGATGAAGAAAATTTTGATAGTTTATTGAGCAGTTTTATCCATCTTTGGGTTGGGAGTGGTGAACATTCGTTTTCAGCAATTTGCTTTTCTAAGTTATTTTCCAGAGTTTCTGCTTTGTCAGAGTCAGTTAAGACTATTTTGGTTAGACATTGGAATGGGATGATTTAGCTTCGTTCTTTCTTTTTACAAATTTTTTTTCAATGCCCCATAGTTAGTTGTCTGTTGAGATCAATGATTTTAACTTTTTTCTCAACTGTTTTAACTTAAATTCTTATAAACTTTTCCAATTTTTTTCAAATATATTTTTCAGATTTTTCAAATATATATGGTGAAGAATGTGTTTAGAGGAACTTAAATAATTGTTATAATAACAGGGAAGTATGCTGTATGAATTGAGAAATGTAGCTCGCTGACAGTTGTTACTATAAAAGAAAAATTTAGTAGGAATACAGTTATAGCTGAGCGAATTTTTCACTTAAACTTATGTTCCATTGCTAGCATGGCATGTGACGTTTCTGTCGTTCCTATATGTTTTAAAATTTGCTATTCATGGATTAGAATCTCATACAAGATTTGTTTCTTGAATTGGAAAAATACTTAGGGTGAATGAATCTACAAATTATTTTAATTCGCAATATGAGAGTTTAGTTCATATGCCTTCCATGAATAGATTCTGAATCCAAAAGCAGTATTACTCATGGTTTATCAAATTTATATATCTGCTACTTAAAAGGGTATTTATTAATACACAGATAAGGGGTATCGGTGTTTTTTAATTCAGAAATTATGTTATCAATTTCAGGGAAGTTATTAATGATATCCAGAGTTATTGTCTTAAAATATACGGCTTCAGTTCATCTATATTTTTCACAGGGGAAAGATATTTTTCCTCCTTTCCTCATGTTCCGAATTCGGATGTCTATTTGAAAATTTTTTAAAAATATGATATGCTTTAACTTGAAGTCTCTTTAGATTTAACTTTATTTAATTCGATGACATTTGTAAATGAATCACCTTCACGAAACAATTTAATTTTAAAAATAATTTTGTAGTGATTGTGTAATTTTGTACTGAAAATAATTTGAATTAGGGTACATTGGGCCACTTCTATACAGGGGTATATGGCCTTTTTGGAAATTTATACATAATAGGTTTACGAGTAGGCATTGATATTGCAATTCTTAATTCCATTATTCTTACGCGAATTGTAAACAACTATCTTGAATGCAACAGCTATTGTCATGATATTGGATGTTTTGGTTATATTGAATGCATTTAAAACACATTGTGGAAGAGGAACTTTTCTTCTGGGGCTCAACATTTATAGTCATGTAACACAGCCTATTTAAATTGAAAATATTTTCAGTTTTTATTTGTCTGTGTGATGGCCATAAGGTACGGCAAGGATTTAGCTGTACAACTTTTGCAAAACTTTTTCGATATTATAATTAAAAGTTTCAGATTCATTCGTGACTTTTTCTATATTGCAATTACTTTGAAAAATTTTTAGTGCTCCTTTATTCTTGGGAGTTATTACACAGTATTCATAATTTTATTTTTTAGCAATTGGTAAATTTTCAATGTTCACTTGAAGTTTTGTGAAATACAACGATTTTATCTCGATTTTATTTTGATTATTAATTATTTTTAGGTGGAAATTATTTTAGGTTCTTCGGAGATCACTCAGAAAATTTTGGGAATATTCCTTTAAATTTTCAGTTTCTGGATAGGTAGATTTTTTGATAGTTAAATTTTGAAATTTGTTTTTAAGATTAATAGGCTGATATTTTGAGTTCAACCTTTTTATTATTTTCTTTCTGTTTGAAAATATGTATTTACAATCATTGTCAATGAGTTCTGCTATTATTTAAGTTATTTGGTAACAGAATTAGGTTATGGACGCTACAAGTCATTAACTGGTAGTAAGTAACTGAATACATCTTGAAACGATAGGTAGGTTTTTCTAGTGGCAGGTATAATTAGAATCTTCTTTAATGCCGGAGCCATCTTTTTCATATTCAAGCAAGATATTTATAATTAGTTTTTGTTTCCTCTTCAGTTTTTCAAGAGTACTTTACCTCCAATAGCTGTAATCAATTGGATTTTTTGTAAAGTGCTGTGGATTCTATTATTGGTTGGCAGTAGTCAATAACTAATTCGTATGATGTTCCATATATGGCTGCTGTTTATCTTTCAGAAGTCCTCAATTTCAGAGAGAACCTTAGGCTTCTCATTGTTTGCATAAATCATTCATAGTTTGTCCTACGATTGCAAATCTTTCAGCACAATATTTTTAAAGCATCAATAAATTAATATCAATTAATCAATTGAAATTAATAGCAATCAATAGCATAAATAAATCAAAGGGATCGAATAAAAAATAAAAAATATATATATTTAGCTCTATCACATCAATTTCAGTTTCCTTAACACATAGAAAATTTTCAAATCACGCTGAAAAACAATATGGTCTCAACCCCTGATTCCAATTAAAATAAAAAAACAACTTCAAAAAGTCTAATTCCGATATTTAGGCTTTGTTACTTGTTCTCACGTCACGGTTATGTTGGCGCTCTTGCTCAAAACACGGAAGTTAGTTGCATTCTTGAATTTGATTTCAGCGGATGTAACTCTACCGCTTATAAAGCTGAAGCATGAAGGGGAAAATTCCTTTATGTACCATACCATTTTACATGAATTGCTAAACATTTTCTTTTATTTGCGAAATATATGTGCTTTGAAATTATAATTTTGAAAATAGAAGATATCCTGTTGTTGCATTTTGAATTTGATAAATTTGATTTTCATACATGCTGTCTTTAAAAAAAAGCCTTCAGAGTATTTCATCCAATCATCAACAATTTGCGTATGTAAGATTCTTTATCACAATACTGCAAATAATTAAATTTTCGTGGCGTTATTTAGGTGTATACAAGCATTCATTACTGCCAAGGATATTTAAGAAGTTACTAATTGAAATATTCACTGTGCAACCTGTTAACCATTTTTGCATTCTAAGGCCTTGAAATTTTAATTATTTTATTATCTATGAGTATTTTGGATGCAATTTTATTTAAAAGGCAAACAAATAAATATTTTTTTTTTCAAAAAGAGTGTATTATCATAATGCAACTCTAAAACGCAAACAAAGCTTTTTTCTTGAATTTTACTGTATTTTTATCTGGTTGCTTTCAAAAGACTTGTAGAGTGACAAAATGCTTTTATAATTTACTGCATGTAATAAAGGGATACTGTTGATTCTGAAATACTAAAATGGAATGGAAGACACTATCGACTTTTAAACTGCTTTTTAATTCAAAGCAAAATATAATGAATAGTTAAATTTGTTATCATGTACTATTATCTGAAACGACACTGTTTTAAGTTTTATACAAAGCTGAAATGACGTAAGGAGAAGAGAAGGAAATGTACATGTAACCAATCACAAGGTGACGTTTCTGATATTAACATTTTTGGAAAATGTTAATCATGCTAAATAAGTTTCACTAAAATACAATTGGAATATTTGAGAAAAATTAATCGTCGTTTATAAACGTGTTTTGTTCCATACAAGCGACAAGGGTGTTAGTTTCCAGAAAGCGATTGTTCTGAAAATATTTTCTCTACGAGATGGTATCACATATAAAAGTGATGATCAATTTGAGAAAATTAATTGTCATTGATATTGTCATTATCAATTATAATTAATATTGCGCTTCTCTCCAAATTTACAAATAGTGTTATGCTGTTTAAGATTCAATATAAAAATTTACTTAAAACTTTTCTTTCCTTTTTAATATATATTTATTTTTATTTATGCTTTGAATTAATAAATTTTCACTCAAATCCTTCTCTATTGTTAAAAATTTGCTGTTTAAAAATTTATTTATATGAAAGATAAATTTGAAATGTTTGAAATAACCGAAACCTTTGTCATAGCATTTGAAAAACGATACATATTTCATATGAATTCTTTAATTATTTGATTATTTTATCAAGATTTCTGACTATTTAGACATTATAAAACAGAAATTAATCTTTCTAATTTTTAAAATTATTAATTTCAGAAATTGTTATTGTTAATGAATATATTTTTTTATCAACTACTAGTTTCGTTTTCGGATTTACCGTTTACAGTTCTTTTATGCCGGTCTTTAAACCTGGCAATCTTCCTGCTTTGTTCTTGTTGTGAACTGAGTAGCGCCACTGCTTAGTTCATTATTACTTAATTTTCGTTATTGTGTTTGATTTTTACTTAAAAATTGTTTGACTACATCTCGTCAGAGATGTTACACATTAAACTAGTAAACATTTGTTTCTTCTTGATTTGTGCCATTTGAAAAGGTAATTATTTTTCGCCATTTTGATATTATTCAAATGCTTCAAAATTTATTCCAATTTGCACATTCATATCGTTAGTTTCAATCAATATTACTGCAAAAATTCTTCTATGTGATGTTTGATGTCAAATGATTTTCATCATTAAATATGCCAACTTTATTACGAAATTGTGACAGAATTTTGAATTTGTTGAAAATAAATTAACTTTAGTTTTAAGTTTTTAAAAATATATTTAATAATTTTAAATTTTTAAATGATGGTATGTATTTTTGAACATATTGATCGCTTTCATAACGTAGGAGTGTCATGAGATTGCTTTTCTTGTGGTATTAATATTTGTTTCGGACACAGAAAATATGTTTTCCAAGGCGACCATGTGGTTCTCGTGCTGTTTTTAGTTTTTTTTGTTTTTTTTTTAGGTATGCAAATAACGTTGAGTCTGTTTACTTTTTTTTTTGTTCATGATTTTTTTTAACTGCTTGAAATCTTCATTCTGTGACGACTTCAATAATATAAAATATATTGTTTTACATTATGTAAATGGCTTCGTATGCTGAAATTTAAACAAAATATAATTATTCGTATGTAGTTGAGAATTGTTTTAAGTTAATTATTGATTTTTTTTTCGTCTTATTTTTTGAGTTGTTAAAATTTTATTTATTTTTTTCAAAATTTGAAAACCATGTATTATATTAATAAAATAAAATTAAGATTATTTTTGATATTAATTGATAAAATTTAGAACTTTAAAAGAATGAAAAATTTTTATTGATGTTATCAAAATTTTTCAAAAATTTCTTTTTTTTTTTTTTTTTTATTTCTGTTTGAAATTTATGAGATTTGATTTAAATAATTATAACTTTAAATTTTATTTGTTTTTATTTTTCTCCCTCCTTTTATAAAATTAAAAATTGAGCTTTCTTATATGTGTAAATCTGTCCATTTATGAAGAGCATTTACATTTAAAATTTTGAGTATTTTTGTTTGTTTCTTATAAAATGTATCTGTGAAATTTATAATTTAGCTTTCTGTTAGTTAATTTACCTATATTTGAAATCCTTAGTAGAGAAATTCTATACCTTTCTCTAGATATATATGAAAGTTAGAAATTCTATTATTGGCCTATCATTGAATAATAATAAATTTCTGTATATAACTCCCAAAATGTGTTGTAATTTAATGTTAAACATTAATTAATATTAATGTCATTCTTTTGACAAGTTTATAGTACATCAGTAAATAAAAACTCTTCTAAGATAGATATATTTTTTTTTTTTATGCTCTGTTATGTTAGTTAATTGTGTAATTTGTAAATATAGTTGTTGATACTCATTATTTGCTTTATATTAACATCCAATTATAGATAAATTTTTATTTTTATTATGAGAGGGAACAGAATGTACATTAAAAAATGTTTTGAGATAGAATTTTCACTATTTTTCTCCCAAAATAGTTCTAACATATATTTTCAAATGTTTGATAGTGCTGAATGAATAAATTAAAATTTTTCTCTCATTCAATTTAATTATATTTTTAATTATCATTATTAATATAAATTAAAATTATTTTTAAAAAATTAAAAATAAACTAGTATTCAAGATTGTGCCTTATCATTGGATGCTTAAAGAAACAAGTTTACATAATTTTAAGTGTTAAAAGTATTAAAATAAATAATTGAACTAGAGATATGCACAAAAGTCTATTCAGCTTAATAAAATTTTTATAGAGATGTAAAGAATTGTTTCTGAGTGGATTGAACCTTTTGAGAGTTTTTTGATACAAGTGAAGATAACATATTTATGATGTGCATTGATTTTTCTTTTAATCTTTACAAATGAAATTGATAATTCAGAAATACTACTTTGAAAGGAAACAAAAACTTGTAAATTGGAAAACATAATTAACTATAATTTTTATTATATAATTTTTCTGGAAGCTGTTTGATTGATTTTAATTCAGTAATGAAAAAGAAGGTTTAAGTTGTGCAAATCTATTCCAAATGTGAAAAATTGTGATTTACTTGGCACTTGTAACATTTAACTAAATGTTTCAGTTTTTTAATTTGAAAAATTTATTGTGTAGATAATTATTTTATTTAAGTAATTCAAAATTTTATGTTATAATTTGTTAACATTATAAATAAATGATCTATTTAAAAGAATTCTGTAATCAAATTTTTATATTTAACAAAAGTATAAAACATGCAGATTTCAATATTTAATTTTAAAAATGTAATTTAAGATATTTTTAAATAATTATAATTATTCTAAATATTTTTATTTTAATAAAGGTTTGGGCAAAATAGATGAATATTAATCAAAATCATTGTATAAACTTTAATAAGATTATAGTGTATTTAAAAATTAGAGATTTAAAATGTGGAAGAGTTGTTAGAATATCTTTAAATCGAATCCACTATTAAGTTTAAAGATTTAAAAACCTTTTAAAAACTTTTCATGGAGATTTTGTGAAACATTTAATTGAACATTCATGTATTAAATAAAAGTTATATATATCTTGTGTAAGAATTATAGCTTTTAAGTAAA
The DNA here is from genome assembly GCA_021605075.1 of Caerostris darwini. Lineage (NCBI taxonomy): Eukaryota > Metazoa > Arthropoda > Arachnida > Araneae > Araneidae > Caerostris > Caerostris darwini. Next base: position 380,158 of record BPLQ01010246.1, read on the forward strand.
AAGTTCAGTACTTGTAAATTTAATTTTTAAAGTAACTCAATTTGTTCTCTTGATATATTGATAGATTTTTTTTCTTTCTATAAATTTTAAATCAAGCTCCAGTCACAAAATATTTTTTGGGAAATAAAAGTGCTTTAAATATTGTTAATAATTAAAAATCCATTAGTAGATTTTAGAAGGTTGTTAGAATATGCCACAATTCAATTGTCAGTAGTATTTTTTTCTATAGAAATCATCTTTTTAACTTCTTTAAAAATGCAATATTTTTCTGAGAATTAGTCATTATTTCATATGAGTAATTCGTAAATAATTAGTATTGTTACAGGGAAGGTAATGTATATATGTAATGTGGGAGCTTTATTGAACTAAATAACAATTTTATATTACTTAATGGCTTTTCATCTAGAAATTTTATGCTATATCATTTCTATTAATACATAAATAAATGCTTCAAAGTTTAGGAATATCTTGGGCATAAATTAACATTTCATATTTTAAGTGCATGTTAAATTATATTTGTATGAAATATTTTTTCATGTTAAGTAAATTTTTAATTCTGATATTATACATTAGAACTAATATTGTTGATTTTTAAGATATGTCCTCCCTTCTCCCTTTTTTTTTTTTTTTTTTTTTTCTTGTGTATTTATATGATTAGCTTGTTTTATGCCATTCTTTATTTCTGATTACTTTTCTTAAAGTTATGATATGTAATTAATAATTTTTATTTTCATTTAAAGAAAAGAAGATTTTAAAATGTCATCACCTTCTCATACATCAGAATACTCATATTTAGGACCATTGTCAACATCTACACTTTATGGGCATAATGAAGATTGGCAATGGTCACCTGAAGACCAGTACAATCATTATACTTACCTCACTTCTAGTAGTACAAGTCAAGAGCCTTTGGACTATAGTATTGGTTCATCAATGTTTTTTTCCAATGAAGAAAATGTTGATAGCTCCTCTTATAAAGAAAAACCAGTGAATTCTGAAAGTAATTATCCTATGGATAATAATGAAAGACATGAAGAAAGACCAGCTGATGAACAAGTTTTTGAAACATTAGGTCAAACAGTAATAAAACATGATCCTTATCAGTATGAAGATTATGATGAAATTCCTCCGCCACCTAAGAAAAGAGGAAGAAAGAAGAAAGAACCAAATGGACTGAGGTAAAAATTAAATCATTTGAATTTGGTAGCCTCAATTTATATCTTGTTGTAACTTTTAGAATTTATGAAAATTAATTTTTACTGCCATTTCTTGTATAATAATTTGTATGTTATTTGCTAAAAAAACTTAAAATTTTGAAATCTCATAAAAGTCAATTCTATAGTTCAGTTACTTAAAAATGATTTTTGAAAACAAAATTTTGTGCGAGAGAAAAATAAACGATCTTCTAAACATAAAAAAAAGATGGGCATAATAATTGTAAATGGTGGAAGGTAGCCAGACTTTTACAAAATTAGACAAATTGTAATACACATCATTCATTAGTGTGTGTGTCTGCTAGTGGATAAGAAAGATCTGGAGTAAAGTTATGAATAAAAATTAAAAACACTTTACAGCAGGCAAAATTATTGTGATACTGATCAAGATTTTCATCTCTAGTAAATATGAAGATTACAAATCCCCAGAAAAATGTGTATTTTATTTTTGTCATAGTTATAAAATGCATTTCTTTTTGGTTTCCATTATCTTCAATTTATAGCATAATTTTTTATATAATTGTAGCATTAAAACTCTTTTGAAATAAAAAATGTTTTGTTAGTTTTATACCATTGGTATGAAATTGGAACTTGATTGGTATGATGTGCCAAAGAACAAACACAAATTGTCAATGGATTATATGAGATCTTTTATTTTTCTAGGCCAAAAATTATAGGTGCTGATTATAGACAAAAAATTAACAGCATGTTTGCTTGGCTTAAATTAAAGTAGTTAAATGAATCTTAATTTCTAATCATTTCATTGAAAGTTTATGTATTTTTAATTTTTCTGAGTAGCTCAAAAAACATGAGCAGCATTATATAAACATATTAAGTTTTTGAAATTTGTTTCCTATTATAATCGGTACATGCCCAAAAGCTTTTGTCTTTTGATAATTTCTTTGTACTCATATATATCGTTTTACTTCTATGAGTTCTATAACATAATGGTCAGTCCTTTGAGACTAGCCATACTGAGGAAGCAAAACATACTTGTCTAAAACTTCTATTGCAAAATAGCATGAATGAGGAACTCTCCCTTGGAAATGCTGGTGAAGACCAAATTTAGCATCTAATTACCAAGAATATTAAATTGTTCAACATGGAATCATAACTGGTAGATTATTTTTATGACAATCCTAAATTCCCGTCACCAGATTGGGACGGAAATAAACATTGGAGGATGGAGGGGGCAATTACTAAATTTCAATTGCTAAAAATTCAATTACAAAAAAATTGTTATTTGGTCAGTTATTTCCATTTTGGCCTGATATATTGGAAGATTGTCTTTTACATTTAAAGTAAGATATTATACCTTCACTGATTTTTTAATTTTAATGATATAAATTTATTTCAGTATTATATTATTTTTTAACTTCATTCTCCTTTGCATGTCTGCTAGTATTTTCATAGTTTTCAGGAAATGAGAATGGAAGACTGAATTTTTTTATTAAACATAAAAACATTTATTAATTATAAAAACCAGGGCAGAAAGTGCAAACTAAATCACTCAAGTAAGACTGATATTGACTATTCATAATGCCTGTTTAATTAACATAATATATTTTTACTAATTTTTCCTTGTTAATACTTTATTCTCAAATTTCTTTGTGGCACCAATTTATCTCTGAATTTTCCCTTTCTCATTCTTGGTGAAAACTGTTGGTAGAGGGAGGGGTATTAGCCATATGAAAAACATTTACTTGGGGCCAGAGAAATAATTTTAAGAAGGTATAGTACAAAAAAATAGGTGTGAGCTTCATCGTATTAAACAGAACTTCATTTGTTGGAATTCATACTATCGAGACTATAGGCATATGTTCACTTATGTTGTCCATTACATAATATCTGTAGTTATATATGTTCAATCAAAGTGACTAATGCAGGAAGTTATGTTTATTTATTTATAAAATTTGTATTTGATGAAATTGTACATTTCTATTTTGATGATCATATATGCATATGTGAATACTCTTAGTTGCATAGAGATATGAATTTTTTATCTTGCTTAACATTTATCCAAAGAAATAGGTTTATCAATCCAATTTGTATTTAAATAAGTAGTATAACAAAAATGTATAAGATGAAATCCCCATGAGACAGTGTGAGGGCATGTCATCAGAATCTTGGGAGTGTTTTGATAATGTTTGAAACTAAAATGTATTTTGTAAAAAAATTTCCCAAGAGTTTCCTTTTTCGAAGGAAAACTCGTTTTTACTTTTACCAGATATCAGTATTTCAATTGAAGGAATTTGCTCATTTAAATTGAAAAATTGAAAGCATTCTGAATTTTACAAATGACACAGAGATTGAAATTTTTTAATGCTGCATTTCATTCCGCATGGCATTTTCTACATTTCTTCAGTATTGATAGCTGTTCTGGAATGGACAATGTTCATTTTTTTTATGTGCGTAACTGTGTTACTCTATTTCTATAGAAGCACCATTTTGTGAAGTTTACTTTTTAAAAAATACTCAAAAAATTAATGAACAAGAACATTATTACTTAAATTTTGAAAACAAAACTCATCATGTTATGAAAATTAACAGTTCAAAAATAAATATTAAATTTGTTTCTGAAGACAAATTTGGTAAAATTTAGTCTCTCTTTCCATAATAGAGCCAGATCTCTCCTTGTGGTTTAATACATGTAATTGTTGTTGGGGGGGGGGGGTTGAATAGAACAGAAGTCATTGCTTTTAGTAGTTTGTATATTTTAAAAAGGGAAATATTAAAAAATATAAAAAAAATCTTGATTGTGTGAAGATTTATTAAAGTTAAAATATCACTGGTCTTAAATAAAAATGTTATCAGAATGATTAGCATTTATGAATTGGTCGTATTATTAGCATTTATGAATTTTGGTTTATGTTATTTAGTTTTCTTATTTTCATTAAATAATTGTTGACAATAAGCTTATTATGTAGTTGTAGATCATTCACAAAATATATTTTTTTGTTAGTTATGAATACATTAACACTCCTGATGGTGTGAAATGTGTGAAGCAAGAAAGAATCACAGAATCGTTTAAGCAAAGAAAAAGAATGGATCGATTTGATGGAATGCCTGAAGAAGAAGTAATGAAGAAATCTCTGCCAGATCATTTAAGTCATGGCTTAGATATTGTTATTGTAAGTGAATGACTTATGTTTTCATTCATTTTTTTATTTAAAAAAAATAATGATTAATTAAAAAGGGTTGAATTAATTAGGTAAGATATAGCCATTGCTTTATAACAAGTTTTGTAAAATAATCTACTTTCTGTTATCTACTTTTTATTGTAATAAAAAATAATTATTTTGCATTTTCAATTTTAAAAGAAATTTTTATTGTAAAATCTGGAACTGGGGAGTCTGAATTGGGAATCAAGCACTTTTGAAGGAGTCTGCTTAAAAATTTGATTCCCATCTGTTTTCTAAAAATATTTATTTTTCCAAAATTCTTGAAATTAATATTATGAAGACACTTCAATTATATCCTTCAATAATACATCCAGTAGCTAGGATAGTTATTGTTTAACAGCATGCCAAGTGTTGACATTTCTTAGGACTTAAGGCTTATAAAAAGCAATTTTGGATCAACAATGAAAGATGATGTTATAGCAGCTGTTCTATTAAGAAAAAAAATTTATATATTATAAATATAACATCTTTCCTTTTGTCTTAAGCTATTCTATAATACTTTGTTACCTATTAATATATTATTTCTATTGGATATATGTGTTTTTCTTTTCTAAGCAAATCTAAAGTACAAGAAATTAATTAAAGGGGCTAAATTAGTGCAAATACTACACATTTGTAGTTGTACAAATATACTTGGTTATGCTAAAACTGCTTCTATAGATAAACGAATTCAATAAAAGTTATTAAATTTATTTCTTAAATTCTTCTAAATGCATTAATCCTTCTAATCCAAAGCCATCTCAAAAAGTAAGGAAAAAAGAGTTGGTATAAAAAATCCAACTTGGAAATTGGAATTTTTTTTAGCCCAACTCCCTATGCCTGGCAAAATCTAAAACAACTGTAATGTGAATATGGTAAATCTATCTGAATATAAAGAAAGCTAGATATTAACTTTACATAATATGCAACATTTTGTTTGTTTTTAAAAAATTACTTAATTTTCATGAAATTTTGTAAGTTCCTTCTACAACTCTGATGAAATTTCAATCTGAATTTAAGAGGAAGTTAAAGTTCTTGCTTTTTATATGTTAAGATAATAAAAATGTTTTATTTGCACCATAAAAACTAAATTATGATTCCTGAATATCCAGTATAATTGAATTTATTTATTCTGTAACAAAATTAAAAAATTTCAATATTTTCCTTATAGTGTTAACACAAGTATCTTTATAATTGGCTGTTATGAATCTACAAAAACTGAAATTTGATGCCAGAAAATGCCTTATATTTAGCACACAGTTTGTTGTTCATTTATTCTTAATGTATTAAAAAAGATAAAATACTTAGAATAATTTAAACTTAAAAATAGAATTATAATATCAATCTGAATTGTAATTTTGGGAATCTCTCTGGCTGGCTATTTTGTACCTTTATTTTTAATCCTGAAATAAATTGTGCCATTAGCATTCTAATTGAAGCTTACAGTTAAATTGTATGCATATAATTTTATGCATAATTAAAGTGCAGTAATTTATCTCATTTTTAAATCCATATTTATTTATTCTAAGTAAAAATTATAAAAGAAATTGTTAATTTTATTCATAAATAAGGAATCTTTCAAACCATTATTGAAGATTTTTCTTGGAAAGCTTTATAGATATTTAATATTTTCCTTTTCTTGTATGTCTTTGTTTTCAATTTTCTCATCCATTGTCATAACCATTTAGATATACTTATGGTTTTTAAATTGCATTTTTGTGACCATTAATATTATTTTTGTTGTAAATAGTGTTATATCTCAAATATAGTAATTTACTAGAAAGAAATTAGAAGAACAATTCTAGTATATCTTAATCCATTAATATTTATAATAAATTTTAATAATTTTGTTTAATAGCATATTTTTATTACAGATTGGCATCAATCCAGGCTTAATGGCTGCATATAAAGGACATCATTATGCTGGACCCGGAAATCATTTCTGTAAGTTCAGCATTCTTCAAATATTAAGAATAAATATAATTCTTAGTTGATTTTTGTATTTCCTTTTATTTTTGTTTCCTTTATCTTGGTTTTGTATTTCTTTTTATTCCATTTCGTTTTGTTTTTTCCTTATTAAAATATGTAAGAAAAAAATTTTTTTTGATTCTCTATAAGAAAAATATACTGAAAAAATTTTGGCATCTTTAAATGGGTGGGGTTTTTCTGTACATAATTAAGACATATCTGATGTGAAGATTTTAGTGTGAATTTATTATTGATATCGAAATTCCAACTGGAGTAATGAAACATGAATTTATTGTAAAATTGTTTTGAATGCAAAACATCATTTTCATTTGGTGCAATAAAAAAATGTAACTCTTTTTATATATTTGCTCATAAGATGCAAGAATTCTTTAATATAGTTTCATATGCTAATGAAATTGAATTTTGAATTTCATAATATATGAAATTGAATGAATCTAAATTAGTAGCTTTAAAACTTCATTTGTCTAATTTTAGCATTATCATATGGTAATATTTAGAATTTCAATGTTTACTTGAAGGTAGTCAAATCAAAAAATTTATTGAACATTAATTAGGAATAATGAAATTGTATTTGACTTTCAGTGCTTATTTTGTGTATAACAAATTATGTACAATGTATTATATATTTTAGTAACAACAATAAAAAAAAATGTAACTCTTTTTATATATTTTGCTCCCATAAGAGAATTCTTTAATGTAGTTTCATATGCTACTTTAATGAGAATTGTAAAAGTAGGCCTTTTACAATGATGTCTAAATTTAGCTTTAAAACTTCATTTGTCATTTTAGGTAATATTTAAATTTATTTCATCATTCATCACTTCTGTCTTGGATAAGCTAAACATAATATTTTTTGTTGCTTTGAATCGTAAAATAGTTCTTGTTGCTGTAACTTATGGCGTAAATATTTGCAAATCCATATAACCTATCGAAATAACTGAAGTATTGCAAACTATTCGCATTTTTAAATAAGAATAAAGAGTATACAGATAAGATCAGATGCATCCTTTCAGTAATTGTGATGTATGAAGTTTTTTTTTTTTCTAAAATAAATGTAATAATGTATTGTCATACTTAAGCAGCATGCAAATGAATTTTTGATTTATTGCTCTGATTTAAATTCTTACAGATCAGGTTGAATTTATTTTTATTAACAGGATGCATTTCTATGAACTTCAAATTGTCAAAAACGGAAATACTTTTAATATTCAAGGTCGTGTATATCTTGAGAAAATTAACTTCATATCTGTCTTTTTCATTTTTGTTGGTTTCTTGCTATCCCCCCCCTCCTGAATTATGCTCTTAATCTATTTGTATTATATATGTTTTTCTTTGTATAGTTTTTACGTATTATTTATACATAAATTTTAAATTTAATTTTTAGTGCACTATCAAGTAAAAGATCCTAATTTTTATTTAAGTATTTTTCTAGAATATTTTTACCTATAATAGTATGGCCACTTGTCCATTCTCAGAATAGTATTTTTTTTAAAGCATAAGGTAAAATTTAGTTTTAATGCATTTTTATCAAAACAACTTAATAAAATTATAGAGCAATAAGTGTGTTCGAGATTTGTTTTTCTGAGTTACGTATCATTATTTACCTCTTAATTGTTTCTTTGTTCTCACTATGTTCTAATAACTGACTCCCCTTTTGTAGTGGGTAGTGGTTTGCCCTCTTTACAGCAAATTAATTGCCAGAAGAGTTCAGAGTGATAAATATGCCTAAAAATGTAATCGTCACTTTATTTTTTAAAGTGGTGGGCATGGTTTTCTGAAAATGCATTCTTAGCAAATCAGAGTATCAACTTTTGCTCATAAGACTGCTTTTCTATAGCATACTGTACATCATCAACTTATGTTATTCCTAAGTATAGGCAACTAAGATGAAAATGCATAACTTTATTATTTAATGGCTAATGTCTGCTATTACTGAGTTACTAGATAATTTACAAGCACAAAATATTGCACATGTTCCTAGTACACTAGTTATTCTATATACTACAGGACTATGATCAAATAACATCCTGTAACTTATGATAATTTTATTAATTTCATTGTTCTTATGAATTTAGGTAATTTTTTACTGTAATGTTTTGCATTAAAGTATGTGTATAAGAGAAGGAAAGGCTAAATTTGATGAAGAGGTCAGTCATAATAAAGATAATTTTCTTTTCTCTCTTCTAAGCTCACTTACTTCCAGGAGATTCGTGGATCTCTAATTAAGATTCATTCATCCCAAAGTACTTTACTTTAAGCCAATTATAAATTTAAAATAAAGATGCATTATTGAAATTTCTCACAAACTTCAAATGTTTATTTTCATTTATATATATATATCAGTTTATTCTAACCTTTTTTTAATCACTGAATAATATTTAAATTAAGATAAACTCTGTTGAGCTAAAACTATTAATTTAACTTGCAAGAGAACATGATGTAATAAAGTCTAAAGTTTACTATTATAAATTATATACATTGCCATAAAGAATATTAGTTTTTATTCTTAATTTTTCTTTAAAATTATCATATGATGAATTCCTTGTAGGGAAATGTCTCTTTTTGTCTGGTCTTATACCAGAACCTATGAGTGCTGTGGATGATTTCAAATTAATGGCTCATGGTATTGGTTTCACTAATATTGTTCCTCGCCCTACTAAAGGAAGTGCAGATTTAAGTAGGTAGGTTGGTCTTATTTGCTTTCCTGTATTTTGCAATTGAATTGAATATTAAATTTTGCCTTTTGTTTATTCTCCATTCTTTGCTTTTATAATGTTTAAAATTATCACTATCACAGAAAGGAAATTAGAGAAGGAGCTGAGATATTGCTCTCCAAGCTACGAAAATATCAACCAAAAATTGCTGTATTCAATGGGAAAAGTAAGTTCTTCTGCCACCATCATTATACATTCCTAATTTGAGAATAAATTTGAATTTAAAATGTTTTTGCGGTTAAATTTTACAAATCAGTCGCAATATATACTAATATTATTAATTAAGCTAGTATTTATCAGTTTCTTTTTGTTCTTGAATTATGATTTTAGCGATAAAATATAGCTGTATAGCAATATTAAAAATAGCAATAATTATTAAAAATGAAATTTAGAAAAATTAAGTGTAGCTAAGAATATTTAGATTGCCTTGTAATCTAATAAATGTAGAGAAAAGATAAAACTTAAAAAATTTGTATTTACATTATTCACTTCTATATCGTGCTAGTTCCATAATAACAAGATAACTTTTATTTCTACTTAAAATTTGTCTAGTTGGAAGCGTATTAATATGTTTTCAAATACACTATTGTCTAATTTACAATAATTTATAAAAAAAATGATATAAATATTTATTATCCCTTACAGTGATTTATGAAGTTTTCTCTGGAAAGAAAAACTTTGATTTTGGGAGACAACCAGATCCAATTCAAGGAACTGGAATTGTAAGTTCTTCCCATCAATATTTCATTCTTTATCTTTGTGTTTCACTTTAAACAAATTGAAGAGTGAGGGACTAGCAATTATTTTATGAAAATAAGTTTTATATAATTTAAAATTGAAAAAGCAGATATTTCCCTGTGTATCTCAGAATATACAATATGTTATCTTATTATGGTCTTATGTAGTAATATTCAGGAATCTAAATTTTTTTGTTTATTTTATAATTAAAAAAAATTTATATGTATTTATAATTGAAAACTAATAAACATGTTAGACAATTTGAAGAAAAGTTTATTAATCAGAAAAATGATGTGCCATTTCCTTTATTAATTCTCTTTTTAGATCATAAGATTACGTAAAATTTTCATGTTTGAAATCTTTAAACTTTGTGAAAAAAAAAATTGAACTTCTCAAAAATTACAGAATATATTATATAAATTCTGTAATTTTAGATTTATTGCTAGTCATATTTTTTATCTTGAAATATTTTGAATAGATTTTTTTTAAAGAAATATTTTTGTTATTTGTATACTTAAAATATTCACAAAAAAAAACAATCTTTAGATGTGCTCTCGTAGTGTACAAATACATATCTTTTTAATCTTGTTCAAATGTTCACTAGTAATAAGAAAGTTGTTGCCCTTTTCCTTTTTCTGTTAAAATTACAAATCATGATAATTTGAAGTTTTTATTTAGTGTTCCTTTTAGAAAAATTTAAATAAAGACATTTTATTAATTTCACCTGACCAATATATACATTAAATTAAATATTCAATGTAAGGAACAGTTTTGGAAAAAAATTCCAAAACATTGTATTTGATATCAGAAGTGACATTAACATGTTTTTATAAAAATCAAAAACTAAATGTTTTTCCAGCAAACATTATAAATTATTCGCTATTATGTATTCAAAATTATAATGAAGATAGTTCTTTTGATTTATTTACTAATAAAGTTTCAAAATCATTTAAATTAGTTATATAATGCTCAAAATAGTTTTCATCTCTGTTATAGTACCAGTATGAGAATATAACTACTTCCTAACTGGCAGTTACTAGCACTCTGTTTTTAAAACCAGTGAAAAGATTAATTATTGATAATTTTAAAGTAATTGAGACCTATGCTTAACAAAATGTTTCTATAATTTTTATTTCTACCTTCAGACCACCCACAATTTTAAAATGTCTTAAATCATTCTACATATGAAGTTATTAATCAGAATTATAGAAAAAAAGACAAATAATTCATTTCTCAATTTTCTTTATTACACTAAGTCTTATAACATTTTGGGTTTTAAATTCATTTCTTTATAAAAATTGGAAGTACTAGCAACTGATAAGAATACTTTATATGTAAACAATAAATCTTGAATAAAGAGCATTGTACATGGAATTTAAAGATATGTCTTCAAACGTAACTGGATTAAAATAGGTCCCCTTTGCCGATTTGAAAAAAAAATTAACTATAAATATAGTAAAAGTTTGATGAGGTAAAATCACATGTTAAACATTTATGTAACTTATTGGTCATATAAAATTGAATTAACTAAATTTGAATTACTGCACTTTCATCCTCTTGACTATTGGAATATCCCAGTAAAAGAGTTCCCAACTTATCTACTAGGTACTTGGAAGTTGAATGAGATCATTAGAATGACTGATCATATGGAAAATAATAGCCAAATACCAGGTGTGGCTGTTAAGAATACTTATTTAAAAAATGTTCAATTTGAGAGAAAGGTAAAAAATTGGTTATTCAAAGTATGTACTGTTGCTTGTTGTACATTTTCCCCTTTTCTCTGGCAAGTTATGGATTTCCTCTAATAGAATTCATACATCTTTTGAGTGGTGCTGTCGTATAATCATTTTTCAATATCTTTGTAATTGTTGAAGTGTTTCATGAAAGGTGTGCGAGACAGATGAAAACAAATAGTTTTCAGACAATGCTAAGTTTGAGGAGTATAATGGGTGAAGTGACAAGAGTTGTTCCCAGCCAAGTGCAGAAGTGGTTTCGCTGAATAGTTTCACTATGTGTGATGGGGTTTGTCATTCTGAAAAATCACTTTTTCCATGTCTTGTAGCCCATTCTGGTCATTTTTCGATCAATGCATGGTTCAAATTGATGATTTGTTGATGGATCTTTGTTTACATATTATCTGTGTCAAACAATTTGACATCTTCAAATTTTTTCAGTTAACCTGAGTGCTTTTTGTTTTTGAAGTCGAAATTGCCACTTTTGAATCGTCTAAGCCAGGAGTCGGCAACCTTTTGAGTCAGAAGAGTCAAAAATTACAATTTACAAAATTTCAATTTTTAAAGAGCCACAAAAATTTTTCTTGACAACAATAAATAGTACTCGCATAAATAAAGTTTTTTGATAAAAAAAAAGAAAGAACTAATCTATTTATTCATAAGAAAAAATATCTATTTATTCATATATAAGTAGTTTTTCACAACAAATTACATAATATATATATAGCATGAAATAGTTCTTCATATTCCTCGTTAATCCATTCAGAACGATTTTTAAATTTTTTTTTTTTTTTTTTTTTTTTTTATAAAATAAATAATATTTGCGTATGGAACTAAAGAGCCGCAGCTTCACATCTAATGAGCCGCATGTGGCTCGCGAGCCGCAGGTTGCCGACCCCTGGTCTAAGCCAATGCTCACAAATGTCTTGAGTTGGGACATTGCTACCATAAGTTTAGACAGTATAAATTTCCTCAGGCCTACAATGGCTTTCAATTGTGTTTTTCTTTTGATTGAACAAGAAAAACAGTAAATATTCTTGATTTGGCTTGAAGCTCGGCTTGTTCACCTCACGAAGGAAATATGAAGTTTATTCAAAATCGTTTAAACATCAATGGAATTATGAAAAGTACTGTCATAGCAACAAAATGGCATGATGTTAACCAACTCTTGTTTACAGTGTCATCTGTTTAAAAACAAAAAAGAATTATTAATCTTAAACCTGGTAATATTCTGAAATCTCTTCCTAAAAACTTAATTCTTTTTTGTTCAAATGGTTCAAATTTAAATAATTTGATGAAACAACTATGAATTCATTTTCACTTTCAGGATTATTAATCTTTTGTTGTATTCAGTACTTTAATCTAATAAAATGTCATTAATAAATGATGTTATAAAAGATATTTGATTAGTTAGTAAGGAGGAAGGGTACATATTTGTTAAATATACACCTTTACATTTAACAAAAATGTTTTGGCACCATTTTTTTGAGTTAAACGTTAAAGTTTTGTTAATTTAAAAGCCTCTTACATCTAACCTAATAAACTCTACAGAATTCTCTATATTTAGTAATAATTATTTGATGTATTTTAAATTTACAACATTTAACATAATTGTTTTTCTGTGCCTGATGAAATTTGTCAGCAATTAGACGAAAGGAAATAACATTTTAATTTACCTTTGAAGCAGTAGTAAAAGAGTTATTTAATTGTTGCATTATTATTTTTTTTTTAATTATACATTGTTTTCATGTAGGTTCTTTAAATGTATTTTTTTAGTTATTTTTCTTTAAAAAAATCTATTGTTATTAATGTATAATAGATTACACAGAATTATGTTCAGGAATTTTCACATTTATAATTACTATGCAAACTAAATTGGAGGGGAAAAGTATTTGCTCTTATACTTGCTCAAATTAATGTTTTTATATCTGGAAACATTAAACTTCTATTCCACTTTGTTTTACTGAAAACAGTTCATTTAACAGCCTAAAAATTCAATGCTAATGATATTTATACAGTTTAAAATTTAATTCTGTGTTATATTTTTAAGAAATAAGAAGGTTTAGAAGTGTTTTTTAATTAATTTATAATTTGTTAGAGTTACAATGAATTAATTAATAAATAAAAAAAAATTTTATCAAGTCTGAGTTGTATACCACTTTTCCTGTAATACTTTTCTTAAGTATTTAACTTATATTCTAGTATTTGCAAAGTTGTTTTAATCTAAAGAAGTACTACTCTCTTTAGAAAAGATTTCATTTCCTTGTTGCCTTTCAGTCTGTATTCGTCATGCCTTCCTCAAGTGCAAGATGTGCTCAATTACCGAGAGCTGTTGATAAAGTTCCATTTTATATTGCTCTTAAAAAGCTAAGGGATCATTTATGTGGTACTCTACCAGATCTGGACTTTTCTGAAGTCTCATTCCCAGATGTGAAGTTAAAAGTAGAAATAAAAGAGGACAATCATGAAGAATGTTACACTGACTATCGTAGAAATGATGTTAGTGCTACAGTGCACCGAAGTCTAGAAACAGAGACAGAGCTGAGAATGATGATTCCTGTACGGGGAAAACGAGGTAGAAAGCGGAAAACTGATTTAGGTCGATATCCTGTGCCTGTTATTCATACAGATGCTGTTCCTGTTCGACCTCGTGGTCGTGGTTCTGGTAGGCGTGGAAGGGGAAGAAGACCTGTTGAACATAGTGGATATAGCCCATCAGGATCATCTTGGTCTGGATCTTCTACAGTTACCTCGCCATATTATACTACGGAGGCTGCAACTCCTCAGCATGCTTGGCAACATTGGCAAGAGAGCCAAAATGGAACTGATTCTTCTTTCCAAGATCAATCACAAACTCATAATATGAGCCCTGTTCATAGCTACCAGATGCCACATATTGATCATGCTGTCAAGCAGCCACAAAATGATCAATACTATGAAGGTTATAGTAGATCATATATGGGTTATTCTCAGGCTGACTGTTCATATGTACCTCAGGTTGATACATATGCCAAAGTTAAAGATGAGTGTTATGATACAAATTTTAGTGAGTATTAATGCATCACATTTAAAAACTAAATGGTCCTTGTCTTATAAATGTACCTTTTTCTAGAGAAAAGAGACTGCAAAGTAATATGTTTAAAAAGTAGATTTTGGTTTTGATTGCATATCAGTATTCGATTATATTCTATTTTATGTGTTTTAAAAAGGAGAATTTAATATTTTTACTAGATTGTCATTTAATTTTTAAAAGACGATTAATTCATCGTGTTTTAAAATATTTTTTAATTAGTACCTATATGCTCCATTTAGTTATATTTTGCTGTCTCTTTTGGTCCTCCTTTCCCTTGTTATCAGAATTTACTCCTTTATATTGGAGGAGTCTAATCTCTACTGCCTGTTCATATTGATTGACTGATAGTCTAGTCTGTTTTTATCATCTTGTCGTTTTCATCCTGGATGTTTTGTATATGTGAATGTTCACATAGATAATTTTTAAAAATTCATTGCCTTCATGTTCCTGAAAGATTTATATTATCAATGAGTCACTAAATGAATAAAAGTGCAATATAACTGAACAGTTTTTCAGATTGTTATGTTCTTTGTTACTTTTTTTTTTAAACTGGTTTTGTATTTTTGCACTGGTAAGCTAATTTAAATTATTGTGCTTAGTCATTAATAAAGCTGTTAAATTGGCTAAATATGCTCAAAGCATATTTAGCAACTGTTTTTAAATGTTATTTTGTTGGTTAAAAAAAGAATTATGCCTTCTAAGAAATAGTACAAACACAAATTTTTTATAGACTTTAAGCATTGCTGCAGAATGCAGGTACAACTGTCCTAAAATTTATATGGGAGCAACAAAAAAATGATTTTTTAGGTATATAATTACTGTTATTTATAATTCCATATTCTGTCATTTTCATTTTATACCCACTTTACTTATGTTGTATAGAATTGGCAGCTTGTGGAGTTTTTATTCAACCTATAAATAACCATCAAGAACTCATCATTTAAACTTAAATAACCTCATTTAAGTAAGTTAAGGCATAAATATTTACTCAATATTAATTCTTTTTTTATTTTATATTTTCAAATTAACCGAGAATAAGTTTTTAAGTTTGCTAACAGGCTTGATTTAAAAAAAAATCACCAATGTCACAATTAGCAAGTGCATGTGCATCCATATTCACAACATAAGTCTTTTTGAAATATAATTGTTATTAGAACTATACAATGAATATCTTATAAATTTGTGTTAATTTTATTATTTTATCATAAAACTATTTTAAGAATTTTTCTTGCAAATTTTTTTAAAAATTGTTTATTTCAATTTATATTTTATGGATATTTAAATTGTTCTGATTTGTTAATGAAGATGCATTTCATATTTCTTTATTTTATATTTGCATTTATTTGTTGCATTTGAATTATTTTCATTCTTTGCCTTATATCTCAGTCATTTTTTATTAATAATTTCTAAAGCTATGTTATATGAATCATAGAGTTATCTTGATATGTAGTATTAATTTAATTATATAATAAAATTCATGTAATAACACTAAATAAATGCAATAAGTAATTTAATTTTTTTTAAAAATCGAATGCTTAAGTGTATATTTTAATAGAAAAACTTGCTTGAAAAAAATGCTTGTTTATGTATTTTAACACAATTTATTTTCTATCTTTATTATTGAAGTCTGACACACTAGTACAAATATCATGGAAGTATTTCTTATAAAATTAAGATAAAATGTACAAGTTAAACATATCAATCAAAAGCATTGGAATAAAACTACTTTTATACAGGTAATAATTTATCCTTTCTGAATTATAGACTCAGAAATTTTCCTATTTGTAAATTTTTTGATGTTTTGATTATTGTATTATTTTACTGTTTATGAAAGAAACTATTATTTCATCTTAATTTACTATTTAAGATGAAACTTTTCATGCATTGTTCTCTTCCATTTCCTAATAACTATTTGATCAACTGTAATTTATGCTATATTCCTAATTGGTAACTTATAATTTTGTTATTAAAAAATCAATGTTTTTCTTTTATGATGTTGGCAAAATGAATTATGAATTAATACAAAAATTTTTACGATTGTTTAAAAAAAATCTTTAAAAGCAACATTTATCTTTTTTTCCCCCTTTATTGGTTTATTATATGAATTTTAAGTTAGTATCTACACATTTCTGTATTTTACTTGTCTTAAAAGTATAAATTTTTATTTATTTTAAGTTTTTCTCATTTATTAGTTTTACACTATGGATAAAAAAGATTTGTTTCTTTTTTAACTAAGAAGGATATTTATATATATTCAGGTGCACACCCAGGAACCATTTACAAAAGCTCAATAAATCAATGAACTATAAGTAATTAAAAAAAATATCTGAAGTTTAAATTTCATATACTAATTATTTTATTAATAATTTTTACATTGCACTAATTTGGATCAAACACATAAAAAAAAGATAATTAAAATTCAGAAATATTACATAAAAAATTATTTAATTTCAAAAAAAAAAAAAAAATACATCAACTAATTATAAATTAAAATTGAGTCTTCTTTTTTCATTTACTAGTTTTTGAAGTTAACATAAATAATGTAATCCATTATTTGGAAGAATATTTAATAAAAATAAACCAGGAAAAGCATCTACTCAAATTCAAGTATGATAAGAAAATTACTCTGATAAAAAATGATTTATTGAAATTCTCAATATTTAACTAAATCCATTGGGCTTAAGTGGAAAGTGGCCATAAGTTTGAAAGCATGAACATGTCATTAATGACTTCAGGGTGGCTCAAGCCTGCCAACCACCCTCTTGGGTGTGTACCTGCTTATATTTATATTGAATACAATTTGAAGCTGGTGATATTTCCTTTATTATAAAATGAGAACTTGTGTGTTTCCTTATCTTAAAAATTCATTGATTTTAGATCAAATTAACTATTATCTTCTAGCATATTCCTCATCAATTACAACAATTTTATGTAATTCTAGTTGATTGTATGTTTAAATAGTGATTTTTAAGTAAAGTTTTTCAAAGCACTACTATTATACTCTTTATGTAAATTGTGTTCCCTTTAAATGAAAAACATATACATCAATAGTATGTTATGAATAAATCAAATCTTGCTATACTTAAATATGAAATACCTTAGAGAATCGTGAATGAAATATTAAGATTGTTTCAACTTATGTGAGGAATATGGTTTATATTAAATGAAAACATAAAAATTATCCTGCATTTTTTAAAAAAAATGTAAAATAAGGCTGCATAAAATTAAAGCCAAAAGAAGAATTCTATGGATCCAGAAGTTTTTCACCTTGATTTTCCGTTTTTATATTGGAATTTTTATACATATATATTACACAAATTTTATTGTAATGGTTTTTAATAGTGAATATTTTAATATAATGTTGCGTTTCAAATATTCTTTTTTAAATACAACTTTTTTGTTTCAAAAAAAATTTTTTTTTCAATTACACTTAATTTATTCTTATAAATGCATTTCATTATATTTGAATTTGTTATACAAATGTTTGGTCTTTGAAGAATATGCATATAGCCTGTTGACTTTATAATGGATTATTAAATGCAATCTTGCATAATAATCATATTTTTCAATTTTGATTCAGAATATTATATTTTCATACTCATAGTACAATGTAATATTCTGTGCATTTATTTTATAAAACCTAATACTTTTTTTTTAAATTTCATCATAAAAAAAGGGTAAACTGTTAGCTTGTTCTTTCTCTTTGTTATATTGGATATTGAACTAAAAACAAACTGCAATAAAATCTACCTCACATGCCGAATTGATTTATTTCTAAAACATATTTTTATGATTTACATTTTATCTCTGTCATACAAAAATTATATTTGAATTTTTTTTTTATTATTTTGAAATACAAATAGTTAATTTTAAAGTTCTAATTTTTTTAAATATTATTATACCAATATTAATTTGTACATTACATAGTTTTAGATATGTATTTTTTGTTAACTAAAATTGGATTCCTAGTCTTTTAAAACTGTGATGTTTTACTAATATTGAGCTGTGATGATTAAAATATAACCTCATGTTTTGTGGGTGTTTTATTCCAGGTAAGAGTGAAGCATGTGTTGATGTAAAAAACAATTTACTTTTTTATATTTGTTATATATCTGTTTTATTATACATTAATTTTATCAAATTATATAACAATTTTTATAACTTATTTCAGAAAATAAGTTTTCATTGTGCGAATTTCATAAGATTTATTTATGAAATTGGCAGTGTTATATCATTGTTTTGTTTGTGTGTGTGTGTTGATAATATTTTTCTCTATCTTATTTCTTTTATTATTCAGTTTTGATACTCAAATTTATTCTTGTTTTAACAATTTTGTCATTTTGTGTGGTGTAATTATTGCAAAACTTAAATTCTCCAATTTTTGGGGGGGTGTTATTCAAAATGTTATAAATGAATAGGCATCTTAACTTTTTTTTTCCTTCATATTCTTAAAAAATTTTGTAGAGAAGGATAGTTTTATTTCATTTGTAAATTATTATATGTCTGTTACAAGCTTTTTTTAATAGAGTTTATTGAATAAATTATATAACTTTCTCTGTTGAACAAATCTGAAGCCCCTTTTAAAAAATCCTGTTGGTGTTTATGCTTAGTGAAGATCTTGTAGTTAGACCATTCTAGTAATTATGCTCAAAAATAATGGATATCATGTTAAAGAAAAGATTTAACTTTACTTGAAAATATTTTGTGTCTTGACAAACTGATGCAATTAGGATTAGTATATCACTTTGAGTAATTTATTATTATTGAGAATTCTATAATCATTCCAAAAATGATAATTTACTAAAATAAAATTATTTAAGATTTGAATTTCTTTATTTTATGATATTTAATGTTAGACATTAATTTATAATAAATTAATTTGCCAGCCTTTTTATTTTTTTAACGAATTCTAACTTGATATCTGTGTTGTTAATGTAATAGTAAAAGTATACACTTTCTTCAAACCGTTTTTTAAGTCTTTCTAAATGTGTGTGTATGTGTATGTGTTGTATGTAAGTGTGTACAATATTCCCAAGAGTATTGCCTCTTGGTCTTCCTTAACTCTTGCAAAATAATTTTTGTAATGGGCAATAAGAATTGAATGTTTTTGCCTTTAGTGGATAGTGGGAATACACCATAATAATAGTACAAAGAGTTCAAATTGTGTTTTCCAATATCCAATTTTGATTAAATTTTCCAATAATATAAAATTTACTGTTTTCTATTTGTGTATAACTGTGCTCTTTCCCATGCGATCATATTACAATATATAAAACTGCATGAAGAGTTATCATTGATTTATATTCTTTATCTTTGTAAATATTTGTTTTACTATGTGGAATATCCACTTATATATATTATGATTTAAGAAGTATGTTACATTCCTTAAAACATACATTATTGAACAGCATTTAAAAATATTCCTTTTTATATTTATATATGGACAGAAATTAAAAAATAATGGGGACAATTTTTCATGAAATAATTCTTTGTTTATTTTCATTATTTTATAGGCATTATAATATCATTGTATACTGTTTAATTTGAATATGAGATATAACTTAAGATCTCTCATCTTTTGCCATTTATTTCCCCCCTCCTTTATTCCAAATATTCATTCTTAAATATTAAAGTCTTGAACATTGCTTAAGATGTAATAACACAATATGCATGTACATTCAGTTAAAATTCTAGTTTTTAAAATTTACAACATATTTTTTTTTTTTTTATATATATAATATGCAATTTTTCTTTTGTGAAATGAAATCTGAACTTCAGAATTTAAAATTTGCTTGTATTGCGATTCACTACAAAACAAATATGCATTCTTATGCATCTAATTAATTAACCATTAAGCTACTATATAATGTGTTAAGGAAGCTATTGTATTTGTTTACCAAAATGTAATTTTTCTTGTGACTCTGAACTTAATTATAATAATATGCCTAATGCCTATCATGCTACTATTTTTAAGTTATATTTTATCTTTCTTATTCATTAAATATATCATTTTCAATGTGACTGTATTATTCAGCACTGCACTGAATGTGAATGAACACTTTATGAGTAATAAAATTTATGTATTCTGATCTTTAATGTGGATTTCAAATTTACAGGGTATGTAAGTAAGTAGAATATACAAATTCATTAGCACATGCACGTTTCACAATCCTTGTTGCATTTCAGTGCTTTTATATTAATGAAATTAGTTTAGTCACTTTAAAACTAACAAAATATCTTATTTTAAAACTCAAATGGTTAAATCCAGAGCTTTAAATGTTTTTGACACCCTGGCTCAAAGTCAGATCTTTATAACAGTAGTACTTTCAAGGAAATTGTATGATTATGAATCATTGTAAGCTAAACACTTATAGCTGCACTTTTAAAGTGCAAATCTTCTTTTGGATTATTGTAATGTGTGTTCAGCAGATTAAAAATCTGATAAGCATGATATATTCAGTCTGATCAATTTGTTTTTAGACATGTGAAAAAATTATATGGAAAAGTAAATCTGAAATTGTATATAATTCATACTCTGAAATTGTTAACAATCACTGAAATTATTATTTTTTCCTTCACATTAAACACTTATTCAAGTTATTGGTTTTAATTAAAATATGCTGTTGAAATTCAATTGCATCAGTAAATTCTTGTGTACTTTACTAAAAAAATTATTATGAATGTAACTATATATATAATAAGCAATTGCTCAAATATATGCAATGATTTTTTTTATTTTGATTAAATTTTCTTTTTTGCATATTATTATTTTGAAGAAGAAAAAAAAAAAAAATTTTTTTAAGAGTTTTTGGTAAAAGAAGTATAAGTTCTAATATTGATTCATCTTAAGCTTAAACTTTGTGTAAGAAAAAAAAGTTTAAACTATTACTTATTAATCGCACATCATTTTTTAAAAAATAATCTAATAAAAAAAATTTTTCAAAATGTTTGTGGTTAATTTAAAAAGAAAATGTATAAAAGCGATTAATTGTATTATAGTAATTTAACTGAACTTAAATTAACCTTTTTTGTTTATATAAAAGGTTAATGTTATATATTTTTAACGGAAAATTTTATTATAATTTGTCTCAAATAGTTCCTACATTGAATCAGAATATGAAAGTAATTTTTGTGTGTATTCCATATTTTTATTTATCATTAAAAAAAATAAAGCATTCTTCAATTAGTTATTTTTTTATTAGTCACAGTGTTAATTGTCTATATCCATTTTTTTCCCTCGTTAAATTGTCCTGAAAGTTTCATTTACTTGTCTATGAAGATACTGAAACAAAACCTTTTTAAGTTGTACGTGTAGTTTTTGTGTTACAAAAACTTTCTGAACAATTTTTTTATAATTATTATTATGTATAAGTACTTTCATTTACTTTGCTTAAATATATTCCAATATTGAAAAAATGTATTCCTAAACATGTGTTTTAAATTATAAATCTTGCTGCTTATTAAATATTTTCTGTTTCAATTACATTCTTATTTTTGTATGGTTAATTTCATTGTCTCTGGCCTGGATTCTTCAGATACTTCATTTCTCTGTAATCTCTGAAAAAAATAATAAATATTTGTCTAAATATAAAAAAGCAAGAGGTTAATTTTTTTAAAAGTGTATTATATAAATTTGAAAACATACTTGATATTTGAAGTTCTATGACTTAATTTATTATTTTTATTGCCTTAAGAAACAAATTGTAATTTTATAGTTTTGTTATATATTTAATGAGCTGTAAAAATTGATTTTAGTAAGATAAAATTCTTACCTTTGAATGATTGTCTTTTCAACTGTATTCTTTTATTGGTTTCATTGAATTAGTATTATTAATCAGAAAGATTGATGGGATTTATTAATAAAATGAAAATTACTGATTAGTTGTACTTCTTTTTCCATTTGCTCAAATTTATTACTTGATGTTACATTGTTGTAGAAAATTACTTTTATTTAACAGTTAGATTTCATGTTTGCTCAAAATTTGTGTGTGTTGTGATAGGTTTACTAAATAAAATACCTAAATGTGTTTTTGTGATTGAACAAATGAATGTAATTTACATAACAGGAATTATATAATAATTTATGCAAAATCTATTTCTGACATTTTACATTCTTATTAGTACATATTAACTAACTTGTAATGATTTTATCATATTTGTGACTTCTTTCTATTACAATTAAAATAACTTTATTGATTTATAGTTAATAATGAAATTTAGGTATATGATTTTTAGTATTAGTGTCTTATAGTTAAAACTTTGCATCGAACTTGTGAAGCAATACTTTTTTGTAAATTTTATGACTGAAAATTTATCTTCACTCAAAATGTTTCTATTATGAAAGTATTTTGGCGTAATTGAATAATGAACTTCCAAATTCAGGTCAGGCAATTATTTGTTGAGTTTGGAAAGCTGCAATAGTATTAATTTTATGCTTTGCAGTATGTGCTACAGAATCTTTGTGATTGTTGTACTTTTTTGAAGAATAATGACCTATTTGGGACCAATCTATTTATTTTATTGAAAGTACCAAAGCCTTGGATTGAGTAAGAAGGAAAGTAAATGATTTATCTGCCTCATACTATTCCCCAGATTTGGTTAACACTAAACTAACTGTATTAAATGTGTACTACTAAATTTATAACTCTATAAGAGATATTTCTTTCAGTGGTTGAAGATTAGCTTCAGAACTCAAAAGGGGAAATAAACTCATGATTTATATAAATGGCTAAAATTTATGCACTGTATATAGCTACCAGGTCTACTGGATTCAACGAGAAACTCTCACGCTCCACGATTTTGATAAAATCCCTGCGGTTAGATAAAAATATCAAATAATTCCCCCCAAAAAAAGAAATCAGAAATCGCATGTAAGGTATCCATTTTTTAAGAAATATTTTCCATGTCTTTTTTTTAACCTAGAATGATAATTAATGAACAAAATCAAATGTTTTCTGCCTCTATTAATTTGAATTTCGAAGAAATTCATAAAGTAATGCTAAAAATTGTTGATTCTTGAGCAATTTTTAAAACCTACTGGATTTTTCACCCCTTTAAATGTTGGCAGTCATACAGTGTTTGATATCAAGAAAATATTTTGAATATTAATTGAAAAAATATCTGTTAATCTTTGAAAAGCACATTTAAAAAATAAATGTTGATTTTTCCGAAATACTACGTTTACCAAGTTTTGAATTTAAAATAATAATTCTTGAGTTGTGTTTTGTAGTGTTTTTCTTTTATTAATTTTCCAGAATACAAGTGAGCTTGTATAATTTTCTTTAAAAATTTTTAATGCAAAATATAATTCTTATCATTGAATGTACAACTTGAATGTATTGCAAACAATCAATAGATGATTACGAATTAAAAGTCTGAAAATCAAGAGTCCAAGTGCCAAAAATTTACTTTTGTATCAGTGCAAAAATATCATTATTTAAGTGCCAAGCCTTATTCATTCTGAAAAAGTCAGTTGCTTCTTTACTGTAATAGACTATCCTAACACTTTAAAAGTACATGTTAATTTTTTTGGCATTTTAACTCTTTAGATTTTCTCTCTTTGACTAAAAAAATATTTGAGGGTTAACATATATTTTCATTTGATTTAAATGATTAAAAAAAAAAAAATTCTCTGAATTGTAATTTTTAAAAATTGTATTCAACAAAAACTGTCTTTTTATTCAGAGTGCAATAAAAATGAGTGTAGTCAATGTTCAAAGCATCTTAGTGTCCGTGCACTTCTAAACATAGAAAAAAGAATTGTTCTAATGTAATTGTGTATAAATAGGTACCAGTCAACTTGGGGATGTTTCACTGTAATTTAAAAAATATATATATACATATTTTCTAAATTTAGTTCTTACAGTTTTTCCCCTTAACATATCGATTTAGTAAAACTAAATTACCTTATAATGAAACAAAAAAAAAATGATCCAACTATTTATTATTTTTGCATACAAATACTCAGGATATCGGAAAAACTGGCTTTTTTATGAACGCGTGCAAAGTTCAATTAGCTATTTAGTGGTCAAAATGTACCATCTTATTTTTTAAAAAAATATTTCACTATTTAAGTGTTGATTATAAATAATCCCTTACATTTATAAAATAGAAAGTTAGATACCTCGAAAAAGTTAACAAAATAATTTATTAAGCATTATTTTAAAAATTGACTTTTTTTTTTCTTCCAAATATGTATACCTTTTCACAATTGTTATTCAAAAAAAAAAAAAAAAAAAAGTATGTATGCAAAAGCCATTTTTATTTAAAAAAAGGTGACTGGACTTTTATAATACTGCACTATTTAAATTTAAATCCTTAATAATGTCACTAAGGTGCTTTCCCTGCAGTTTTCTTTTGTAATAATTTATATTATTTTCTGTTTAAGTGAATGTCCAGTAAAATTTCGTGATATGTGATGTTTTATGTAAATAAAGTTCTTTTAAAA
This sequence comes from Caerostris darwini, assembly GCA_021605075.1. Lineage (NCBI taxonomy): Eukaryota > Metazoa > Arthropoda > Arachnida > Araneae > Araneidae > Caerostris > Caerostris darwini. Next base: position 405,227 of record BPLQ01010246.1, read on the forward strand.
ACTAAGAATGTGTTTGTGTGGTTATTAAATTCCAAATCCTGTTAATCACTTCTGGGCGCATGAAGTCATAAAAACTTTTAATGTATTCAAATGTTTTAAAAAAAACGTTGATTATATAAAGCCAATAATTTTCTTTTTTAATGAAACGATAGTGTTCCAAGTTTTTATAGGTAATATTTTTCCAAATTCTATTGAAAAACGTAAGTAAATAATATTAACATCAAATAAAAATCTTACACGATAAACATTTATTGTTATATTTTGTAGACACAAAGAAAAAAAAAATTCCGGATCGGTTTCTTTGAACGTACAATTTGTCACGAAAACCTCATTGACTGGCGATGTTCACGTAAGTTTTCCTGTAATAATATTTTAAAAAATATGTGTTCTTGATTGTAAAATGCAGCTAAGCTGCTATACAAGCGACGCATTTGTTGAAAAATTATTTAAGTTCAATTTGTTTTTAGAGATACAGTGGTGGCCCAAAATTTTCATTCATTTAATGATAAATTTTGAATTTTATAATTGATGCAATAATGCTTGTATTTTATATCAATTGGTTCCAAATGTTTCGAAAATCTCGGTTATTAAATATGCAGTATTTTACTTAATAAATATTACCACATTTCTGTAGTATATTGTTTTTAATACATAAAGTGGTTTTTTTCCCCCACTATCTACTGACAAGCATAATAGATTCTGATTCAATTAGTATAGAAAGCGGCTTTTGAATTCTATTTGTTATTCGCCTTAATATTGGATTGAGTTTTACAAAGACCGATAATATGAAAAGAAACACAGATGAATGTTCTAGGATACAGATAAAAGATTGACAGAAGTAGCACATTCAGTATTTTTAGGCTATGATATAGATAACGGTTTAAAGTTTTTGGACTGGTCGACGATTTATGCCAGTAATATTCCTGTTATTCGTTATGGAAGCAAATCAAGTGGATCGAACTATTGCATTAGATGTGGGTATTATTATTTATTTATTTTTTCCTTGGTTATTTCAGCATAAGAAGTAAATTGAGATGTTAGCTTTTTTGCTTCAAGATAAAATAAATTCATAATTATTTTAATTTCCTAACATTTTTTCTCTTATTTCACTGAAAACAGATTTTGATTTTTAAGAATCATTTTGTTGACAGTTAACACATTTTGATTCTAAAGAGTAACAGTGACCAATGGCGGTATAATTTGAACAAGGCTTGTTTATAATGGCAAGCTGTCTGTGAGTATCCATATCGTTGGCAGATGAAACATCTAACACATTTTGATTCTGAAGGGTAATCGGTGTAATAGTGACCAATGGCGGTATGATTTGAACAAGGCTTGTTTATAATAGCAAGCTATCTGTGAGTGTCCATATCGTTGGTAGATGAAACATCTTTAAGGTGTTATGTATATATAGTCGAATGTAACTGTTCAGGTGTTTAGCTTTTAACACTGGTAGGATGGAATAACAGAACCTTAGATCGTTTTCTTAAACTAGTCTTCGGTGTAAATTTAGTCCTCGGGCTTTTAGTTCATCATAATTTCATATACAGATAGTGCATAATGTCCGATTAGAAAATTATATCTTAACATTAATTCAAGAAGATGAACTTTTATTTTAAAGTTATGAACATTATATGAATGTCTGACTGAGCAGATGTAGACGTTCCCAAAAAAAGGTTGGCTGTAAGTTTCCTTACAGTTTTAAGATCAACACCAAATGCGTGCAAGCTTTTCTATATTTGACATGGAGGTAATAATCCCCATTAAGAGTAGATGGTATTAAAAACAGTAAAATGTAGATACCTATTAATAAAACAATATATTTGACTTCGGGTCAAAGCTAGGAATATTTCTAAAAATTATAGTAAATATGTTTTGTATTCTTCGAAGATTCGTATCGTAGCTGCGTAGTTAATAAAACTTTGGTTTTCGAACCAAGGGTACTTGTTCTAACCTTGAGAAACGATGGTAAACTAAAAATTTTCATACCTATGCAGATAATGGAGACGATAAATCTGTATGTAACCAGACATTCCTGTCAGGATTATCTATACTACATAAAAAAAAATAAAAATCCATGTAATAATTAATAGCACGAAATCAAGGCAATTACAGCTATTAAAAAAATTAAAACTATATAAAAATAAATATAACTATATAAAAACTATAACTATATAAAAAATAAAACATAAGCAGCATCCCTGCAAAACATTTTACAAAAAATAAAATTGGTGAAGAATGAAATGAAAACTTTTTTAAAAAGAAACAATTAGGAGATCACGATAAATCTGTATGTTTGAAATATCCTTCTGCTGAGCTCTAGGGTTTGGTTTGTCGCTTTAGGGTGATTTTGTGCACACTTTAGGTTAATTAGACCGGGGCCTACAGTTTAACGTGGATTCCGAACCACTAACAAACATCCGTGCCACCGCCAGCTTTCGAACCTGAAGTCTGTGGTTCCAAAGGCCAGAGCTCTAGGAGGGAAGAGGCGAACCTTTGGGGGTGTTCGTACAAAATTGCAGTGGCACAATTTCACCCACATCATTCCTAAAACTGTAAAATTACTTCTCAGCTCCACGCACAATAATTTGACATAGTAAATACTAAATGGATATTCAGACAAAAAAGCATAACATTTCGTATAAAATAATTTAAAAAATATTACAATAACTGTGTATTTCGAGTAGAAGACTTTCAATTCTGTCGTGAAGAAATAAACTAGTTTCAGAAAAAATCAACAGTTTTAAAAAATATGTATATTACAAATATTTGTATATATATATATTTATATGAGAAAATATATATGATATATATATTTCATGTATTTGTATATACAAATATTAAAATATAAAAATGTTTGTAAAAATATGATATTTTCAAAATAAGGGAAAGAAATATTTTATTTAAAAGATCATATCTTAAATTCTTTGCACGATATTGAAAATATATATATATTTAAACATCAATTATTCGTTCATTTAAACATCAAGGATTTGTTTGTTTCAAATAAATTTTTCGACTTTACTAAATTTATAGAATTGAAGTAAAAAAAAATTTTTTTCATTTAGTTAATTGTAAGATCTCACAATATTTCCCTTCAAAACACTTTTTGAAAATGATTTCTTCATTTGTTTAAAAAATTTCAAGTACTAAAGATAGATTAAGTGTTTTTCTTCTTCCTTTTACTTACAAGAACATGCGATTATAATAAGTGCATAAATATAATGCATTTTTTGAATAAACTTCTTAAGATAATATTGTATAATTTCGTAGAGATATTAAAATATATGTTGTAGTATAATTATATATATTTTAATATTGGCCGAGTGACAAGCGTATGGTGCCACAGGTTTCGGGCTCGAATCCCGGGGATGCCAGAGATGTTTGTAGTGGTTTGGAATCCTCTTTAAATTGCAGGTCTCGGTGAAATATGACTGTAGAGCATTGAGCAAAGGGCTGACAACCCTACCCCGTAAAAAGAAAACATCTTCTGCCTCGACGTCTGCCAACAAGCAGACGGCCTTGGCCTACCACGGGGCTGTTGCTTAATGAAGAAGTATAATTATAAATAAATAAATAATCAAAATTTGAAAATACGTTAGAGTCCCTGCCCAAAGGGATATTAGCTGGATTTGTATAACGCTTTGTTTGTGTGTTTATCTCATTTTGTTAAGACGGAAAAATTGCATAATGTTTTATTGTTTTTTTTTTTAATAATAAATACAGGATTTTTTTTTTAATACTTGTTTAGTTTCCTCTGTATTACAATTGAGGAAATGCTAAATGGATTTCAGTAGTTTCCTGTTGAAAAGTACATTTTACAGGGGAAAAAACAAGGGGGTTCTCCCTCTCTCATCCTGTTGTAATAGATGCTCATCACGAAAGAACTAAAAAGATTTCGAACAGACTCACTGAATATCAACGGTATAATATTTCGATTAATAATTTATGACCACACCCATCGGCGCTTGCATGTGAGTCTCAATACTCGGTCCGTTAATGCTGTTTGTCGTAAATGTATAGCTTCCGGCTCTTTTCTCATTTCGAACCGCTCAATGGAACTGCAAGTGAATAAATAGCAGTATTTATTGTTTTTAATAATCTTGAACAAATGCTTTTTTTTTTCTTTTAATGTGTATTATTTTTTTTATTTATTTGGCATCGCTTAAAACGTAAAAGTCTTGACGTGACAGGCTTGCATGTTTATCCTCAGGGAAAAAGACTTTTCAATCTTATACCCGATTTCATAAAAACGCTAATATATATAATATTTAATATGTGTGTGTGTGTGTGTGTGTATATATATACATATAAATTAACGTTTTTATGAAATCAGTTATAGATTGAAAAATCATTTTTTTTCCATGAGGATAAACATGCAAGCCTGTCACGTCAAGATTTTTACATTTTAAGCGATGTCTATATATATATTTTTTGTGAGTGCTTAATTTTTACTAAACCAAAGCAGGATTATGTTCTAATTTTTAATATATACCCAAGAGCCAAAACATTATGACCACCCCTACATTTTGCAATGAACTCGCCTGGATGACATGGAAGGCACGTGATCAGGTGGAAGTGGTATTTAACTGCTGCTGGAGAGTCTGAAGAATCATTCCGTGTCAGGATATGCCGTCTTCCAGGCAAACAGTTGCTTCCTCAATGTACAGTAGGTCATACACAGGCCGGTGGTGGCGGTATTATACTTTGGGGGACGTTCTCTTGGGCGTCTCTGGGAACCGTGGTTGTGGTAGAGCAGACCATGAATGCTACAGGGTATCTGAACATCATTGCGGACCAGTGGCACCCTTACATGGCCTCTGTTGAAATGGAATGTTCCAACAGGACAACGCCCCTTGTCACAAGGCTAAAATTGTGTTGGAGTGGTTCCAGGAACATGATGCTGAATTCCAGTTAATGTCCTGGCTGCCTAACTCACCGGATATCAACCCGATAGAACACATTTGGGATGTCCTGGGACGGCAGCTCAGAGTCCAAAGACCACCAATTCGCAATATCTCGGATTTGCGTGACCGTTGCTTAAACATCTGGTACAATCTGTCTCCAGCCATCTACCAAGGACTTGTGGCCTCCATGCCAAGGCGGGTTGAAGCTGTGTTGCGCGCCAAAGGTGGGCGAACTCGTTATTGACAGGTGGTCATAATGTTTTGGCTGTTGAGTGTATATATATTTATAGAGCTTTCAAACTCTCATGAAAAATTAAAAAATAGTGTTTATTTTTTAATTGCTCTAGTTTAATAAAAAAATAAACACTTAGAAAATATTTTATTTGTTGTTTTCACTTATTTAAAATTAAAAGATTGTAAGTAATTTTTAATAATACTCTTTCCTGGATACAGTGTTCCTATCTGTGTCCTTTTTTTATATTTATTTCTCTATTACACTTTGCTTGTTATGAGAACAGCAGCCATTATAAAATATTAGTTCTAAGAATTCGTTGTATATTTTATCGGACTGTCAAAATCATGCTCTATTTTGAGATTGCATTCAACAAAACTGTAATTTTTAACAACAAATGCATTAAATTGCTCAAGCCTATTTGGATCAACATGTATTTGTTGACAAACATTTCCGGACATAAGTTTAAAAAAAATGATAAATCGCAATCTTTTGATGCACTTATTAGTATGATTTCTTTTAGTTTTATTACAACAAAATACTGATTGAATCAATGTAATATCACGCATCAAACTCTTTATTTTATTTTTATATTATATTATTCCTATTTCATTGTATTATTTATATGTGTAAATAATATATATCATTTTTTCCCGCGCCAATCATGGACTTCAGAAGTCTATACATCCCTGGTTTAATTAATGATTATGCAATCATTTTTATTGTTATGTTCTTTTTCTTCGGCGATTTCGTTTTAGATATCAATCAAATTATGGCTAGATAGGAAAATACCTTGCACATTTTTTACCTTCTGCTTATAGAATCTATCGGTAAAAATCTAGATCAATTTTTTTTATAGATTCAATAAGTTTTTAAGTCAGTTTTTCTTGCATCTTCAACAATTTATACGCCAACCTATCGAATAACACATTAGAAAATTTGTAATATTAATTTTTGGACTTCTTAAAAACAAATGGCCGTTAGAGTGAATCCTCGATGACCACCTTTACTTAATTATTTACCGTTTTCAGAGCCAAATGAAACATCCGAGACACGAGAATTTTCGCCGTACTTGAATAGATTTCTTTGGATTTTGTACCGAAACTAATAAGTGACAATTCGTAACTTTACCTATGTGCTCTAATAAGGTATTAAAAAAATTGTGTTATTAATCTTTGGATTTCTTAAAAGTAAATGGCCGTTAGTGCGAATTCTCGGTGGCTACATGTATTTTATTATCTACCATTTTTAGACCCGCATCGCAGCAGTGCACAAAACACGTTGATTTCTGACAAAAAGAAGAAGAAAAATGTCATCTATTGATCAAATCCTTCTAAAAATTGTTTCCTTGGTATTTTGGTGATAAGTAATTCAAATTTGATAGTTTTAAAACTATCTGAATAAAATTTTATTTTAATTATACATTAGATGTTTCGGAAAAGATCAAAGATTGCATTTCGGTTGTATATGAGTTTTGTTTTCTTTAAAATATAAATTTTTTTACGATATTTAATTCAAATGATATTTAATGAATAATAATAACGTTATTTTTTCATGTTTAATTGCAAAAAATATAATTTTGATGGTTATTATAACTATTTTTCAAATGTCTTATTTTTACCATAATTATAATACAATAATCAATGCTGCAAGCTCCACTATTCTCCACAAATGCAAATTTTTGCCAAAAACAAATGTAAATGAACAATAAAAACGCCCTATATTAATTTCAAAAATTGAGAAAAAGTAACTTTGAAATAGAATAATTATTTTTTTCGTAGTTCATATTTTACATTAATTGTGATACGAAAACAACAATAAAAACATTCATTACACATTTTAACTAGAAACTTTATTTCAAAGTCAAAACTTTTAAATAAAAATTGCTTTTTATAATGGAAAAGTAACTTTAAATGTTACTTGTAAATAAAATGCAATAAATCTAATTCTTATTCTCTTAAATCGTTCATGAAATATACTCATTTTGATCATTATTTTAATTTTAGGATTGTGTTAAGCGTTGAAGAGATCAGAATATATTAATGGAAAATAAAATAATATATTCATTATATTTCATTAGAGAGAGCCAGCTCTAATAAAATGTTCCCGATATCTTTTGAGTTAGGATATTTTTTAAGTTTTTTAAATAGTTATCCGATAAATAGTAATATCAAAGAAATAATACCTGCTTAATGAATTAACATTTAGTACACTTAGAACTTATCACATACGATTCACATTAAGGCATGATTATGTGAATTGTATGTTATCCTGAGGCATGATTATGTGAATCGTATGTTATCGTAAAGCTTGATTATGTGAATCGTATGTTATCGTAAAGCTTGATTATGTGAATCGTATGTTATCGTAAAGCTTGATTATGTGAATCGTAAGGCATATTAAGGTATGATCACATTCACAGCTTTGTTCTTTTCACTGTCGTTATTATATGCACTTTATAATGCAACAAGAATGGTATCTACTTTCTTAAAAAAAGTTTTTTATAACAAGTTCATTTCTGATGTATATATTATTCTGTTTCCTTTATATTGTAAGAGAAAATTCATCATTGGAAATTTTTACCCTTGTCATTTCATTTTAATTCTTTTAACATGATCAGAATTGTTACCAAAGGTTTTTGGATAATCTTTCACAGACATGATTAGCAAAATGTTTTTAACAAAAAAAAATGGAATGGTAGTGTTAATCTATTTTTATTTTTTGATTAAGAACCATCTTTTTCATTCCTTTATAATCAATCTCTTTCAAAAAATTTTACAGAGAAAAAGTAGAATCTCTGTCCCAAATCAAGCATACCTTCGTCTGGAGAAACACTTTTTTTATGATTAAAGTTTCTTTAAAATTTTCGTTTATTATTATTGTTTATTTTTTCATGTATTAATTTTTTATTGATTTAAAAGAATATTTTCGTTCGTAGATAACTGGTTCACTACAAAATTAAAAAGAAAGAGCGGGATTTTATAACATTAAGGAAGCGAATAAATTAAAAAAAAAAACCTTAATAACTAGAAAAATCGGCAATATTTCAGAAAGAAACAAACATGAACATTTTATTCCTCAACTTAGTTAACATTTGCTTTTAGATAATATGCATAAAAACATTTCTGAAGATAAACTGGTAGAAGTTAACTACTTCTCATAATTTTAAAACAGCGCTAATACAATATTTGAATAAGTTTGATCTCTTTTAATAAGTAATAATTTATCATAATTTATTAAAATAAAAATAGATGCTGTGTAGCGGGTAAAACCTTTTTATCTAAATGATATGATTGCATAATATAAATTACTTTATGAAAATTCTGAACTACCGAAGCTAATTGCTTGCAAAATCCTTTTTACTACAGCACATGTAGCTTCCTAACTTTGAATATTTTCATAGGAGAAGGAGTGCACATAAACAAGATTGAAAAATATAAAAATAATATATATTAACAAAAATATTTTTTAATATTATATATATTTTATATTAATAAATTATATATATATATATATATATAGATATAATTTTTGAAAAATATGTTTTTTTTTTCAAATCCGTCACAATTATAAAAATACTTCCACTCTTTTCAATTGATTGTAATTACTTCAAATTATTTCCACTCTTTTCACTTACATTCAAGGAAATTGTCAATAGTTTAAAAGTTAAAGTACATAATTTTTATGTCCTTAATATTCAATATTTAGAAAGAGTTATTGTGCAAAATGTCAATTAATTTAATACATGTGTATTAACATATCATGAAGAAATTATCCTTGCTAAATCAATCAACATTATAAAAATTAGAATGAAAATCTAACCACTTAAAATTCAAATTTTAATATGAAAAGTCAATTTGATTGCATAGAAAAAATTACCATGAAAATTTTATTTGAAAATGTTTCAAGGCTTCCATTTGCATGTTTTATTTCTAACCTGTTTTAGTTTGTGTGTTAAAAATATTTTCTTAATCAAAGTAATTATAATAAATATATTTTCTTAATCAAAGTAATTATAATAAATATATTTTCTTAATCAAAGTAATTATAATAAATATATTTTCTTAATCAAAGTAAATATTTTCTTAATTAAAGTCTCAGTTTTTATAATAAAACCCAGATAAGATTATTTTAAAATATATTTGTAACACATTAAAATTTTTAAAACCGTCTGTATAATAGATATCTTAAGTTAAGATATTTCAAAATAGAGTATATTTATTAAAACTAAATTCAATTATTTTCTCGACATAATAAAATAAACATTGTTATAGTTATTTCAAATATCTGTATGCAGTTTGAAAATTTAATAGAAAGCACTGAAATATGACCTCATAACGCTGTAACGACCACAGAATCTTCAGCAGATGATAAGACCTAGAAATTAGATTACGGGAATAGTACATGGATCTTACTGATGAAGTTTAATTTAAAAAGTTTGGTTGGCTATAATTGTTATTAAAATATTTCACGAGTTTTATTGTCATTGAAGTTTCTGATGACAAAGGTTTGATTGTTTTTCTAAACCGTGCATTAGCCGAATCTTTCCTCTGAGTTTAAATAATTGCATATTTCAATTTCACAAAATTGAGCTGCTATTTGTATTTCTTCAAGAAACGTTAATGCTAATAAGTTCTAGATTTCTATAATTATGAAATGCTTCTGAAAAATGATGGTATTTTAAATAAATTTAAATATTTTACCATTTTGCCTTTTATATTTGATGACAATAATATATTGGTTTTTTTTTAGAGTATTTTATTTTTAAAATTGGGTAAACTTGAGGTTCTATGAGATTTAATGTTCTTCGTAAAATAGCTAAAAAAAACGTGTTTATTTCATAGTTCTATTTAGGTTAACGAAAAATACCAAATACATGGAGGATTTTTAACATTATTGATATTTAGATTTTGAAAATCTGCAACTTGTATAAAAAACAATACTTTATTTTTACAATTTAACATAATTTTCAAAGTTAATCTCTATAAAAAATTAATTCATAAAAATGCAAATGTTCCATGGAATTTTTTTTTTCTCATTTTCATCTAACTTTATTTAACTGATAACAAGAAATAATGTTATTAAGGATAAAATTAGTTGGTCATATCATTAGTTAAAGTAATCTATTTATTTCTTAACATATTCTATGTAAAATTACACCTAGAAAATAGTCTCTTACTTGTTGTATAAAATTTTTCGCAGGTAATTTTATATAAATTAATTGGTTACACAAAAGTATAATGCTAAGACTTAAAACATTATATTCAGAACAATTCAAACATTTAGAATATTCAGTTTTTAAATTTTTACTATAAATTCGATGAATTAAACAATACAAAATGAAATATGAATTTACGATATCCTACCTAATCTATTAAGTTCTTTTGGAATTATTATATTTAACCTACAGCTATCTTTTCTTTAATTACTTTAAATATTTTATAATTTAAGCATCTTATTAATTAAAAAACCCCGCATTATTGATTGATGTGCATTCAAAGATGATTTTTAAAAGGCCACTTATAAAACTACCCGACACTCTTATGCTGGAAAAACCAAATAATGTTTATTCAAAACGAATGATCCCAAAATCGTTAAAATGCAAGAAAGTAGGACATTTTTTATTATGCATTTAACTAAGGCACGTCTACCTTAATTGAACTTAAAAGGGTGAGCATTTTAATGAAATACATACAAAACAAATATAAAATGCTAATAAGCCCAATTAATCCAAATGCCACATCCTGTTTCCCACAGAAAAATCTACATGGAGTTGGTTCCTTTCTTTTAACTTTCGAACTATTACTTTTTAAGGAAAAGTATAGCCTTTGAAAAAATCTGCCGTAAAAGGTAATAACATGCGAATACAAATGGTCCCAAAATAAAACAACGACCTCAGAAGTGAATGTATCTACCTTTTAACTACTTCGTCCTCAGAAGCTAAGTGCTAAAAAAGTTAATGAACTATCTTCCGATTACGAAATAGACAGCATCAGTTCATGCGACAACAAGGTTGCTTTTGTTTCTTCGGGAATATTGCTCAACTTCTGCAAAGTGAACAATAACTTGAAAGAGTTACGACATCAAGCAGATGAAATGAGGGGACCTTGAGATCGCAAACACCTTGGGGGTACCTCTGAATAGGGCCACTGACCCCTCACCCAATCTGACTGTCGAAATAAAAATATTAAGGCTCTTGCCGAACCTTGGAAAATGGGAGGAGGAATACCGCTGTGAGATCAAGGAAGCGGCAGATGGCCGAAGAAAAAGGGGAAAAGAATTATAGATTAAAAACGGTTTTATATCATGGACGTAATTAACTTTCAAATCACGCCCGATGTTTCCGGTGGTTACAAGAAAACCACCAAACCGACTATGCTCGACTTATTCGTCTCGATGGTCTCGAAGTATAACCACCCAACATTTACCAGACATAAGTTATAACTCTCGTAGGTGGTTATTTAAGACCAACAGAAATGGTTCGACAGCACTTTACCAACCATCATTTATATTGTGTAAGAGAAGTGAATGATCATATTATATAAGGTAACTACAAAATAATTTCCTGCATTTAAAAAAGGTATGTGTTTTATAAACTTTCTGTTTGAATTGTATTTTATCACTGAGGAATTAGAACTAGCTTAATTGTATTGTGTTCGTGGCCTTGAAGTAATTTTTAAAAATTTGTATGTTATGACAGCTTTACAACTAAATTTTTATAAAAATATATCGTATTTTTCAAAAGAAATTAATGCAATTCTTACAATTTGATTACGAATGTCGGCATCATTAAATAACTTCAGATTGTTACTTTGTTTCAAAAAGCACTTGAAAATGTTAGTTTGTATCGAAAAGCACTTGAAAATGTTAGTTTGTATCGAAAAGCACTTCAAAATGTTAGTTTGTATCGAAAAGCACTTCAAAATGTTACAATGTATCGAAAAGCACTAGAAAATTTTACTATGTGTTAAAAAGTAGTTGGAAAGTGTTACAATTTTATCTCAAACAGTTTCGTTAACACGCCGAGGTGGTATTCTTATAATGAAGCCGTCAACACATTAGCCGTTTTATGGATCAAATACTGATACAGCAAGATCTTCTTTGGGAAAAAAAGTCTTATCCGATTTCGTTTATAACATTATGTAATATGGATGAAGATTGTAAACACTGATAGTGATACTACTCACGAATCATTTTTATCTAAAAGGTAATGATTGATTTATTGAAAATTGAGATAGAAGTACTTAAACAGCTTTTCAACGATGGTTATCTCTTAATGCAGTAAAAAAAAAAAAAAAAAAAAATATTGACTCTTTTAACGAAGTATTTGATATTTTAATGTCTCTTAGATGATTAATATTTTGATCGGTACTGTTTTTAGCCAGACAATATTATTGTCTCTGTCTTTCCAATATAAAACTGTGAAAAAAAACGCGCAATATTCAAACGAAGAAAAAATAAGCTTGCTAATTTTATAAATTGTTTAATGTAAAATGCATTCAAATGGAAACTTACAGCTATTTCAAAAGACTATAAAAGCGGTAATATCCTAACATCCCAATGATAATTTGTGAATAAGGCATTATGTGTAATTGAAGTACGTTACTTTGCTACTTTAAAACAATATATTTCAAGAGAAAATGTTTTATAAGTTAACAAATATAGTAATTAATGTGTGTTACTTAAAAGAAGACTAAACTGCAATGCTTGAAGGATATGTTTATGTTAATTTAAATACACTTCTACGTGAAAATACGTAAGACTTCTGAATTTCTTTTTTTCTCATATTAAAAGAAACAGATTAAATCTAAAAATTGACTAATCCAGTGTTTGTTACTAAAGAATCGGATTTGACATAAGTAAATATTTATAAATCTTGTATGTATAAAACATAATTGATTGTGTTTTAACGAAATGTATTTAGAAATAAAAAATAACGTTAAATAACAAACCGAAAATTTAATTGTAATCCGACTGCTTATTTTTCTATTCAGTTTTATTATGGGGGGATAATATGCAAAATTTTACACATGAAATAGTCTTGTATTACTCACTTTATAATATTCTAATCAATTAGTTTCTTTCTTTTTTTTTGTCGTAAATTATACATAACTTGGTCTATTATAGAAATAAAAAAATATACAGTTAATACAAATTCGAATAATTTAATATTTAAAAACATATTATCTTTACAATTTAATGAAAAACGTCTTACATTTCAAAATTAACTTTAGTTTGAAAAGTATAATTCAAGCCATGGAAGTTTTAAAGCTGTAAGTTTATTATTATTTATTTGAAAAATACGAACCAAATATTAACCAAGTTAAAATATGTAAATCATAAAATATAAATATATATATATAATAATGAAATAATATTTTTTTAATAAATATAATAAAAATATATGTATATAATATGTAAATTATAAAATATAAATATGTATGGTTTACATATTCGACGAAATTAAATATGTAAACCATAATTAACAAATTTAAAATATGTTAATTATATTTTTTTTTCATCTTCAGCATTATAAATAAATATTTTTATTTTATTGCAGTCTCAAAAATTATTAATATAGATAGATAAATAACAAAGCAGTTATTTTTAAAGTTATGTTGATGTTTTCATTGTTGAGTAACGAGACTATTCTCCATTCTTGTGTGTACTTTCAAATTTATGTAAACATTATATTTTGTTTCTGAAAAGTTGTTGATTGTTTAAGATAAAACTTTTCGGGATACCTAGAAATTAATACTGAGAAAATAATTTTAAAAAGATAATTCTTTAAATGAAAAAACTATTCTGCTCAGTATTTACATGAAAATGTGCTGTAATGAATGTTTACCCATATTAATTTACCAAAGTATTGTATCTTTCTCTGTTGCTGAAAATATTATCCAGTTAAAAAAAGTCAGTTTAAAATCGTAGGACACCGAGTAAGATACTTACTCTACTCATACATTAATAACTATTTTCTTCATTTAAAAATGTGTACTAATTTTCTATCAATTTGATTATTGAATGAGACAGAGCTGTCTTGATAACGCACTGTAGTAACGCAATCTTAAATTTCTTGGAGTTATACTAAATTTTCTTTTTCCTCTAGTATTTAAGTATTAAAGTTCTCGTCAAAATAGTTTTTATTAAACCATAAGCTCTTAATTAATTTGATTCAATACATTCAAATAAATGTTTTAAAACGTAATTTTTTTTCCCGTGTTTCAATATCAAACAGTAGAGGGGCTAAATTTAGTCAAATTTCTTTGGACATTTAAAAATTTACTAATTTTTTTTCAATTTGATTATTGAATGAGACAGATAACGTACTGGAATAACGCAATCTTAAGTTTTCTTTGGAATTATTCTAAATTTTCTTTTTTCTCCAGTATTTAAGTATTAAAGTTCTCTTCAAAATATTTTTAAATATTTTTTAATTTTTTAATGTAACTTTGTAACGTCTAAAACTAATTTTTAAATAAATTTTAGCTGATTTATTTAAACACAGATAGTTAAACGTAGACGCGTGGTGTAAATAAGTTTTATACTGAATAGAACTAAACCGTGAAAAAGATGGATAAATATAAAATATTTCTTCTATTCCTTTTAAATACAAAAACACGCCATCTTACATGTTTTAAGTATTTCTTAAACATAAATCTAAATTAATATTGTTTAAACACATTTAAAAAAAAATTAAATCTCTGAATCGCTGAAAAATTTATCAAATCAAAAGAATTAAAAAACACATTATTTTAACGATATTTAAACGACATTTTTATAATGGCTTAATATAAAAACATTCTTAACCATCTGCTATATCACCTGCTTTGTATTTAGAGTATAACATCATTAAGCAATTGTTTCTTTTTCGTTGAATATGCATTTGTTAATTTATTTAAGATAAAAAAAGAACAGGGGGATCTCAAAATAAGATAAATTTATTTATAAGCTTCATTTTATGATTCCTTTCACAACACAATGACGTATAATTAAAGCAGTGTTTTTCTCTTCTTATAATTAAGGCAGTGTTTCAACTATATGAAAACGACTAACAATATATTTTTAAATTTAATCCAAAACCTAAACAAATGGAAATTTGACGAACACTTAAAAATGATTTTTAAAACTCATTGATTCTTTTTTATTCAAATTAGTTGTAACTTTTACTATTTTTGTAGGATGATTCTAATGCAATTTTAGAACGTTAGATTTAAAAATATTTTCTGTCAAAACTGTTGTAATGTTATTTTAAAGATTGTAAATTGTTGATCATTTGATTTAAACAACTAGAAATACTTTCATTTCTACAATTATAAGTGAATAATTTATGAAAGTAAATATCATATAATATCCTAAATAATATATATCATATTAGTAACCAACGGTAGTTAATTATAATTATTTTGTAAACTCCAAAATCTTGATTTATCTTTCTAAAATTTAAGGATTGAAATTACTAATTTAAACAACATTTACTTTAGCAATGTAACTTTTTCTTCCAACAATATTTCTTTTGCCATTTTTTTATAATGAAAGGCTCACAATTAAAATTAATTTATAAGAATGTAACATAGATTTATAGAAAAAAATATGTACTGAATTCCAGTTATGGAATTTTATGTAAAATCAAACACACAGAATCGTTTTAATTTATTTCTGATTAACGAATGACAACTTATTCAACTAGAAAATTAACATGAAATTGTTTTAAATTATACAATCAACGACATTTGAAAATTCATTGTAAGTCTTACCCTATTTCCGAATAAATTTAAATATAAGTATAACTTATTCAGTGTGAAGTCTTCTGAGTTGTGAGAAAATTGATATTATCTTCAAAGTTAAAATTGTGTAACTAATATAGTATGAAGCACATTTAATTTTAATTCAAGCTGTATACAATAGCAAGTCGTGGTGAAATTTATTATTTCAATTTGGAATAACTGTCAAGTCCCTGACTGATTGGCGGGATAGTGTCTTTAAAGTCAATACGGTTAGAAGAAATATTATGCATTTATCTCTTGTCTTCATTGAGTGCTTACTTAAAATAATACCAATGCAAATTTTTAAATGTAAAAGGGTAAAAAATAAGGCATGAAGCTCTTCATAAATTTTGAATTATTTTCAGGTATTGGTTAATAACACTACAATCAAGAGGGCATATTTCCGTTTAACTCTCTCGGAACCAGAAGAATTTAAGATGTAAAATATAGATATTAAGTAGATTATAGATATTGTTATTAGATATCTATTTATACAACATAAAACATCGTCAATGCGTGGGTTCTTGTAAGAAGTATCGCCTTATATCAACAAGGTTCTTTTTTTTACTAGTTTGCAATTTTATTTCAAAATTCTATTGAAAAACACAATGATACAATTTACTTACCAGATAATAAACTACAAATATGAAGCAATATTCTAAACAGAAATACTCATGAAAAATTCTGAATACGATGAGGCTTCGAAGCATATGGTTCATTGTGAAAATTTCTTACAACTAAGTGAATTTTACCAGGATTTCTAGTAGTAAAATTATCCATCATCGTATTATGCATTTACTGAAAAATAAAAATAGTTTGAGTTTATATACATAAACAGGAATATATAATGAGGTGCATGTTTATGAAACAGTTGATGCTGTTTATCAATAAAGCGAATGTTTTATAAATCTTTCTCTATTGTAATCACCTGCTGTCCACTTTAAATCCTGTACTTTCTGAAGAGTGTCTGTGTTTCCGGCTCTACTACCGGGAGAGTGGAATTTCCGTTATCCATTAAATTGAATATGTTAGCGGAACTAAGTTTCCGTGGTAGAGATGTTTGTAATTCCGCTTTCTTTTTAAATAGTGGCTCCAAAAAGTATTCAGCAAAAAATAAGCAAGTTAAACATTCGACAAATTAAGTAAACATACCTCCTAATTTTTTACGGAAATTTCTTTCTTTTAGCTTGGAAACCCCCCTCCCTCTATCAGTGCAAAAGAAATATGAGCAAGAAATAGATTCCATTTTTTGATACAAAATTCCATACGAACTTTAATTTTATACCGAAATTACAATTTCAGTGCGAGTTTTAAAGTTCAACTTGAAAAACGCTTAATTATGAATTGTTTAACTGAAAATGCAAATGATTTCATGCAGAAGTCACTCTACCATCGATCAAAATCACAATAAACTTTCAATGAATAAATAAAGAATTTAGACTCTTTTAGTCTGAATTCTTTATTTATTCATTGAAAGTTTATTGTGATTTAGAACGACGAAATCAAACGACTTTAAGGCAAATAATGTGGTATACGATGTTGAATCTTAACATTATTGAAATTTATCTAAATTTCTTTCCCCTCTATTAGTACAAAAGAAATATGCGCCAGAAACAGATTCCATTTTTTAATATAAAACTCCATACAAACTTTAATTTTGTCCCGAAATTGCAATTATTTCAATGGGAGTTTTAAAGTTCAACGTTAAAAAAGCTTAATTATGAATGGTTTAAATGAAAATGTTTTTGAAATTGTTTTAATGAAAAACGCAGGCTTCCTAATATTTTGTTTATTATATATGTTATGGCTTTTAAGCTTAAATGGTTTATTTATATTTTTTTCTATCGGTTTGAATGTATTGCTTCGAAATTTTCCCGTAATATTCCTCTTACAAAATTTTAGTCTATTCAATTTTCTGCCAGAATCTGCTTTTATTTATATTAATTTCCTTCTTAAATGTTTCAGAAATAATAAAAAATATAATTTAGCAAGAAAATATGAGGAAGAATAATTCTGACTGGTTTGACGATTGCATGATTTGAAAATTGTATACCTATCAATCTTGTTTCCGAAATGGAAGAAATGCTAAATGTAAATTACGTAAATATATGTTTTGACATTAATTATACATATATGAATATTTCTATTCCAAATTTATTTCTTCTTAATTCTGTCAAGATAAGTGTCTACGTCACTAGGTGGAAACACAATTCTAAATTTGTTTTGAATCTAATCCTATATTTCATTAATTATACATATCTGAATATTTCTGTCCCAAATTTATTTCTTGTCATATAGATGTATATCACCTAGTTATATAGTCATTTATCAAGACAAGTGTCTATATCACTAGCTGGAAAGACATCTATAAATTTATTTGAATCTAGTCCAATATTTCATGGTTCGTAATCTTTTTAGACAAAAAACGATGCCCTCTAAATCTCATCAGAATTCGAGCCATTTCTCAATTATATGAGACATATGATGCCAAGATTGCTCAGTCATCAAAATGGTTTTATTCTACTTTACAGAATTAAATTACTGCACCAAAAAAATACTTTGTTGTTTTCATCTTTTTCAGGACGATTGCATTAAATGCCTCTAAATAATGATACGCACTATATATCGGTTTTTATAAGCACATTATATGAAAGATTAGAAAAGTAAATTATATGAATAGTTGATACTATGTCACGTTTAATATTTTACAATGCCATGATAGCGGTATGTCTTAAACATTAACAAATATCGGTAGATCTTCCAGAACAACATTAATTTCAATCAACTGCATGCTTCTGATGAATTTTATGCATAGTTCAGATATATATTACGTTTAATATTCTACAATGATTTGATAGAGGTGTGTTTTAAATATTAAAAAACATCGGTAGATCTTCTAGAATAACATTAATTCCAATCAATTGCCTGCTTCTAATGAATTTTATGCATAGCTCAGATCATACCCAAACTGTAAAGAGGCAACTAGGCACAGTGATGTGATGTGGTGTGGTGTAGTAGTCCAACAATAATCTGGTAATTAGCCTAAAGTGTGCGCAAAATGACCGTAGAGCGACAAATCAAACCTATCTAGAATAAAATAAGGTTAAGTATTCATATTTGTAAATTAATACAATAATAACTAGTTTTATACGCGAAAAGGTTTTTTTTTTTTTTTATTTTCAACAATTTATTTTTATTTTTATTTGGCGAGAGTATTTCTTTTTTAAAGTAAATTATAAATATATACGAAAGTCCTTTTTTTTTTAAATGTTCCATTATTTTCAATAAGAATAAATGTTTGAAAGTTTCCAGCAAAAGATTGGCACAATAACTTTTGTAAATTAACTTTACAAAACACTATGCACATCATTACTTTATGCACATCATTACTTTATGCACATCATTAATTAATTTATAATCTCGAATTAATAAATTTTAATTAAATTTTTCATTTCTAAAACAATGTTTTTTGATACATTTTTAAACCATTGCAAATTATATAGTTAAAAAAAAATAATTACGACATAAACTACTTTATTTTTTTTATAAAAAAATATTTTTACTAGTTAAATTTTTTGAAACAAAGACTTGCTTTAATTAAAATTCGTTAATATTTATTTGCGAGGGGGGGGGGGAGGGGATTAAGATTTGGCATTAATTTTTCGTTGTCTATTTGTATTATAGTTCATACAAAAGAGTGACTCACATGTAATGTGTTTTTGCAATAATTTAAACACGTAACGCTTGAGGGTTTCGATAACGATTCAATTTTTCTCTGATAGTGATCATTATATATGTTTTGTTTTCGGTTTCCATAGCTACATCGGTTTCATAAAATATACGGCGTCCCATTTAATACAGAAAACTTTTTAGGTAACTTGTAAAATTACAAATTTTTCTCATTTTAATTCATTTCCGAATGGATGAATTACAAATAAAATAAATTACTGACAAGTTAGTTACTTTTTCCATGATTTCAAACTACCATTTTATTTTTAAACCACTCGTATAGCTAAATAAAATTTTGAAATAGTAAGTTATTAAAGCAAATTCACGAGGAAATTTTTTTTTCTTCCTGCTTCTAGAATTTTTGTATGCCGGGCACTTTGAGCTAAATCATTTGCAACTAAAACGGCAGTTTTGCAGCAGAATCAGCGTTACTCAAGGTGTTTAATAATGATTACCAAGGTTACTAACGTCTATTACACTTTATGGATACTTTGCAACCACAGTTTTGAACGAATACACTCAGGAATTGGATGTAGGGGGTATCGTACCCTCCGCCCTGAATCCATTGTAAAGGCGAGTATTCCAACCTACAGATTTATCGTCCCCATTTCTGGACTAGACATAGGAACTTTTGGTTTGAATCGGTTATAGAATTTCGATTTCATTCGGAAGCAAATCGAGCTAAACACTAAACCGAACCACTACAAATATCCATGGCATCGCCGGGACAGGAACCCGAAACCTCTGGCCCCGAGCGTTAGTAACTCGGCCAACATGTCCCTTTTAAGTGTTTCACCGACAATAAAAAAACTACTCTAAAAGCATAATTCCTTGAATTAAATTAAATATGTTTCGGAGATATATATTGGATGTGTTTCTAATTGTAAAATTCTTATTGTGTGAAATGATAAATTACGGCTGAATTAATTCTTCATCTATTTGAAGAGTTATCTGAACTTTAATTGAATTGAATTTTTATTTTTTTCCAGAAAAGCTTGAGTTAGTTAATAAATTTAAACACACACTTCGATATACAAATTTATATCTCTCTTTTTTTCTTTCTTTTTTTTTATTATTAATAAACTAATAAATCGCAAAAAGTATGCATATTGAGAAAAAATATTTTTAAATCAAAAATGTAAGACATTTTTTTTCGAAGTTTAAAATTAGGCAATCAGTAAAAATGTTATAATTATAAAATAAACTCAATAAATCATTTCAAACTTAATTATTATTTATTTATTTAATCCGTATTAAACTGTAGGTCCCGGTCCAATTAGCCTAAAGTGCGCAAAAAATAATCGTAGAGCTACAAACCAAACCAATCCAGAAAATCCTATGGAATATTTTCCAATATTTTATAAATTTCAATTTTTTTTTATATTATTGCTATAAAAATCATAATTATAAGAATCATTAACTGTACGAATTTTAAAATTTTAAAATTTTAAAAATTAAAATATCGTTGAAAAACTAAAAAACGTACCGTTTATCCAAGATATTGCCCAAACATCAATAAAACATTAATTTCTAAACAATTTTAAAAATATCATTATTAAAAATCCATGTTTGAAGTTAATTTTATTCTCCTTTTCCGTCAAATTTTTGTTTTGAATTTATTCAAATTTTTCTCTTAAATTCTGAAGTGGGTAATTATCATTCGTGTTTATAGTTAACATATTCAAAATGCTCTAAATCGGAACCAATTGTAAAAATATAGTTGAAACGCATAAATATTTTATCTGCAAAAATAATAATAATAATAATAATAATTTTAGAATAAAATCTATAATACAAAGCCAAACGTATATCAGAATATCATTTAAAAAATATCGGAATTATTATGAGTATAATAGTATAATTAATATATAAATAATATAATAAAATATATAATATAATATATAATATTATAATATAATAATAGTAATTATTAAGAGTATAATATTAATTTTACCATAAATATACAAAGTACACTTTATTCTCTTTTATTTATTTATTTTTTATTATTATTTATTATTTTTTTTATCATTTTTTACCGAAATCTGTTAAATTATTTTACTTAAAGCAGAATGACCAAATAAAAACCAATTGTTATTTTTAAAATGTACTGAAAATACTACTGAAAATGCTACTGAAAAACTATGTTGCACCTACTATACTCTTTGGATCTAAAATATCTTTTAAAAACACGACGAATATGATTATAGTATTAAAATTTATTCTAAAACAGAATATTATTGGGGTTTTTTTTTTTTTCCATTTTTGCTGTAAATTTTTCACTTTAAAAGAGAAAATCTTAAGTATTCATACAGATTTATGTTTTTAGATTTATGAATATTATGCTTTTGCAAGAATATCAATGGTTTATGCTGGTAACTTAGCATTTAAAGTGTTCTGATGGGAACTTAACATTATAAGTAGATTCCAAATGTAAAAATTTCGTTGAAGAACATGTAAAAATTACATCAATAAAAAACGCTTGTAAAAATAAAACCTGTATAAAATCAAGCGTACACCAATACATTAGAAGAATACTAATTAGGTAATGCTATTCTTTTTCATTTTTTCTTCAAAGGGAATAAAAATTACATCGATAAAAAACCGCTGGTAAAAATAAAACCTCTATAAAACCAAGCATACGCCAATACGCTAGTAGAATACTAATTAAGAAATGGTTTTTTTTTCCATTTTTACCTCAAAGGGAATGAAAATTACATCAATAAAAAACCGCTAGTCAAAATAAACATTTATAAAGCCAAGCGTACATCAATACATTAGAAAAATACTAATTAGGAAATGTTATTTTTGTCCATTTTTACTTCAAAGGAAATAAAGTGAAACAGCATAAATATTCATAGAGAATCACGCTGATAGACTTACATGCGTATGATTCTTCAAAAATATCAGTTACATCTATCTGCTTTGTCTAATTAGTTGCATTTGTGGATTTCAAATCCAAAAATGCTGTTAAAAAACATAACAATTATTATATTTTAAAAAATCACAGAAGAAAATGTACTGAATAAAACCATATGTGCATCAGTACTTCATTAAAAAAGTATCAGTATAATGAAGAATAAGTGTAGTAAATTATTGGACATAACTGTGTACCTTCAGAAAACAAGGGCAACGGAAATAACTGAGCTGGAAAAAAAAATGGCTAGGGGAGAAAAAGCGGAACAAAAACCAAAACAGAAAAAAAATGCCTAACCGCATCGTTTACTGCCGTGGGGCACAAGATTTTTTTTATTATTATTTATTTCCTCTCCCTCTTCTGGGTAACAACGTCTTATAGGATAGAGGGTGGGTTAAAGACATCCAATATTTTCGCCCAAGAAGTTAGACAGAGAAGACATAGACGCTCAAAGTTCGTTATTTTAAGATGGCAGATAGACACGGTCGGAAACTTATGGTTGCTGGGTAAGTTTATTTTCAAACAAACTAATTTACTACAGTGTTAGAAGATTTTGTCCTACCATAAATATATCATAATATGCATGCTATACAAAAAATCATGCAAGTTATTATCAGTTTATTTAATAATTTGAGTAGTTAAAGATCTTAGAGCTATACAGTAACGATGTAGTGTAATTCATTTCACTACTCTTTTAAATAAAAAATAAAAAATATTTCTTTCTTCCATTGATTAATTTTATTACTCTTTTAAATAAAAAATGTATAATTTATTTTTTCCATTAATTCATTTCACTATTCTTTTAAATAAAAAAAAAATATCGTTTGTTTCTTTCATTAATTCATTTTACTACTCTTTTAAGTAAAAAAATATCATTTGTTTCTTCCATTAAATCATTTCACTACTCATTTAAATAAAAAAAATATCGTTTGTCCCTTCTATTAATTTATTTCACTACTCTTTTAAATAAAAAAAGTATATATATTATTTGTTTCTTCGATTAATTCATTTAATTACTCTTTTAAATAAATAAATATCATTTGTTTCTTCCATTAATTCATTTCATAATTTTACCAATGAGTTTTATAATATTTTGCTGGATTATTTATTTATTTATTTATTATTATTATTATTATTATTATTTTGTAATTAAGTTTAGCATCGAATTTTTTTATCACATATTTAATTTTTACATTCCTCCCCATCAATCAAAAATTCAAGTAATATTATTTCTTTTATTATCATGCAACCAAGTATTAAAACATTTTGTTGAGATTTTAAATAATGATGTATTTTAATGATGTAGATCACTTTCTTTCCATGTATTAAGCTAGAGTTAAATCTTTCATGGATTGTCTAAATATCCGTAAATTTTGTTATTTTAAGCGTATTGAAGTGTTAAATACAAAAGAAGAATGAAGTGATATATTTACAAATTTGTTGAGATTTTAAATAACTGTTTGTAAATAATGTGGATCACTTTCTTTCCAAGTAGTAATCTAGGATTAAGTCTTTCATAGATATCTTACGGATTTCTAAATCCTACGGATGTAAGATATGTTATTTTAAACGCGTTTAAGCGATCAAGAGACAAAATCTGTTAATAATAAAATTCGTGGATATAACAATTTTTACTTCATTAATGAACTGTAATTCTTGTTTATATATTCAAAAATTCTAACTTTAAATTAGAAGCTCATAAAATAAACGCATGAGTTTATAAGAATAAAAAATTAAGTTTTTAGAATACGTTTTTTAAAAATTTATTATCACAGAAAAATTTTATTGTAATTACAATATTTTAAATAGCACTTTATATTAAAAGTTCAAAAATACTCAATAGATGCAATAAAAAATTTATTTTAATATTAATACTTATTCTTTTACTTCGGAAAAAATTAATGAGTAAATAAGCGTTCAGAGAAATTTTCAATTTGAACTTTTCGAATGATTTTTTCATCAAAAGTAACTTAAATTATATCACATATAATCCAATAGAAGGAAATTTCGTATATAAATTAAAAAATTGCATCTTTATAAATATATATTTTAACTACACTCTGAACTATAAATTTATAATTTAGAAGGTAGTTGAATTAATTTTGAAGATTTAAATCAATAAATTCTATTAATTTCTATATATATATATGTATTATGTGTTATTTTAAATGGTTATATATATTAAAAAAAATTTTGAGATTTTAAATAACTGTTTGTTAATGATGTAGATCACTTTCTTTCTAAGTAGATCGTCATGTCTTTGTTTCACTTATGTATATATATAAACATTTAAACATTCTAATATATATATATATATCCAAACAGTTTAAATGTTTTATAAATGAAGGTTTCAAAATATGAAACATTTATTTAATTTACCTCGAAGGCATTAACATTAATAAAGAAACTTCTTATAGATTTTTGTTCTAAGTACGTATTACAAATTATTTAATAATTAAAATCCGTTTAAGAATGTTTTTTTTTTTTAATTTTTAAATATGTATCATTTGAAATAAAACAAAAATGCATGCTTACAAGAAAATATATTAACATATTTGTATTTCATAAACACGCATTGCTATCAAATAAAGACACTTTTTGTGAAGACGACATTGTAGAGTCTTAAAAATTCACTCAAAACAATTGCTTTGTATTAAACTCGCTATTGAAACACAATAAAATATACTCTTCCAAATGTTTTAAGGTGGAATATATTTTAGAGATGGATTATAAGAGAATTAATGCTTCACATTTACATTCCACAAAAAGCGAAGCGCAATATTTATTAATTTAGTCGTATTGCCGTTTTTAATGATACTGCCTTAATAATACCGTTGAAAAGCCGAAAACGATAGCAGAAACAATAAAATTATTTAAAAAAATAGGTAAATTATATTTTACCTATAAGTTTATTTATTAATTAATTATAAACTTATAGGTTAAATATAAATTTTACCTAGAAGCATGTTTTTCAACCTACTGATGATCGAGTAGTTATCTTAAATGATATATTGTTAAATAAAATTAAATCAGCTATAAATATGATTGGTTAGAGCAGAATTTTAATAATGAACTAAAAATTATTTTATTAGCAGCTAATATTATGTAGGACCGAATTTATGTAATATTTTGTAGATGGCGAGCGGCTAAAAGTCTTAAGTTGTCTTCATTTCGCATAACCCTAGTATACCGCTTTTTTCACCGTATTTGATGTTAATTTTCACCAATTTTTTAATGTTGATATTTGCTGTGAATGATTTATCTACTTTCTGTGTAATATTATACAAGGTAGATTTGTTCATGGAATATTTTTATTTACTTATAAAAATTTTCTATAAATTTACTATACAATTCAAAAAAGAGACTACGGTGCTAGATGTTGAAGCTGATTTCCTTACCTACTGATAAAAAAAGTTCGTTCTTGAATAATTTTTCAACAATCAAACTATCATAATTATGTAACATACTGCCATCCAGTATTGAGTTCAACTTCCAACTTATAAACAATTTTTTACTTCTATTTCCATTTAAAATGTCGCTATTAAAATCTTATATATATATGCGCGTTTTTGATGGCGATCTTTTAATTGAAAATTGAATATATATACATAGATATATATATATATATATAATGCCTGCCTTATTTTATGTATCAAATACATTTTTTTATCTCTTATTTACACCAAACTGAATACTATTTCTAAAAAGCATCCGACGATGATGCAATTCATTATCAGTAAAACAATATCCGTAAGTAATGGATTAATGACAGTTGAACAAAGTTTAAAATTTGCTTTATAAAAAGTTAATCAGAATAATTTGTGTTTTATTTTCTAGTAACAAGTCTGATTAATATTATGTTCTACCGTATTGTTTTCTTTTTTTACTTAAAACTTATTTTTAAATAGCTTTCAAAATATCACGTACATATACAATATCTGCCTTGTTTTATGTATCAAAATAACTTTTTTTTTCTTCGTTTACTTACACCAAATTCAATATTATTTCTAAATTACATCAATGAATGCCATTTTTCTATTCTTTTTAAAATCTTTCTTAATAAAAAAATTCTTTAAAAAATTCTTCTTAATTCTTCTATTAAAATATTCACTAATTCATCAATACCAATCTTCACTAATTAAAAAAGAATAGAAAAAAAGAATTATTTCTTGTAGCATTATGAATAATTGTTCTGAAGAATTGTTTGTTGTTAGAGACGAAAATTAAAATGGATATAAATACTAACTTTTTAATTAAAAAAGCGAAGTAATGTATTTAAAAAAAAAATTGTATCTTCTAAATCGGTCAAAAAATTTTACGATTGGAAAGTTAACATTGTTTTCATAACTTTTAAAATAATATTGCATTATAAAATAGTATCCATTTGGATTATTTAATCTGCTTTTGTTATTTGAGCACATTTCAAAAATACCATTTAGTCAATTTTTAAGAACTCAAATCTTTATAACGTTCCTAATATATTATGTCTTTATTCAGTACTATACTAGTCTAAATCCACAATGAAAATTCAAATTAATTTATTAGATTTACTTTAATTCGGTAATTGTCAATTGAAAATATAAATTCGGTCATTTTGGAAACAAACTAAAACACTATTTAGAAAGTTATATTAACTGATGTGGTGAAATTAATTGTCTATAAATATACATTTCAAATTCAATAAATATTAAACTATTGTAATTAAAATTGTATTTGTATTAAAATAAATAAATTAATTATGATGGATTTTTCTAATTTGCTTTCCAATATTATGAGTTTAAAAGAGGAAAGAGAATATACTGTTAAATTTTTTGGAGATTTGATTTGTCGTTTTACTGTCTTTTTGCGTTCACTTTAGGCTAATTAGACCGGATCCTACAGTTTAAGGTGAATTCCGAACCACTAACAAATATCCATGTTGTCGTCAGGATTCGAACCTGAAGTCTGTAGTACCAAAGGCCAAAGCGATGTCCAATTGGCCATCAGGCCGCAAACTATTTGGAGAAGGAAAAAATATATATATTTGAGTATGAATCTAAAAATTCTCAAAAATTAATCAATAAAAATAAATTCTTTCAACAAAGTTGGAACTAGGAGAATTATTTAAATAATGATATCTCAATTAGAAAAAAATTATATTATTTATAATATTTCTCAGAAATGAGAAATCGTAGGTTCAATAATATGCTTGACAATGTAATCCGTTTAGCCAAATCTAATTTAAATAAATATGCTATCATAGTTACTATATGCTATCAATCTAACAAAGCTGATTCATATTTATTGAAAAAGTATTGACAATTTAAGACCAATACTACGCGTTAAAAACGTTCTGGATTAAATTTGAATATATAACATGAGTAAAAATACACTGTAAATTATTCAAACGTACTTTCAAAAGGTTTTATTCTTTCTTTTCATCGTATACTGTTCATCCAAAATTTTCTTCCAGAAAATATATTAACGTAATTTATTAAAAAGGCTGTTTAGTTATTTTAAGTGGATGATACTTTTCTTTAAATTGGATTTTACATTTACGACAATACAAGAAACGAGAAGAAAATAAAAAGGAGACCTTTTGTAATAACTACAATTAAGAAGGGTTTCATCAATGATTATTTTTGTTGATGGGGCATAAAAATTGCTTGCGTTAAATTAGTTTAACTGATAGAATCTTTTATGATAGAAGTTTTGTTTAAAATGCCTCTTTTTTCAAACATTCAAGTAATATACAATTTCTCTAGTTCTATTTTATCGTTGCTATATTTGAGAATATAGGATCAAGTTAAAAAAACATGCCAAAAATGTTAATTGCGGGCTATTTTCTAAAATGAGCAGTAATTTCGTTATTCTGGTAAATGTATTACATATGTCTTTCCTCACAAGAGCAAAATACTGAAATATGAGCTTTAAGAAAAGGAAGCTGTGAAATCAAAAAATACTGAATTGCTTTCGCAGTTACATTTTGCCTCTCGTTTTTAAAAGAAACGTGTTCTTATTTTTGTAAAATTGTTTGGTAAAAAAAGTTTACTGCGGATTTTTTTTCTTCTGTAAGCAAGTAGGAAATCACCTGTACTTTTTAATCTTGAACCGCATCTCTAACGAGCCAAGAAATGGTTCTTAGTAAAGCAATTTTTTGTGCTTAAGAGTAGCATTGTGAATCTAACGGAATTGACATCATTTCTCAACTTCCTCTCAATGAAGCATTTCTTTTTTCATCTTTCCGCAGAACAGCTTCTTGAGGGGAAGCGAAAAAAATCCACTTCCTAATTACCTCAAGTGAATGTCCCATTTTTTGATACAGGAGACCCGATTCCCTCCAGGCATAGTACTAAGTCTCGGCAGACACTAGTATTTCATACATAATCATAACTGTCGATGTTTCCTAGAATCAACGGTTCCACAAAACCCTGATCTATCTTGCCTGGGAGCAGCAGCGGGCCGTGTCATTGTCGGCCCCCTGACTTTTTACCCCCTCAGCAAAACGAACATCACCCGCCCCTTTCTCTTAATTGCTGCATCGCTGAAGACCAGTTTGGGCCAATCAAATACTAGAATTTCTTCTCCCCCTCTGGGTTCCCCGCTTTGCCATTGGGTAATCTGACCTTGACAACCCTTTGTGGACAAACACAGGTGGTTAAAAAACGGCAATTTCCGGGTGGAACTTTTATACGGCCAACTGAATTTGTAGTTGAGGGTGGAGCGTGAGGACACTCCATTCAAAAGGTAGGACCCATAACACAGACCCAGAGAAACTACCACCCACTTCATATGCAGATTTTGACAATGTTTTGATGTGGTTGTCAAGACGACGAGTCCCCTATAATCCTACTGACCCACTGAACGAAAGCCCTCTTTTCAATGCGTCACTTTTCACGGTCAGGTAAGTTTTTTAGTCTCTTTCCTTAAACGAAATTTTTAGTCTGCGTCGCGTCTTTTCTCACTATTTGTGATCGTAAAGAAATCTCTAATTCAGTAAAATCTGCTTTTCGAC
Organism: Caerostris darwini; assembly: GCA_021605075.1. NCBI lineage: Eukaryota > Metazoa > Arthropoda > Arachnida > Araneae > Araneidae > Caerostris > Caerostris darwini. Next base: position 434,769 of record BPLQ01010246.1, read on the forward strand.
AATTCTTTGATCATCTGAAAGAATTGTTCAGAGGATGCAAATCATATTTTCAATTGCACCAATTTATCTAGTGACTTCCCTAATTTTGATTACTCTGATGCTGTTTTGATGAGGTACGTATTTTTAAGGAAAAAATCAATGAAAAACTATATCTTATAATAATATTTGGATGTTCATATTATAGGATAGTTAAAAACAAAAAAAAATCATGATAAGGTTTGTTAAACAAGAACCTAAAGATTACTAAAGTACGACTTCGACTGATTGAATTAAACTTTAAATTTTCTTTTAATATCCAAGTTTTAATGTTGAGAAACAATAGTTTTTTTTCCCTTAAGAAATTAGTGAGTTGTACATATTTTAAAACCTTATCTCAGAGTAAGTAAGCTTAATTATAACATTTTCAGCAGATTCTTATTTTGTAGCAGGGAGATACCACATTTGCAAAAGTATTGCAAGTATTAATTATTATTTATTATTCATGACAGTTTTTTAATCTTTTTGCTCAATTCATTTTTAAGACATTTTAATACTTGAAACAAATTTATTGCCAATTCAATCGATTATGGACCCCACCCAGTCGTGACGTTACTTCGGAGAACCCCCTTTATTTTCAAGGTCAGCAGGACGCGTTCAAAGCGCATGCGATATGGCCCCAATAAAAATCAATATTACTGGGATTTCAATTCCTGGTAAATGAAATTGGATATATATATATATACATATTTAATTACATTAACAAGTATATATTTTTAGCTTTTGTGAATAAAGCACTTAGTCTTATGCATTGTTTGAATATAATAGCGCCAATTATAATAGTTAATTGTAATGACTTGAAACTTATAATTGTTAAATATAAATATAAAGATTGCTAATGAAATAGTTTTTGAATTTTAAATATGAATCCTCGTTCAAAGTAAGGTAAATACTAGTCATATTTAAGATGAAAAACCGTACAAAATTAATTTTAAAATATCTTTGACTAAACTGAGTTTGCCAAATTTTGTTCTGAAGCTGAACACTTGAGTAAATGAGTGCAGTCTTTGAAGCAACCCAACCCACATTACCTTACAATGAAAGCTCCAACTGGATCTTTCACCTTTGACATCATGTACCCGCTTTGGGCCTCTGAAGAAATTACTAGGTTTCACATATGCAGAAAGAAGATAGTTAGAGAATAAAAGAGGGCTCATATATTTTATCCTGTGAAACAACTCAAGTTACTGCACGCAAACGACCGAAACAATATTTATATTCACGTTTGTATATTTAAAAAAAAAATCCCCATAAAAAAATGTTATTCCATAATGGTATTTCGGTAGCTCAGTTGTTTGAAAAAAAAATTGAAAACCTCGCAGGTGTTATGTATAGGACAAGCATGCAAGTTAATTCCTATCTATATTTAAAGAAAATACGCCATTTCATTTTGCAACAGGACCTCTCTGTCACGACCAGTGAGAAAGCAGGTGATTGTAAAATTGAGCAAGCCCAGCTGAAAAGGTTGAGAGGCTAAGTTGATTGTTCTCTGAAGAAAAAAGGTTAATTTTTAACTGTTTAAATTGTAAGAAACGACAGGAACGAGTTCAAGTTTCGAAACATATGTTCTGCAAGCGAATAATAGTAATAGCCCATTGAATTTCATGTTTCTTTCTAGTATTAGATTTGGATTAGAAGACCTTTCAGTTAAATTTATACTGTAATTGTAGCTTGGTCATATAGATGAACACCAGGGGTTCGTTGCAAAAATAATTCATGCATTAATAACATGAGTGCATGAGTTAGGTGCATTTGTACATGACCACTTACCAAGATAAGAATTCGAATTAAAAAAAACTTACACTAAAGTAAAATTTGGAATGTTTAATGTGAAATGTTTTTTGAATTGTAGTGATGTTTTCTATATCTTTCTTGTTAGATTATTTTATGGATGCTGATATCTTAACTTTATTTTGTTCGATATTTTGTTAGTATTTCAAGTTCCAAAAAAAGTTATTTTTTTATTTGATGATTATTATTTTTTTTTAATTAATTCAATTTTGAAGTACAATGTTCTTTTTTATAATCTTCATCTGCATTTTCATAACAAGTTTGCAATTTTTGAACGATGATAACACAAATTTAATTTCATAAAATTTATTATTTATGTAGAATTTCATCGAATGCCGGTTTTAGCTCAATGATATTTAAATTAAAAAACAAATTTGTGTATACATAAATTTTAATATGTATGAAATATTTTTCGATATTTCTGGATTAAAAACTAACAAGCTGTATAAAATTCTAAAAATTATGAATTTATAATATTTCTTAATGAGAGTGTTTCGTTTTTAAATCAGTTTAATTAAATATATGAAAATAAACATAAAAACATTAAATATCTGTTTGAGCCTCCTGAAAAAAAATGATGCTAATATTTTTATGAGGCTAATAATTTTAAGATATGTACTAAAATTATTATTTGCAAACTTATTATCTTATTACTTTACTTATATTAAATGACAAAACGGAAAATCATTAAATCAGAATAATCAATATTAATATCGACGTAAAATATTCAGTTATAGAAAATTTAAACTAAATTTAAACAACTGTATCAAAAGATAAAATAAGAATAAAATGTATAAATTAAATAGTTTTCTACTTAAAAATTATAAAATGCTGCCAATAGGCAGGCTTCATAACTTAACAACCATACTTGTCTTTCATAAGTGATTGGTCAGATTATAAAAAAATATCATTATAACTTATATTCTTTATTAATTTAATTTTACTAAAAAAAATTTTAAATAATGTTTTTGATAAAAAAAATGCTTTCAGCGAAAATTTTATCATGCAATTTATTTGCAAAATAGTAGTCATAATAATAAATAAATAAATAAAGAAAATAAGTAAATGTATCTCGCTGTCAAGGGAACGCTATACCAAAATAGTAAAAAAAAATCATATTCTAGTTTAATTTACTAACTGTTCATGTAAAAAATATCGTTTACCAATATTCCAAAGAATTGCACTTCTAAATGACACATGTTTCTCACAATTTCCTATACTCTTTTTTTTTCTGAAAATTATCATTTCAATAAAGTTTTTAATGTTCATAACGGTAATATAATCATTTTATCTATAAATAGTGTTACTTAGGTTACCAATTTGATTAAATAACTTACCTGAAAGAAATTAAAAACGTGTATTTCCTTACCAAAATGTATGAAGTTATTCTATTTTAATAAAACAACCAGACAGTAGTTGATGTTTAGAACATAAAAAATTTATTGTTCATTTCACATACCAGCAAGCGTCTTTGCAGTGTTGTTCTCGGTAACCAACCATTCTTTATTTCTAATACCTAATTCATATGTAGATTCTATAGTATAAAAAACCCTCACCAGAAATGAGATACATCGCGTGATGGTGAATCGTGTACTTTTTGCAGAAATTTTCACGGTCACTTGGCCGTTAAAAATACTTCTCAGAAAAACACCATGACAAAATACGAACATCAATTTCCATGGTAATCACACCTGGAAGTTCATCTTACTCAATCTACCTGTACATCCCCGATATTTACAAACTGTTTTTTGTGGAAATCTCACATGCGTAATGTTCCCTTTTACTGTTTTTCTTATCTTTTGTAACATGATTTTTAGAATAGATAAAGAGAATTGCTTACGAAATGCTTTTACGAGAAATCTGTGGCAAAAATAGAGAAACGAAAACAGAAAAAATGGTGTCATGAAAAAACAAAAACAAAATGTGTGGTATATGCCATCGGTGGAAATCAAATCCACGAATGAAGAAAAAAATAGTGTGAATAAAAGATGTATGGATTATATGTCATTAGTGAAAATGAAACTCAGGAATGAATAAGAAATGAAACGGGGAAAAATATATTGATTACATGTCATTAAGATTAACAGAATTATGCATTTGGTCTTAACTTAATGAATTTAAAAATTGATATTACTTACATTTTCTTATATTGCTTATGGCAAGTAAAATTAAAGTTATATGAAAAAACAAAGAATTTTCTAATGAATGAAATACTACAAGGATCGTCTTTCTTATGGTTCCTTTCTATTGAAAACAAATCACACTAAATAAAATGATTCAAAAAAGGTCATATTAAGCAATGCTTGTTTTACCAATTATGTATATCAGGGGCTCTTAAATTTTATTGTTTCACTGGCATTTAATACCAATAAAATGAAGAATAATATATCTTTTATAGAATAATTTTCTTAAATACATAAATAAAAAATACAATTAATTATTAACAAAACTTTAAGAAACACGCGATAAAAAAATAATTCAAGTGCTTCTTTCTAAGCATATTATAGATAACAGACACATTATAATAGGATGTTTCAAATTTTATTAGCAGACGAATACTGTAATTGTTTACCCTGAATGAAATTGTTATGCGATAGAAACGATTCATTCAAGATAAACAATGACGGTATTGTGTATCTTGAATGTAAACATACTGTAATGAAAACATTTTTTTCAGAAACAAAAAGTGATAACAGAAAATAATCTGTTATTTCTTTTAGTAATTACAGATATAACTATAACTCCATGTGATAAATTTAAAATTTGATTTGAAGTCAATGAAAAAAAAAATTGTTTTTCGTCCTACTTCCTTGGAACACCGGTTATAAATCGACTTTGTAGATAACATCCATTGTAATATTTGCGGAATATAGAAGTTAGATTCAAGTTGTTGTTTACAGAAACTGCGTGAAAGAGCCTCGCCAAGATCAATCATTTGTTTTATGTCCATCGCATTTGCCTCAAGGGAAACATAAAAAAACCACCAAATTAAAAAAGTTAAGGAAATTGGTATTTTGTAGGACATCATGAATGTGGATCTTAATGAGGTCAAAGATAAGGCCACCATCAAAAGTTCTCACGAGAAACCGCATTTAATCCAGATGTTTATTTGTAGCAGTAAACTATTCTTATTTAAATAGCTCTTATTTATGGCATTTCAAGGTATCATCACCCCCTGCAAAGTTGTATCGCTCTTCCGCTCTTTCTCAACACCCTTTGCCTTGCACAATGCCACAGAATTTCAAATCAATGAGTTAGTTGCATTAACTCACGGGGTGTCTGAATCGCTTTAAGAGCAAAGTTACAGATTAAATCTTCAATTAAGATTGTTCTCTTCACCTTGTGCCAAAATCGGATTGGTTTATTCTCTTTTCCTGAGTGATGTGAATGTTTTCCAATCTGCTAAATCACAGCATGCAAGCCTAGAAAACCACAGGAGATTCTATCGGAAAAAAATTATCAAGAGCGGCCTTTGTTAAATCAATGGAATTTGGAACTCCTTGCGTTCGGGATCTATTGCGAAATTATATTTTTTTATCTGATTTGAAATGAATTTGTTCGAAGTCTTCTGAAGTGTAACGTCTTTTTTAATCTTACTGTAAACTGAGAATTTTTATGCCAATGTTTTGAATGATTTTTCGTGTTTAGTAAATTAAGATTGCTTCAAATAAAATTATATAATAAAAAGTATTGTCATACTTTAGCTATAAATTCAGTAATGCATATTTTAAAACAAACATTTGAATAACGATATTCATATTTTTCTAGAAATCATTTAGCATTAAACATGATGAAATTAAATAAAACTCTTAGTGTTCTCATTTCAGAAGAATAAAATATTCAGAGAAAGAGATAATTACAAAAATCGTTCTGATTCAAATTATTGAGCCAAAATGTGAGCAAAGTTAGTTAATGATTCTAGCAGCAATTTCCATTAACACTTAAAAATGTAACTTCCATTAGCACTTAAGAGCACTTAATTTCCATTAGCACTTAAGAATGTAAATTCTTTACTTAAAAAAAATTAACGAATTTCATTGCATTTTAATCCTTAAAAAATATTTTACATTGAAATTGTAAAACAAATATTCTGCCTTAAAAAGTTTTTTTTAAATCTCGACTATTTTCTCTCAAAATAATATTTTATGTGTAATATACATTATGATTTCATCCATTTAAAACTTCCAATGTTTTAAGAGAGAATGGTCAATATGTTACAAAATTTTTCAGTATGATTCGTACAATTCCAATGTTAAAAATTTAATTTATAAATATAAAGTCTGTAATTTCAAGAAAATACTTGAAAAGATCTGAATATAATTGCCAATTACAAATAAGATAACATATTTTATTATTGTATCATTTATTACATTAATTTTATTACGTAAATATTTATTCATGAATATTTTACGATATATAAATAATTGCTTCCACTTCTAAAAAGAATCAATCAATTTTAAAAACTGAAACTATTTGAAGCTTAACCTGAAAAATAAAAAAATCATCACAACAACTTTTAAACGTATTATTATCATTACAAGTTCTTCCCCATAGGTTGCCATTATTAATTTAGGAATCGAGGCCAGCCAGATATTTATCGTGGTTTTGCATAACTGAAACACCTTCGCATACCCACCTGCTACCCAGAGGATAATTAAAAATTTATAAAAAAATTATTGCAAAGGAAAAGCCTTGTAAAGCTTCTATTTTCCAACAGCCGTCGACCGGAAGGGTTCAGAAAGAACGAATAAAAACATACGGAAGTCTCCAGGTGGTAAAAGTGCTCCAGGCTACGGATGAAGACATAGACGGATTTAATGATTGCGACAGACGTTATGTTTTTATTAGCTGGCAGTTGCTGGACCTTGCTATAAGAAATTATAGTGTGTTTTGAGGAGAATGGACGGGGGGGATATCCGTTAGAAATGGGTGGTGATTGAAAAGACTGCATGTCAAAGAACTTCCGACAGCATTCATCAGAGCAGTGATACCACTTTCCTGAGAGTTCTTGACTTGTCACTGGATATAAGGTGTCCTTTTCTTAAAACTTTTACCATTTTACGCCTAGACGCAAATTCAGTTTCAATTTTTTTTTTTAAATCTTTTTCCATTAAAAAGCAAATATAACTTCTGTTTTGCTACACCGTTAGTATCATTTCCATACCTTTACAAAAACACACAGAAAAGAATGTATTTATTTTGTGCTTTTGTTTGAAAAAACTTAATATTGTCTTTTTCTACTTGTTAGGAAAGACTAGATGTCAAGGAAATTTTGACTGAACTCATCAGAGCTAAGATATCACGTCTTTTCAGAAAATAATCATGCCATTAGGGAAGAATAAATAATTTTAATTCCATGAATTTTTTGAAATCCGTTGTTAGATTTATCCCATTTTGCCACTTGAATGAAATTTTGCGAGTTCCATGTAAATGTAAAATTACATTACAACATTAACACAAAAAAATAAATAAATGTAATATCTACTCGATTATGCTGCTGGAATTAATATCTTGGAAAATATTATTATTAAAAATTAATCTATTTGAAATGATTAAAGTGAATTATTTTAAAGAACTATTAATTTTTGTTCTTGGGGTTGAAGTCCTCCCTTTCTATTTTTTCTCTTATTTTATCTTCTTCCATTTAATAATAATAATAATAATAAATTACTCCGAAGTTCATACATAAATAGTAAAAGCAGTTTGCAATTTTTGAATTGCTGATATGTTAGAAAAAATTAAAATTTCCCTTGTTTTTTAATTTTTGCTTCGATATCTTTTAAAAAAAAAAAACTTTTTCTATATTCAGTTTTGACGTCCTTTTCCATCAGGGTCGATATTAATATAAACATTTTTACTAAATATCACATAAGAATGAAATGCCTTTAATTTAATTTCATCTTCTATTTTAGCGTTCTGTCAATGGCAGTAGCACTTAAAAAAGCATTAGGTATTTTGTGTTTATTTTTAAAAATGTTAATTTTTATTCTTTGGTTTAATTCGTTTTACTTTATAGAAAAGTTGATATTTTCCAAACATTTTAATCTATTATATTGACTAACTAACTCCCTGGCACTACAGTCCAAGTTGGACTATGGTTCTCTGCCTACTGGTAAATTTCGAAACAGGAGATGTTTTCTTTTAATGACTACGCTGCCAGTCCTACGCCTAACAGTCATATTAGATCAGTCCCTACGGTTTAAAGTGGATTCCGAACCACTACAAGTATCCATGGCACTGGAGGGACTCGGAACACCGAGAGCTAGTCACTCGGCCATCAAGCCTCTAATCTATTATACAGCCATTTATAATTTTCGAACATAATAGTTTTAAAGCTTTCATAAACAAAATTAGGGACTGTAAGTTTAGAGGAGGCTTTACTCAGATATGTTTTGATAGATTACGTAGATATCTAGTCGTAATATATGGAATGATATGGCGTGAAATAAAATATAGAGTCTCTTTCATCTACAAACTATAGTATTATATACCTTAATATGAGTTTAAGGTATGTTTTGAGGTATCTGTCATTCCAAGAATTTCAAAAGAAACTTTAAGCCCGAAAAACCTTAAACCTGCGAGACAGAAGAATTCTCTTTCCCCCTCCCCATTCTTTGTTGTCTAGTGCTTTCTGAAAGTGCTTAAAATAAAGTGGGTCGGAAACTAGTCATTTTTCGGTTCATTTTTCGAGGCGCATGTTTTGTTGATGTGTCAGGTGTTCAGAGCACCGGACCGTAAAAAGGTACACTTTCGACTGTGTTGCCGTGAACCGACAGCTGCACAAGCTGTTCAGTAACAGCTTGCTCTCTGAACTGGTTTCGTGCAGCAACTTCATGTAAGCCGATCACGCATGTTCTGATCCAATCTCAGGTCCTGGCTCTAAATGACACAGATGCCCTGGTGAAAGGAAATCCGAACCGTTAATTGATAATCCAAAGAAAATAACCGTACAGGGTGAAAGATAACAATCACAACTTTAGTTGTGGAAGGTAATAATCACCATTGAAGACGTTGAACTTCCTTCCAGGTGTAGACTTCCAGGTCCAAAACAATATTAGTGATTTTATTTGAATCTAAAATCCCGTCATAAACTTCAGTTACTTTATAAATACTAAGCATTAACATGTTTTACGATCGAACAATGTAGTAATGGAAATTTAAATGAAGCCATTATAATTCAAAAGCACTGCAAATTCAAATTTCTGATTAACCACTGTACACCAGACTTAAATTCTGAACAAATTAAGCTTCCAGGTGTGGATAAAATGTTACACAATAAGTGTTTTTTTATCAGAAACATTCTCTTTTACCTCTCGGTAACCTTTTATTCCTGTCGTAGTTAAGTTTATAAATCTATATCTGTCTATCTAAAGTTTAAAAACTATATAACTTCTTCCAATAATTTTGCATTCTATTCTTACAGAGGCGCAGCATGGCCAAAGCTGGCCGTTGTGCCATAAAACACCAACCAATCAAACTATTCTTGTACATGAAAAAGAATATAAACGAAAAATTTTCAAGTACATCAAAACTTTACTGATACGAATTAACTGATTGCTGATCGTTAATTTCTTCTTTATTTTTACTTTGATATTTTTATTTTTATTTAAAAATGAGCTTCGGTTAACTTTTCTAAATCGAACTTTGAATTTTAACTGAAAACTTTATAATAAATAATGAATCAGAATTTGTAATAAGATTATTTTGCCAAATACAGTAAGATGGACAAATAAACAGCTGAATAAATTTAGAAAAATAAATTAAAAAGTCCAATACATTAGGAATAAAATTTAAAAAAATCAAATCTGTTTATTTTTATTTGAAAAATAATTAAATTTGAATAACTGATGAAAAATAAGTGTAACATTCAGAGAGTCGAATTTTGTTAATTGTTTTACCTTATTTTATTTGTAGCATTAAATACTGTATAATATATAATTTATCTTTCAATAAAATGACTCTAGTTAAATTAAATTCATTTTTTGAGAGCTGAATCAACTATCTCAATGAGCAAAGCAGTAAGCTAAACAAGAGTGCTTTCAGTAACACTCTAACAATAATGAGCAAGTACTTTCGCAATACAATACCAAGCACAGCACGCAGGCGAAATCGTTAAGTCAACTCAAATTCACAGAACCTTTTAACCTGAATTGAGTGAAATGCGAGTAGAGCAAATCCTCTGAACTTCTCCGAAGCGAAACTGTAACCTTGACCTTTTATTTCCCTTCCCCTCATGTTCCATTTCTGCGGAAGAAGGGGGGAAAAAAATATATAAAAAAAAGTAAAAAAAGGAAAGAGAAAGAAAGAACCCATCATCAAAATGAACATTTAAGTCAGAAAAGCGAAACTACCAACAACAGAAAAATACTAAAAGACATAGTTCTTCCGAAATAATTTCGGAGAAAAGGGGGGTCGTTTTTTTTTTTTCCGGAATCGTGCTAACTTATAATAAGTCAGTTATTGTTGTGGTCACTAGTACAGTCCTGTGTATTCAGGTGAAGTTAAACGACAATACGTCATGGCGGGGTGTTGTGTGAGGAAATGGAAAAAGAATAAAATAACAATAAAAGAGGGGAACTCGGAAATGCATCGAAAAATGATTTACGACTGAAAAGGTTTTGTTAATTTCTGTTGAGACACACTTTTTCTCGCTGTTGAAGTTGTGATTTGATGTGTTATCAGGCATCTTGAGTCAAACACGGATTAGGAAACTGAGGTGTTAAGAAATATACTACCGAAATACATAAATAGAAAAGTTTCTGGTTGCATCTTTTTCTTATCTGTGTGCACAAGAATAGTGTTCAGATTAAGAACATCAGTTCCAGTCTTGAACTTCAGTCAATGGTAAGTGCAGCTTTTGTTAGTTAATTTGTTATTACAAGAAATGATTTTCGATCCTGTCATATTTGAAACGCGTTCAATTTAAAACTACATTTAAATTTTTTTAACATTTGTTGCTGTTAAAAACGTTAATCTGTTAACCTTGAGAACACCTTAAGTGTTCAGATGCCTTTGAAAAAAAATATTTAAAAAAACTTACAAGAGGTTCTTTATATTATTTTTTATATTATGTTACCAATTGTGATAATAGTATAAAATGCTTTTTCAAATTCCATTACGGCAAATGTTATAAATTTGCGAAGACAAACAGGCACTCGTCACGATATACTTTTCGCTTTTAATCAATGTTTTAATTGTGCTCTGCATTTTTGAAGTCAGTTAAATATTGTTTTTATAAAGTTAAAAGTGATTTAAAAGAGACATTGTGTAATATCCATTACAGGAGTTTTTATTTGAATATCAACTCACAGGATCATGGAGGTTGTTATGCGACTTAGTGGATCAATTTGTTTTTAGTAGATATAATTGAAAACAAAATTTCTAAAAAATTCAGAATTTGGTATTTGAATATGCTTTAAAAGTATTGTTTTAATAAACTAAAAGTGATTTAAAAGTGGCGCTGTTTAATATCCATGACAAAATTGTTTACTTTAATATCAACTCACAGGATAGTGAATCAATTTGTTATAAATAGATAATAATTGAAAACAACATTTCTAAAATTTTCAGAATTTGGCATTTGAGTTTGTTATAAAAGTATTGTTTTAATAAAGCTGAAAGTGATTTCAGTCAAATTTGTCTAAGAAAAGTTCGAAATAAATAAAAATTCGTAAAGCGTATTTTTTATAGCATAAACAGAGAACATTATTGTCACCTTTTTACTATTGTTTACTTGTTTGTTATTAATTATGCTTTTTTTTGTTACTAATACTTTATATTTTTAAAAATTGTCGCTACTAATTTTATATTTACATTCACCTGTTCTTAAAAAAGGTGATAAATTTGAAATTATTATTGCCTTAATTACTAAATGATGTTAAGTTTCGTAATGACGGGACAAGTATCTTATTTAAGTAAAATGCAAAATATTTAGCATAATGGGGAAATATTAGCGGGTTCGGTGTATTTTAATATGCTATACATAATGTGTAAAATAACATGTTTATTAAAATAGAAAAAATTTAATGGATTCAGTACATTTCTTATTTGCAACAATGAGAATTTTATACAGAATTTATGTACTTAATAGCAATATAATAAAACTACCGTAGTATATATATATAATTAAATTACGAGATTACCTATATGATATGTGCATTATAGGATGTCTCGAAAGGGATTTTATGATTTAAATAGGAATAACAACATTTTGTTATTCCTATTTAAATCATAAAATACCTCACAACATTTTGTTGTGAGGTAGAATTGCATTTAACTTTAAGTCGTTTGCAAGTTCAGCTAGGGCATTATTTTCATAATATCATAAACCATATGCTGGAGCCAAATTTTGGGAAAACTCTATATATTATATTTCAAAAATAATTACTTTATATTAAAATGAATTAACGATTTTTTTCTCTAAATTTCTTTTTTAAATTAATTTTGTTGGGCTAGACTTTCTGATTCGTCAAAAATCTAAATATAATGTTACTTAAGAGAAAGCAGTAAATTTTCTCATTAACTAAAAACTCTACACTAAATTCACAACCAATCTCAAAGATGAAATGACTTCATACATATTTATACAATGATATAAACACAACAATTCCGGAACAATTACATTAAATAATACCTAATAGATCTCATTTATTATTATGGAAATGCAATCTATTAGAATTTTCGTTCAATCTCTAACGCTTAACAGTCCGTTAACTGTGGGAAGAAATCAATATTAATATTACGTGCTCTTTTCAGGCGCGGATATCATTTATTTTGATGTACCTATCATAAAAGCAGGTTTGAAACGACCCAGGTGTATTGATAACGAATCCATCAGTTGTAACGTACATTATACGCATCAACGGTAGTAGGCTCACGTAAATGCCAATTATTCTTTATAATAATTCATCGCGTGAGTGGATAAAAATACGTGGTGAAACATTTTATTCTAGTTTGTTGTTTCCTCAATTTCTTTTCCGTTAGGATGAGTTTTCAGTTCCATAGATTTATTTCAAACATATTCAGTTTTTATTTGTCTCTCCATTGTCGAATTTTTTATGTGAAGAAATTAATTATTTAATTTTTTGTTTGTTTAAACTTGACTTCGACAGCAAGTCAACGAGTTAAACAAGAAGTAGAAAACAATAAGTTTAAAAAATATAATAAAGTCCATCTATGTGGTCGTGTAACGTTCGATATAATTTACTAATGAATAATTTAATTAGTAAATTATATTGAACGTAAATTATATATAAATAAATAATCGTAAATTATATATAAATAATTAATTATTATTATTTACTAATAATAATTTATATATTAACATACAATATTATTTTTTACATACATGCTCTTTAAATTTTTTACAAATGTAGCGAATTTGTCTTATACAATTTTCTTTTCATTATATATTAAAGGATATTTGAATTCCATATTTTTGAATAGTGATTTATACAATCTAACAATACGGTAGATTGTATAAATTGTTACACTGCAATGTTATTACGAAGAATAAAATATAATCAATGGGAACATGAAGTTCTTTGTTTTCATTGTTGAGGGATTTTATGATGAATAGTTTCGTTTAGAATAATCTAATTGAAAAAACTGAATGGTCACTAATATCCCAGGCACTTGAGTTGCTTTTTCAAAACAATAATGCACCCATTTATAAATTATGTTCCATTTTATATATAGTATAATGATGGTTTTTAATTGAAACTAACTGGAGATAACTTCATTATTAATTTTATTTTAACTGTTATTTAATTTTTATTAAATATTTACTTTTTTATTTTTCATTTTGACGGTTATTTATTTTTGTTTGGTTAAACTTGACATCGACAGCAAATCAATGGGTTAAAAAGAAGTAGAAAACAATAAGTTTAAAAAATATAATAAGGTGCATCTATGTAGTTGGGTAAGGTTAAATATAATTTACTAATGAATTGTTTATATATTCAAACATACATGTTCTTCAAATTTTTTACAAATGTAGCGAATTTACACAATTTATACGGTTACACAATTTTTTTCCATTACATATTAAATGTTATCTGAATTCCATATTTTATGGAAAGTGATTTATACAACCAACGATACACTATCTACACTGCAATGTTATTATGAAGAACAAAATATGATGAATATAGATATGCATGAAGTTCTTTATTTTCATTAAGGAAAGATTTTATAATAAATAATTTCATTTATAATAATTTAATTAAAAAAAATAAATGGGCACTAATATTTCAGCACGTAAGTTGCGTTTTTTATCAATAATATACCGATTTGTAAATTGTATTCCATTTTATATGTAGTTAAATGAATGGTGGTTTTTAACTGAAACTCTGTTAAGAAAATCTTTGTTTTTAATTTGAACTAACTGGTGATAAGTTATCATTAGTTTTATTTTGACAGTTCTTTTATAACGTGATAATTAAAAAATCGATTTTTATTGAAGTATAATTTTATAATAATAATTTTTAATAATAATTCGAAATAGTTCAAAAGAAAATAAAATTATGAAAATTTTTTCACAACTTATTTCTGTTTTTCTGTGTTTGAATTATATTTTTGGATTTAAATTTTAGTTATTTTGTGCAAAGAGAATTAAACACAAAGCGAATGATTTTATTTCTAATATTATTCAAAAATTAAGGAAGATAATAAATTTAACTACAAGAATTAAATTATTGTGATCACACCTAATTTCTGAAAGAGATTTTTTTTTTTTTTTTTTTTTTACATTTAACAATACATCTAATCTTAGAATCACAATAACTATATTGTTCCTTATTTAAATTCTTATAAACTACAACATAATTATAGCATCTTTTATTCATTCTACTAACCGAATTTTGTCCAATACTATGGAAAGAACAGTAAAATCATAAATATTTAGAAATTTTTTTCTTGAATTTGTCTTTCTATAAATGCTATAGTAATAAAAGTATTCAGGTTGTTCCAGATTTTATTTTAATCTGAAATCTTTAATTTTTCAAATATTTAAATTTAATAAAAATTAATACTAGAGAAATTCAGAAATAAGATACAGTTATTTAAAATGATTTGCAGACATGATTTTCTTACTATCATGATCTTCTTATAGATGAAAAAAGAATCAATGATCCTTATAATTTAAAATATAATTTCTTTTGAATTATGTAACTAATTAAGTAAAGAGTAAAATTATTACTTAAAAATTTTAACTTATTAAAATTAATATATTTTAAATTGCTGCTTATCTACTGCAATATGTCCCAAAAAACTTAACTATATCCATAATTTATTTTTAAATAGCTTATTTTCGGATGTTCTAAATCGTAAGAAAATAAATTATGAAAAAATTCATTGTCAAAAAAAAAAAAAAAAAAAAAAAAAAAAAATTTATTTAATTTTTAAAAATATATTGAACAAATTTGCCTGTGAAATTGGTTTCTTTTCTTTTTAAAAAAAGAAAATTGTTCCATAATTTTATCTCGAAATCAGAATTGTTTATATGGCAGTTTAAAATCCAATGTTTAAAAAGATGATCGATTTATTATTAAAAAAGAAAATGCAAGTCATTAAAAAAATTTTTTGTAGTATTAATAATTTTGCATAAAACAGCCAAAAAATAATATTAACAATTTTTGTTTCTTCCAGTCAGAATTTTTTCATTTATTTATTGAAAATTTCTTTTGCTTAAAATAGCCAAAATCGAAAAATTTTAATAGAAAACTTAAACTGCAAGCGATTTTACGCACAAGTTACTGCAGTAGTAATAAAAAAAAGAATTATTACTTAAAAGATTTTTTTTTTTTAAATTTACATATCTATTTTCGTTAAAGCAGCCGAAATCAAAGAATTTCAATTGAAAAATAAAACTGCAAGCGATTTTACACATAAGTTACTACAGCATCAATAAAAAAAAATATATTTTTTAAATTTGAGTATTTATTTTGCTTAAAACAACCAAAATCAAGAAATTTCAATCAAAAAAATGAAATTACAAACGCACAAGTCACTGCAGTCTTAATAAAAAAAAATATTTTTTTCATTTATTTATTGAAAATTTCTTGCCAGTTAAATCAACTAAAAGCAAACAATGTCATGAAAATTGTAAAAATGGGTGAGTATCCCCCCCTTTTTAAAATTTTTTTATGTTGAATATTCTTACGTACGAGGAACTAAATTCGATTTAAATGAAATTCGTGGAATTCGAAGGAAAGTTGTTGTTAGCTCAATTTTGTTTACCTGAGTATTTTTTCGCCATCCCTTCTAAATAGCAACGAAAATTGCATCTCTGAGGTTGCTTTTTTTTTCTTTCTAATTCAAGCTTAGACTTGAAGAAAAAAAAATTTAGTTCCTAAACAATTGACTCCAACCTCTTAACAATGAGGAAGAAGAAACAGTAGACTGAAAAGCTCCAATCTAAGCACTTAATCGTGACTGTCTGAGATTTCTTTGAAGTTATTCACAAAAAGAAAATAAATTATAGGATCTGAAAAATGCAGTATCAGGAATGAGTAGATGGAAGAAAAAAAAAAAAAAAAAAAAGGCACATTAAGTTCTTCGAATTTACAGTTTGAGATGGAATGTTTACTTCTATTGTCGTTCCGTTAGCGGAAATTCAAGGATAGCGTTGAAATTCGGAGAAAAGTTCTTTAGTTTGCAAACCAGTTTATTTGGTTTGTTCTGTTAAGTGCAGTGTTTAATTTATAAAATTGTTTGAAAAAAAAAATGCACCCTGTTGTTAGTTTTCTTGAATTATTTTTATAAAACTCTAGCAATATACCTATCCTTTGCACGAAAGAAAATGGAAATAAAAGTTAATTTCCACTTTTATTTCCGTTATGTCCTTTTTACTTATTAAAAATAAACTTTATATTTTAAAAATAAAACGGATTTGGAAATAAAGTGTTGAATATTTGTTACAAATAATTTTGAAGGAAATACAAAGCCATGTTTGAAAAT
This sequence comes from Caerostris darwini, assembly GCA_021605075.1. Classification (NCBI taxonomy): domain Eukaryota; kingdom Metazoa; phylum Arthropoda; class Arachnida; order Araneae; family Araneidae; genus Caerostris; species Caerostris darwini. Next base: position 451,554 of record BPLQ01010246.1, read on the forward strand.
AAATACTTGAATATATGTTATTTGTTACAAATAACTTTGACGGAAATATAAACCCAGGTTTGAAAATAAATATTCGAATATATATTATCTGTTGCAAATGATTTTGATATAAAAATAAAGCCAATTTAAAGAGATTTTGATGTTTATATTTATGAGCAGTTATTTTGATGTAAACTCAAAATCATTGCTTCTTTTTAAAGCACATGTGAAATATTTTGCATCGAAACCGATTCACAGATTCTATAAATAAATAAATAAAAAATAATAAACAAGGAAAATCCTAGCCAATTCATTTCTAAAATAAGATGATTCGTCTATTTAAAAAAAAAATAATTACGTCAGAAATGTTTTTTAGATAAAATGTTAATTTTGCTTGACAGAGAGTAAAAAGTAAATAATTATGTCCTGAATTTTAACGGAATGTTAGGGAGTATCAAAACTAACCTTTGAAAAAAACCTGAATAATAATGAATTCTTTGAATAACAACTTTTCACGGTTTAGAACTATGTAACATTGTTATATAATTCTAAACCATAAAAAGTTGTCATTTAGAGAAATTATAAACTGTACTTATAATTTAATACTAAGATAATTCGAAAAACTCAAAAGACCTTAGTATAGTTGATAACAAAGTCTACCTGGGCCAACAGAAAAGTTGAATCTGATTGATTTTCAATTTACTTTCATTGGTTACTGATTTTGGCAACCATAAGATCAATTTGCAGTTTTTGTTCGAATTTTTTACAGAATTTCGTAAGATTCCGTCTCGTATATTTAAAGACGAGTTGCCTGCGAAATTTGAAAAAAATTATCGACTACTATTTTAAAGAAAAAAAAGACGACTTTGTAAAAACAAATCATTATGACTTGATTTAAAACAATTTTGTCCGTCAAATATCCTATATTTATTTGAAGAATTTTATAATTCTGCATACCCACATCCACCCTCTTAATTTTAGAATTCAGCATAACAATACCTACCATTCGATTTATCTGATAATTTGAATTAATATTCGGAATAAAACATAGAAATAAATACTGGCATCGGTCCAGGATTAGTTTTAAAGAAACAACTCGAAGATAAAACAGTTTGAATCAAAACCTAGTGTTTTCTTCATTAATCATCTATCAACAGTATTAACTATCTACTACGTCCAGAAAAAATATTATTAAAAATTATTAATAATACTTTTTTATATAATAGAATTGTACTATAATAGAATTCAACATAAGAAATAACAATTAGCAGTGGAACCTTTTTTAAGCACACGAATCTTTTTAATTGTTTAAATAATAATTTAAAAATTAGTACAATAAAGTTAGATTTCCTCAAACTAAGAACCTACGATTCTTAAAATTATAAATTGAAAAGAAACAAAATTACTTTCCAATTTACAATCTACATCAATTTTTATATAAATCTAAAATTCATTATCATTTCCTCTTCTCATGTTTGAAATCCAAGTCATATCCAACACAATGCTTTTAGCTTAATAAGAAAAAGGAAAAAAAAAAAAATTTTTATAATGATTATTATTACAGCTTATCTGATCCAAAAAAAAAAAAAAAAAAAAAAAAAAAAAAAAAAAAAAAATTTAGGAACATCCGTTTGTGTCTATTTGTTTATAGAACTCCAGAATAAAAATAAATAAATGAAAATTTTCTGCTGGCAGATGATTGTAACTGTCGTTTCAATTGACTGGCTACCGCCAAGTAAATTTAGGAAGGCAGTTTGTTTTGATTTCCTTTCCCTCGCTCATTTTTCTGTTTTCTTTTTCGTGTTTCTCTAGAAATCAAGTTTTTTTTCTTTCTTTTGGTTTTTTATTATTATTGTTTCCTCATTGTCCATTCTCTATTGCATAAAACCTCTCACAACAAAAGAAATGAAATAAAAAAAGAATGTTTAAAATTCCCCAACAAAGGATTCTTTTTTAAATATTTTTGGGAAATTTATAATGGCAATATTTTGCCATAAATGCTCTATGAGATTGGAATGACAGAAAGTGTTTAATTAAAGCTCTCATTATTTTCTTATTCGGATATTTTAATTTTGTAAACGCAAATTTGTTATCTTAAATAAAAACTGAGAACCATAAAGAAAAAAAATTTTAGCTGCTATTGAAATATATTTTTCTACGGGATTGTTCATTTAATAGAGAGGTTACTTATTTTTTTAGAAGTTAATATGCCTTTCGTATAAAATTCATTATTTTAATTTCCCACAAAAAGGTTTTAATTTATAAAAAAAGCTTTTAAGATCATTTTTAATAACTCTAGTACTAAGATTATTATAGTATTAAAGCTTTTGTTAAATTAAATTAATCTAGTAGAATATGTATACGAAATATAAAGCTAGACAAGAAAGGAAATTCAAAAAAATTGTCTAAAAACAGCGAAATTGATTTAATGGTTAATGTTCTCTCGTGATTATTTAAATTGTTGAATTGCTTGGCAAGTAATTAATATAATTCTAACTATTTCAGTGAAAATGTGCAGTGAAATACAATTTGGCAAAAGGGACTGTTCAGAGAAAGTTCTGGAATCAATTTAGGAGAGTTTGACATGTCAGAAAATTATGATTGCCAATTTAATGTCGATCTAAAAAAAATCAACTTCACGCCAAACTAACTTCAGATCTTTAAAAATGGCTCAGAGAACTATAAATAAATTACTTTGCAGACTTTAAAAATGCATATGCAAAAATTATAATCATTTGGTTGATATTTTAGGATCTGGATGTTGTTGGATGAAATTCGAAAATTCAATAAAACATTATTTTGATCTTTGACTACTTTAGATACTACATAGTTGACTAGTACTTTAGTTACTTTTAGTTGACTCTTCATTGAAGCCTGTGTTTTGATAGAGGATACAACAGATTAAACAATGGACGACATACAGTTAAAATACTGCAATTAAAGTTAATATAAACTTCTCTAAATTAATATTTGTTACAACTTAAAACTTTGTGAATATTATTTATCCTACTTATGCTAGAAAAAACAGCGTAGTATGAAAAAAAAATTATTATTTTGTGCAGTTATTTTTCTCAATATTTGTTGTTCAAGAATAAATTGTTTATAAGAAAAATATTTTTCTATAACTGTTATTATTTTGATAATAATTTTTGTAAATTGTCACGAGGGTGACAGAATTCAATTTATTTTATCATGACTAAATCTTAAACATGTATTTTTGTTACAAATACCAATCCAAAAATTTTAAATTACTTTCGATTAAGATCTTAAATAATCCCTACTTCCATCTAAAATAATACACATCCGCAAAAGCAGCATCCCGTAAACTTTGACCTTTTTAATCTTGCTCATTCTATATTAAGGCTTGGCAATTATTTCAAAAGTAGGTCAGACCAACATCGGTTGAGCAAAAAATTGATGTAATTGCCAACCATACGTGTTGTGCCTCTAGGAAAGAAATGTTTAGCCTCCTTTTATTCTTATGTCAAGAATTAATAGATCATACTTTATTGTATATACATAAATATTTCATGTAAATGTTTGCTCATAATTTTTATTTTGTTTTTTCTTAGATGCAAGGTCAAAAACTGAAGAATTCAGCAGTGTGATGAATTTTTTTTTCACCTGTGTTAATCAGGAGTTCCCTATGGGAGCATGATAGCTATCAACATTATCTCTCATGGCGTAACTCCTGATTAGCATGGGAAATTATCTACAGTACAAAGAAAAAAACTTGAAAAAAACTGGGGCTGACTTTTCTAAGAACTAACTAGATGTCTCCTGTATATGAATTTCCTTGCATTGATCGTGGATTTCCAGTAGAAGCAACTAAACCTCTTGTTAACGAACTTCTCTGTATTGGTCACTTGGATACTCTGCAGGTGAAGTCGATCAATATTATAGATATATTAATGCTTAGAATATGTATTGAATATGTATTGAATATGTATTAAATATTAATTCATTAATATTTAATACATATAATTATATATGTATTAAATATTAATAAATTTACGTGCTTTGTTAAACATTTATTTTGGTGGAAGCCAAATAAAAAAATGGTGGATTAATAAAATCAACATTACGTACATTTAAATATCAATTGTTAAGTGATAATTTGTTTAATAAACCATTGCAAAAAATTTTTTGAAAGAAAATCCTATAATTTTAATCTTATTTTCTTTTTTGAAATGAATATAATTTCTTAGCATTTGAAGGTATTTATCTTTCATGTAAGGGTTTATTTATGTATATACTTCTCTTTTTGTAAATAAAAGTTTCAAATTTTTAAAGCTTCATTTATTTGTTTTTAGATTTTGTTTATATATTTTAGAAATATTATCTATAAAGAAGACAGTTATTACTATTATTTCTTCAGTATCATTATTGAAGTTGGCAAAAGCTTTTATAATGCCATGACGAAATATCAAATCTCTTAAAATTTAATGCAGGAATAAATAGAAACAGTTTAATTTGATATTTATAAAGGCACTGAATGCAGCAAAAATAATCAATGAGAAAAAGTCTGGAATATTAATAATAAAAATTTAGCTAGAAATTTTTAAATAAACTCAATTTTTTAATTATAACAAGTTTAGAAGTATTTTTTTATTATTATTTAATAAATATTATTAATTAAATTTCATTATTTAACTTTGAAAATTGTATATATATATATATATATATATATATATGTATTTATGGCAAATACTATCTAATAAAGTATGTAAAAAATAAGTTGGTCTCTGAATTATTTAGAATATTTATTATTAACATTATTTATAATGTTGTAGAGTAATATTTTTAAAATTTTTAGAAAGGGGAAAAAAAAAAGTTTGAATGCAAAGGAACATATGTATATTTTCTTAATTACTATACGCTAAACTTCTAATGTATCACATGTTTTACATTATTACTTAAAAAATACAACAATACGTATTACATTTATATTAATCTAATTTCATTCTGGAGCAACAAGATTGAAAAAATTATTTTCAGTACAATTTCTTTCTTTTCTTTTTTATTTTCTTCTGACAGATGGCAGCACCAAAAGTAAAGTTGGCAGATGTGTAATTGCTCGATACAATATCACATTTATCTGAAAATTTCGAAGGTTAAGATTAACATTAAAATTATGAAAGTAACGGTTAACGATTAATAATCAAATTTGGTTCACTGTAAATTAATGAATTGGTTCAAAAATTTTAATTTGGTATCATGTACCCAAATTAACAACGAAATCTAGGTAATTTTAGTATTTTTGGTAAACTCTACTATTTTAATTTTACATTTTATTTTATAACTAAGTATTTTTGGTAAATTTTTAAAAATAAGTAACACAATTGAAATAAAAACAAATTTGTGAATTACATATTCGAAGTAATGAAAACACTTTACACCGCTTACACCTACACTCAAAACTAAGAAAAAGAATAAGAAAAATATGAACAAAAATGAAATTAGGAGGATAATCAAATTTGGTTCACTGTAAATTAATGAATTGGTTCAAAAATTTTAATTTGGTATTTATGTAACCAAAACTAACAATAAAATATGCTGCATTTCGAAACATGGAACTGTTTTCTTTTCTTCCTTTTTCTCTGTTGTAAAAAAAATATAACAAAAATAAAAATTGGAGGATAACATAATATTTAATCAAAAGAAAATGACGAAATCATGTATTAAAAAATAGATTATGAAAAAAAAGAAGAAAACATAAAAATAACCCTGAAAATTAATTACGGTACCACTGTATAGTACAATACAATTGATTAGATTATCTAACAAGTTGTTTAAAGAGAACTGACTCACATTTGTGTTTGGCGTATAAGAAAGGAGTGAAAAGTAAAATGAGTAAAAAGTATAAAGAAGTAAAAAATATAAAGGAGTAAAAAAGTATAAAGGTGTAAAGGATACTTCCAAGTAATTAATCCAACATCGTCGTAGCATGTGCCAAAGCTCCCATAAGTTTATCATTTTACAATCTGTACTTCTAGTATTTGAATAATATAATAAGAAATGTTTTGAACATATTAAATATGAGTGTTTAAAACGTATATTTGAAAATAATTGTTTTCTAAATCTTTTTCCCTGGTATATTAAGAAAAAAAAAAAAAAAACATTGTTGAATGCAATTGCATTAACTTTAACTAACATTATGAATAAAAGACTATGCAAAGATTATGATATTCTATTGATTATGGAAATTAAAATAAGCCTTCAATACTATTCCCACTCTCGTTCATAAAATATTTTTAATGAACGAGTAATTCTAAAAAGAATAAGAAACAGAATTTTTTTAACTTCCTTCTTGATGAAAACGTCTGCATACTTATTTGAAAAAATATTTTCAAGACATGGATTTAAAATATTTCTCTAAAGATATTAGATCTTTCTTTATAGAGAACAATTTGGTGGATGTGGGTGGGGGGGAGCTAATACTTATTGCTGACTTCAAGTCTTTGATTTTCTCTGCTCCTAACAGGACAGAGAACCATATATCTTCGAAAAACTACTGCTGCAATTATAATTGAACCACTCCATTTACCATTAACAACTGCTGATATTGAAAATAAACAGGGTCCTCAAACTGTGGAGAGCGAAATATTGTTTACATATAAAAATGAAATTATTCAACATCAATTAAAAATAATAATATGGAAAGCATTTTTAATATGGGCAGCTTTAATTATTACTTTCAAAATTATTGATAGTTATTCTCGTCACTATTTTTTATTGTCTGCAACAGTAATGATTGTTCTGAAAAATTAATATTTTTCTATTTGAGGACAATAAACTCCATAATTTATTTTTTAAGGGATTGTCTTAGTCTTTGGAAAATTTAGCATCTTGATTTTTTTTATACAACAAAAAAAATGTATGGAAGAATGGCTTTAATGCTTTTACTTATGTGTAGTCAAAAGTCTATAAAACTGAATTTCTAAAATAAATTTAAAAACATTTATGATAAAAAAGTAAATCTTGAAAAAAAAAAGTTGTTAAAAACAGGATAATGCACTTCAGTTAATTTTGTTATTTAAATGTTTGATTTTTAATATAAAAATTCATGAGTTCCAAGTAATAAACTAATTATTATTATTAATTACTATCTATTTACGAAAAATTGCTGTTAGGAAATAAATGAATTGAAGTATAAAAACTACACAACATTTAGTTTAATTTTGAAAAAGGCAGAGTGAGTAGCACAATAGTATTTTCTCTCGTTAAAGAGGGACTTGACTTGATTTGGTACTTTCAGATGTATGCTCGCTGATGCTGCTTTATCTCAATTTATCCAAATACTGTTTAAAATACTATAGAATTTGACAAAAGTGAAAGTGAAACCTTTATAAAGGAACTACTATAAAACTCGAAATTCTTGAATTCATTGGCTATGTAAAAAGGGTTAAAGTTTGAGGAACATTAAGTAACATGAACAATTTTAGGTTTGAAGCTCCCAACAGAAAATAATCAAAGTATGAGTGTTCTCTTAATTCACTATTTGAGATATTTGTCTGTACTATTTTTATTAAATAGACTAGCAGGTCACGTTATTAAAACAAAGCAGCTGACTTCAACTTTTTTAATTCGCATTTGAACATGGTCCCTGGTCCCAAAATGCGAATTAAAAAAGTTGGTTCCATGGCCCCGTGGTACATGGTCCCTGGTTCCCAAACTGGGCCATACTGCCCTCTAGGAAAAAATGGATGTTCGTTTCTTTGATGAAGGGAGACGACAGTAGCCTTGAGTTCATTTGGGTGGGTGTTTAATAAAAATAAGGAGGTTGTGAAAGCATAAAGAAGTAAGAAAGGATAAGAAAGCTTAGAAAAATTATTGGTCGACAGTTAAAAGACGGCTACCCAACAATTTTGGCTGCAAAAGCAAAAGTCTACAGTTTATCTTGGATTATAGGTTGTAATACTCATGTTTCAATTGTTACTTCCCTCTACATGTGTAGTGAAACGTGGTTTTTGTACTGTTACAAATTTATTTAAAAAAAAAAAAAAAGGAAAGAAAGAAATCAAGAGCAAATAGTGAATCACGGTGATTCAAGAACATTTGTGACAAAAACAGGCCGAGGATTAATTCTTTAATAGCAACACGCTAGATTCTCCTTCTCATTAAAATATCTTTTAACGTTATTCGCACTTTTTTTCTTCATATTATCCTGTCTTAATTGTGTGTGTAATGGGAATGTTATTTTGGTTGATTTAAATAAATAATTTTATAATTTCAAAGTGTCATATTTGCAATGTTCCAAGACACTAATAGATACGTAAATACGTAAAAGAATACAAATTTTTTATTACAGCTTTCTGTTTGTTCCCTAAAAGAAGATATGCTTCCAGGGGAATGATGAATAACTTTTCTTCTTCAAAGTGAAAGTGGGAAGTTGGTCAAATAAGTTTGGGGATCACTGATCTAAACAAAGGTGCACAGACCGAGGCTCGCTTCGTCATATATTCATTTCACATAATTAGTAATTTTTTTTTGAAAAATGTTTAGATTTTCTTGAAGTTTAATGTAATATCACGCATCAAATTTTTTATTTCCTTTTTTATATGATAATATTTATTTTTATTACATATAAAGAAATGAAATATTTACATATTAGATAAATTTTGAGGGATTTTTAATTTTTATACGATTCACGACCTTCAGAAATCAATGCATTCCTGTTGTCAAGATAAAGGCATAGTTAATTATCTATGTATTACTGTTTGTGTGGCTAGGCTCTATTCATTATTGCTGTGTCTTTCTTCCTGTCACTGGGTTGTTATGTCTAACTGGTCTCCTGTTATGTCTATCTCGAAATGCATTTTCTACAGCTGTATGTTTTGAAACTTAACTGTTCTTCTGCGTCACATTTTGTGAAACGCAGTGGTGTTCATATTATCTGAATATAAAATCTAGATTAAAACCATTCTTACGTTTCTGATGATGGAAACTTGATTATCATTAAAAATTAACTTCTGTGAACTTTTTGATCGAATGAACGTCCAAGTTACTATCAATAAGTTGTGTTATTTATAAAATGCTCATAGATATCGAAAAATTTAAATTATTAAATTAACTAATCCTTTTATATAATAATATTAATAATATATTATATTTCTCCCAGAAGTAAATTGATTTTTAAAAAACTGTAGATATTTATTACATTGAAAAACGCAGGGTTTATTTTAAATTCTGCTTAAAAGTATGCAGAATGGATACCATCACTCATCATTAATTAGTTCTCTTGATGAAAGACGTTAACATTCACTGAACATAAAACGATTTGCTGTTTTGTTACGGCATTTTATTTTTATGTCCTCAAATTTACAATCCACGCTACAGGTTGGACAAGTTAATCATTTTTTTTAATAATATAAAATTATAAAAATATTAATAATGATTTACAAGAAAAAAACCTCAATAATTTATAAACATAGCATATACCTATAGAATAAAATTTAGCATTATAATTATTTAACATAATAATTAATGATATTTATGTAGTTGTATTTTTCTGCTAGAAATTGTTTGTTACAAGAATTCTTAAATGATTACTACTTAAAATTAAATTAAGTGGGGTGATAAAAAAAATCACAAAAAGAACATCATGCTGTAAATAAAAGAGCATTTTAACTCAAAATGTTTTGCTTTTAAGTTTAAATTACCTTTCATGTTTATGTTGTATCTGAATACAAATATTTACAACTTATAAAAAAAAAGATTTTAAACAGACAAGAACACTTTTTTTTTATTCTCATATTCTTCAATTCTCATAATACAGACCTAGTTCTTTTTATAATACGAATATAAATGCATACTGGAATTATTAAAATTTGTTTTATTTTGGGTATATATTTTTTTCTTTTTACTTTATACAAAATTCAGTGTAGCCCTTGAACCAAAAAAATTGGAGTCTCCTGTATTATGGTAATGTGTTCTCACACATCTGTTACACCAAACAGTTGCAAAAGTAAAAATATCTCAGCTGCAATCCAATTTAATCATTTCCTTTTACTTCTAAATAAAAATTTATTATTGATTCCAGTTTTTAAGCTAGACATCTACAATCATTATCTTTGCATCAGTGCAATTATTATGCATTCATATGAATTAATGTAAAAAAATTCTGAAATATTCCCTTGGCTAGGCGGATACAGGGTCTTTAAATGAATGCAAAAACATTAGATTTCTTCAGATTCCGATAGAAACCATTGAGACTAGATTTATATCGTATATATGCGTTCTATCTTATATAAAATGCGTTTGAAAGATAGCGCACAGAAAATGTTGTAAAATTCAGAAAATTTAATGAGTTATGTTTAATAAAAATGTTTAATACAGCAGATTTTTAAAACGATTTCCCTTTAAAGAAATGATATAGTGAAGTTTGGATTCAGAGCTCTTAAGTATTTTCTGCTAAATATCTGGTCCGATAAACATTTCCTCACGTTCAATTGCTTTTTTCAAGTTATTCAGCGATGAGGGTTGTGTGTGATAGACATATAAAAAGTTTCACTAATTAAGATCAACACAGGAAGGTGGTCAATCTATCCCTTTCCAGTATTCTTTTCAGAAACTAACCAATTATTTTGCAAAAATGTTCTGCTAACAAATCGAAAATTTGCTGTTTTCAGTGATGTCTAGCGACATATTGCATAAACCTGCGATTATTATCAAGTCATAATATACTGATATGAAATTACTTCAGTACTCAACAGACATACATTAGATTGGTGACATTCGATGGTGCATTATAAAAATTGACTTAATGATGCCACCGATGGGTATCGCACACAAAAGTAAAAGTTTACATAGGTGCAGTAGTCGAATAATTACAAGGATTTCGTTTCCCTCAAATCACAATTTTGAAGATGAAAATGCGGCTCATTACTGAACCAAATTCATTTAAAATCGATTTTGTCCTTTTCAACTATACTGATCGTGTACTCACAAATTCTTATTTTCAACACCATCTTTTTCGATTATTGGCCAATTGATTTGAATTCTGTGAAAGAAACGAATATTATCAATCTTAAAAATTTGCTGAAGATACTTTTACTAATGTTCAGTTTTCTCGCTGCTTTTTTTACTGAAGTCGATGAAGTTACTTACCATATTTCCCTTTCTTCAATATTTTCTTCTTCTGTTTTCATCACTTATACATAGTTCAACATACTTCCGGTCAACTTGTATCTCGTACATTCTTGTAATTGTAATTACAATTATTATGTGATTGTTGCAGAATGCTTTCTTAACTTCCGCTGGGGACTGCAGTTCATAAGTCATCATCATGAATGCTTTCGATGGCCTAAACCAGGGGTGGCCGCGGCCCGCCTTGAATATTTTTCTGGCCGGTGAGATTTATTACACTTTTACAAAATAAATTTATTTTATAATGGCCAAAGTAGTGAAAACCAATGTATTAAAAAAACATTGTTTGTTCATCCATATATTCAAAAATTAACTGCCGAAATTACGAGAAAAAATTAACTTTGATTTTAAAATAATACTCTTGTTAATATATGATAGATATTGCCTGTTTATTTATGAGTTTACAGTTATGAGTTCGCAGAATATAATTTAATTATTCTGCGAACTCATAAGGCGCGCATCTTGAAACATCTAATATAACAGGTTCTATGTTTCACTTCACTTTTCACTATGTTCTATGCGGCTCGAGGAGTTATTATGCATTTCTAAAGTGGCACGCAAGATCATATGGGTTGGCCACCCCTGGCCTAAACATTGCTGATGATATTTAAAATGATCCAGCTAAACGTTCCTGTTTACCTCATTAATAATGAGGGGAGATGAAATAACATTATTATCTCATTTAAAGATTCCTTTTAGTAGACGAAATCATTTGACTTCACTAACGTCCAGCAGCATTTAAACAGGCTCCCATCCAATTCCTTTGGATTTTCATCGCCACTTTTTTTCCAGTTTAAGTTTTATATCATTTCTTCTTTTATTGTTTCCCCTCAGCTTAATTTAATTATATCCTTTTAATTCTTAAGCTCCTGCCACTTCTATGCTAATTTTTAAAAAACTTTGATTCTGAGTAGATGTGTGCCATGAACACATGAATTCAACCCTACTATCCAATCTTAATCATCAAAACGCGAAGATCAACTGAATATTTGCTAGCTTTTATACCAAAATGAAAATTTCAAGAAAAGTTTCCAATCAAGTTTCGTATACAGAAAAGTGGCTTTGTATATGCACACTGTAAATTTTATACACAAACTCATTGTTTAAACAATACCTGTCAACAACACACACAGTGTTGTATAACTGCAGATGAAGTGCCGCGATTTAAAAAAAAAAGTGTTTTTAACTGGGTATAAAATACAAAGTTCGGAAAATAAAAAAACCACAATTCATAGATTTTTCTTGCAAAAATAAAATATTTAATTATTTTACTCTTTGTAATGTGGATTTTCTTGTTGCATACTATAAAAGCATCTCTGTTATAATTATTCTCCTGAATATGTTTATCTTTAGTAAACATGCAATTATATTGCTCAAAATCATTTTTGTGTTTTGTGTTATGATAAAATCAATTGCATTTAATGACATGCTAAGTCCTTTCATTCAAATTTAAAACTATACATGAAAATGATCCATATTTTGTAAAATGCTTTACATTTTGATAATACCTTTGATGAATATCCATTTTTTAAAAATATTTATTTATCAAACAGAATATTTCAGATAACTAATGTTTCGAATTGAGTTAAATAAATTTCCCAATTTTATTTATGGGGGTACTGTTCTGAAGTCATCTTTATTTTCATTGCATATTGCTGTGCTTCGTTGTAGTGGGTAGTATATAATATTTCATACAGGACTGATAGGCAATAAATAACCTTCAAAAATCTAATTATTTTGGTTAGGTTTAGCTATTTGTGATATTCTTATTCTTAATATTTTACAATTATTTCCCACATACTTTACCCATTTATAATGCAAAATAACCTTTCATTACTTTCACTTTTTTAAAAAACTTTTTAAATATTTTTTTAATAAATATTTTAAGTCTTGAACTTAAATAAATATTAATTTGAAAATTAATAGGAGCCCATAATAATATCAATTTATGAAATTAAAAAATGTCAAATCAAATAAAATTTCATATAATTTCTTTATTATTTTGGTATTATTGTTATTTTATCTTCAAAACAAAATTCTCTTAAAACAAACGTAATAAAAATTGCATATGTTTCAAAAATATAACCATAAGCAAGAAAATCACTGAAATATATTTAATCCTTGGTTTCCAAAGCTATGAATCATATAAATTATCTAGTTTACAACCATTTTTGCTGAACTACACAGCAAACCGGGATCAGATGAAAAAGTCATAACAGCAGTCTTTCATATAGACCACCATAAACTGATAATGAAAAAATGGACAAGGCTTGAAATTGTCTTTCTCTCTTTTTTTTTTTATCAACAGAGCAAATTTAAAAAGCATTTTGTGTCTTTGAAAGTTTATATAAAACCTGAGATATCTCTAAATACTGAAGTTTGTGCTTGCATACAACACAACACGGCAGGGATGAGTTAGGTAACCAAATATAATTGAAGAATAACATCTGTAGTTTCACTGGATAAAAATATTTTTACATCCATATCCAAACATAGGCAGCATCTTAACACAACGTCCATAAACATTAACATGAGATCAACATATTGCCAAAATCATTAATAAAATATGTACTTCATTCAACAAATCATATAAATAATAACTAATGAAAATAATTTTAAAAAAATGAAATTATATTCAATGTGTAAAACATAACATTATAATTTTGATAAAAAAAACTTATAATAATAAAAGAGTGAATACCTAAAAAGGTAATTTTTAATTTTACAAATTTTTTAATTTAAGAATTAACATACTCAAAAAAAAAAAAAAAAAAAAAAAAAAAGGTTATACTACGAATTTAAAAGGGCAATTTTATACAAAAAGGCTTACCAGATTTTAAAAATAGAAATTAAAATAAAAAAGAAATAAATTGCAGTAAAAATAAATTAATAACAAACCCAATGATTTTTTAAAGATAATCATTATTTATGTAATCAATACAATAAATAAAATTATAAAAATGCAGAGAAGAAAAAAAGGAAGGAAGCTTAGTTCATATCCAAAGTGAGATCAAGCAAGTTGACTAAGGAAACAATGTTAAATATTTGAATTATGATTATTTTTTAATGAAAAAGAAATTTTGCATTTGACTTCCTAATTTTTTCTTAATTTTAGATAAAATATGATTTATACTATATTTCACATAAAAATTATTTATTTTAATATGTATTAATTCAAAAATTTTTTAATTTAGCATAAGCAATTTGCCTCATCAAAGTAAATAAAAAGTACAATGATAAAATAAAAAGTTTCAATAAAAATGTATATATCCTTTTAAAATAAAAAAATTCAAAATGATTAATATCAATTTCAAAATAATAATTACATATATTTTTGTGCTTTTTCTTCTTTTGTCATTTCTTATTTAAAACATTTTTTACACATTCTATAAACATATTTACTTTTATTATACACACTTAAGAAATCCTTGTTCAGATAATAAATAAAAAAGCTAATCTATTTGCTGAAATAATTTTTTCTACTCATTAAATGAGTATTTATGATAGTAAATAAAAATCCTAAATAACAATTAAACCAAATTAAATGCTTCCTCATTCCAATTAAAAAAACACATAAATCAAAAAGATGAATGTAAAAAAGTTGTATTTTCTAAATAAATCAGATTTAATACACAGAATTAAGATGTAGATCATACACAATCACAGACAAAGATTTACAAGTAATATCTTGATAAAATTGATATTTCTTTAATGATGAAAACTCTCAAACTTTCGATCATATTAAAAGCAAAATGGAATTTATAAAAATAAAGCAAAAAGCCTATGCTATGTGAATAAAATTTTATAATAATAGGTAAGCAAGCAATGATATTTGTATTAAAAATAGTAAAATCTCAAGTAAAATTTGTTTTAAAACAGTTTAAGACAGTAAAAAAAATTCAAGAAAAAGACTACATGTTAAATGTTATTTTGGATCTATTTTAAGACTGGAAAAGATCAAGAAAATGTCAGAGAAATCCTCTTACTAGAAAGCCCATACTATTCATTAACAAAGATACATGAACAAAGACATGCATTACATTTATTATTTAAAAACATTTCTTTTATAATGTTAAATTAGACATATTTCATCTTACGAAAAAAAAAATCAATAACTAAGATAGACCACTGTAAATCAGGCATAGAATTTCACTTATTGGCAGAAACAAAATGCATAAATAGTTTTCATTATTTTATCACTTTGAAATTACAAAAATATATTATGTATGCAAAACAGAGTTATTAACAAAAACTTGATGCTATTTTAAAAATTCTGAAATTCTGTTTATATGAATATTTTTATGTTTATTATACAATATTATCAAAATGAATACTTCCAGAAATCATTTAAAAAATTAAATGGATCACATAATTTATAATGTTTATTAAATTCTTTGAAGCCGAGATACTGGTTATGCACACACATCTTGAATTTTTGTCAATCTACTAATTCTTTTTGTAATAAAATATAAATAATATCAAATAAAAGGGGGAAAAAAACTTAAGAGAAAGGAAAAACTTTTAAGAAAAATATAACAATTACAATGCTCAATAAATTTCACAATGACTTTTGAAAGGAATAAATGCAATAAAATGCATTAAAAATTTAATATCATATTTTCTCATGAAGATATGAAATAAAATCAAAAATAAATGTTTCATTTATTCAAATAAGGTAATCATAATAATCACGCAATTTTAATTAGAATAAGTAAAAGTAGTTGTTAACTAAAAAGAAGATTTCTAAGCAAGAAAATTAAATTTTTTTATAATTTATTAAAAAATGGAACTCTTAAATTGAAATAAAGAAAACAGGATAATTAGATTAAGATCAAGTAAATAATTTTTTTTTTAAATGTTACCCAGTTTTTGTCTTATAGACAAATATGCCACACAATTCAGAAATAATTTATTTTTTAAAAAATACTTCAGAATTAAGGACACTTTTCTTTGTTAATAATAAATAACATTGTATTCCAAAGAAAGCAACTATTGCTCATATATTGTTGTTTTTTAAACAAAAATAAATCATAAAGTCAATTATCACATCAAATGAGTTTTAAATTAAATTGATTAAAGAATCATTATTGAGCATCAAGAAACAAAAAGGAAAATTCGTTTCTTGAAAAATAACTTCTATTTTTATACTAAAGTTATTGAAAATATTGATTTTTAAAACAATTTGCTAAAAAATTTTAATATTTATGTAATATATTATTAATAGAAATGTATTATTTAAAAACAAAAATAAACAAAGTTATAGTAATAGAGTTTCGAATACAATAAAATGTTGCATTTTAGATAAAGCAGTAACTAAATAACAAAAAGAATTCAATAATTTTAAACAATTTTAGGATCTTTCTTTAAAGACTAGAATACACCAATACAAAAACATTTCTCGAAATTGAAAATTGTACAAATATCTTGTAGGGGGTATAACATTTTTGAACCAATCTTCTTAATATTTTATTAAGCAAATATTTAAACAAGAAACAAATGAATGACAATCATGCAAAATGGATCCTAAGAATGACATCACAAAGTTACAATAGATTAGAATATCACAGATCTAATATTGTACAATGAATACTGCAGCACCAATGGTGTATTGGCTATGTTTCACATAACCTAAATATAGTTTTCAATAAAAACACAGACACATAATGGTAAAGAGTTCATGATTTTACTCATAAGAATAAGAATAAAGCAGATTTCTACTGCAGAAAGAGTTTTTTTAATCAGAAATGAGATGCAAGTTTTTAATTGCAAATCATACTATACAATTATTTCAATAATTGCTACTTTGAAAGACAAATATAATTCACTTTCAAAGTAACAAATTCTTTTTTTATTTAACTATCATCTAAGGAACTGAAGTACACCCAAAGACATTAGAGAAGCTATATACATATTATGTTTCAAGAAATATAAATATCAAGTTCCAAATCACTTTGCTGATACAAATTGTGTAATGACTTAAATACAAAATTATACAATACAACTTAAACACAAATAAAAAAAAAACTGTGCAAATTTTAAGGGATCACCAACTAAATCATAACCAATGGATACCATTCATACTAATAACATTGATAAATCTCTGCAAATTAAAATGAACAAACTTCACTTCTACAAATTATCACTTTGCAGCCAAGAAACATACAATATGTAAACATATTTTCATATAAAGATCTAAGTTACACCGGGAATCATAGAAAGAAAAAAGGGGAAAAACTTAAACAAGAATGTACAAAAAATTAATAATTAACATATCACTAAAATAACCTAATAAGGTTACCCATCCCATCCCTAGTGTATAATGTTTAAACACACAACAATTTACTAAAATATCATTTCTTAAAAACTGGGCATCAAAAATTTTTTCTTTCACATCTACAATGAAGCAGCATCAAGTAAAACTAATCACTTTTGTACAGGGCAGATTATGAAGGAGGTAAAGTTATTACACATGATGTCAAACTAGTGAGTGGAAAGGTCACTTTTGTTGATCTGTAATGAAGAAAAGAAAATATTTTTAAAAAATCATCTAATGTATCATCTATTTCTAGAGCAATTTTTTAAAACTATTTAAGAACATATTTTCAGAAAATTTTAAAGTTCAATTGAATATTGACTTAAAATGCTATAGTATATACTTCATTCAATACTTTCGAAGGTAATATGAAGAGTTTTAAATATTATCATATATTTTTCAATAAAAAATATGATATAGATAGAATTAATTCATAAAAAATTGCAACCATTGCAAAAAAAAAAAAAAACCATTTTAAATTTACTTTGCAAAACAATTTAATGATTGGTAAAAAACTATCAATTTTTTTTAAATGAAATTATTATCATTATTATTGCTATTGCTGTAAACCAATAAAATACATCTTGAAATGAACTAGAAATAAAATTCACTTCATGGAATCTTAACATGCTAAAGAAAATTTAAAGTACTAAATAAAAATAAAGCATGTTAAAAATTTATTTACCACTGCGGAAGAGTACCCCCTGGTGTATGGCTTCCTACAGATGAACCTGAGAAAATATATAACATTAAAATTAAATACAATATAATTATGTTGCTTTGTGTATCTACTGTTTTCATTTTTTTTAAATTATGTAATTATCTCAAACGGTTTTCATTTATTCTCAAACTTTATATTTTAAGTTGAATTATATACATTCAACACAAAGCAGCTTTTTTTTTTCTTTCAAAGAGAGAGATATTTTTGGTATTTGCTTAATCTTTTCAACAAAGGAAGAAATTTAAAATAATTATTTTCCTAATCAATAGATGTCTTATAATAAATATCCAAATTCATAAATTGTGCAATATAATTTTTCCCATTGATATTAATTACAAATATATTACTTATACAAGAAACTAATTTCACTTTTAAAAACTATAATTGGAATTTAAAAAAATATAGGACTTATTATGAATGTGAATGCCATTTTTTGCAAAACATAAAACAATAAACAAATTTCAATACAAATTGTAAATTATAAAGTAATGACCTTCGTGAATATTAAATATTAAATTCTAAGTATTATTTATTAAAACTTGAAGAAATTTTTTATTAAAATGGCAATGCTACAACTTCAAATTTTAATTTATGCTGACACAATCAATTTCTTTAATAAAGTACTATATTAATAAATTTACAAAACACTTGAATCTTCAGAACAAAATATATAAAATATTTTCAATATTATGCGTCATGCAAATGATAGTAATGTTCAAATGAAAATATTTTATTTTTGCTATAAGTAAACTTTTAAAGAAATAAAAGAAATGAATAATAGATGAGTGAAAAAATATTTTAATTTTTTTTTCACTTAAGTTTCATTACTCAAAATTGATAAAAAATAATTTAGAATTCTTCAAAAAGACTGCATAAATAAATTTATATCGATGAAAAGGTAATGGAGCCACAGTTTTAATATAAGGAATTTCCAAGTATGGTGAATTTAATTATGTAACTTGTATCATATGACATCTTTAAAAAATTATTTATTGCAATGGCCAACTCTTTATAGTAAAAATATTTCTCTCAGAGAACAAAACTTCATCATCATATGATAATTTTAAAGTTGTTGATAAAATTGAAAAATCTAAAACATATATATATATATACACTGAAGAGACAAAAGTCATGGGATACCTCTTAATATCGTGTAGGCCCTCCTTTCGCCCGGCGAAGTGCAGCAACTCGACGTGGCATGGACTCAACAAGTCGTTGGAAGTCTTCTGCAGTAATATTGAGCCATGCTGTCTCGATAGACGTCCATAATTGTGAAAGCGTTGATGGTGCAGGATTTTGGGCACGAACAGACCTCTCGATGATGTCCCATAAATGCTCGATGGGATTCATGTCGGGCGATCTAGGTGGCCAGATCATTCGTTGGAATTGTCCAGAATGTTCTTCAAACCAATCGCGAACAGTTGTGGCCCGGTGACATGGCGCATTGTCATCCATAAAAATCCCATCGTTGTTTGGGTACATGAAGTCCATGAATGGCTGCAAGTAATCTCCAAGTAGCTGAACATAAGCATTTCCAGTCAATGTTCGGTCCAGTCGCACCAGAGGACCAAGCCCATGCCATGAAAAAACAGCCCACACCATTACGGAGCCACCACCAGCTTGAACAGTGCCATGCTGACAGTTTGGGTCCATGGCTTCGTGGGGTCTGCGCCACACTCGAACTCTACCATCAGCTCTTACCAACTGAAATCGTGACTCATCGGACCAGGCCACGGTTTTCCATTCATCTAGGGACCAACCGATATGCTCACGTGCCCACGAGAGTCGCTGCAAGCGATGTCGTTCTGTCAGTAAAGGCACTCGAGTCGGTCTTCTGCTGGAATAGCCCAAGAAAGCCAAATTTCTCCGCACAGTTCTAACAGACAAGTCCCTTGTACGTCCCACATTGATTTCTGCGGTTATTTGACGCAGTGTTGCTTGTCTGTTAGAATTTACGACTCTTTGCAGACGTCGCCGGTCTTGGTCGTTCAGTGCAGGCGGTCGACCACTGCGCTGTCCATGGTGGGATGTTATGCCTGAAATTTCATACTCTCGGCCCACTCTTGACACAGTGGATCTGGGAATGTTGAATTCCCTAACGATTTCCGAAATGGCATGACCCATGCGTCTAGCTCCAACTAACATTCCGCGTTCAAAGTCTGTTAATTCCCGTCGTGCGGTCATCATCACGTCAAAACCTCTTCACCTGAATAACTTGAACAGAAATGAAAGCTCTGCGAAAGCACTGCGCATTTATACCTGTTCTACGCGATGCTACTGCCATCTGAAAATTTGCATATTGCTATCCCATGACTTTTGTCACTTCAGTGTATATATATATTTGTGAAAAAAATGCAAAAGTATAACCATAGTAGCTGACTTAGCTTGTTTTCTTGCTTTCATTCACAAAAACAATTTCCTACAATTCATATTATTTTCTCTATTTATTATCATGGAAATGTTAAATTTCTAAAAATTCCAAAATGCACACTGGCATTCAGGTTCATATATAGAACATGAATAAATATTCTATTTATTGAAACCAAAATTTTATTACACATTTCAAACATTAAAGTAGTGTTAAAAAAAGATTCGAGTTAAAGAAATAAAACAACATGAAAATGTTAATAGTTCAAATTAAAGTAATCACTGGGAAAAATAGAAAATTAAGTAATAAACTCAGAAAACCACAGTTCATAGCTCATGTTACAAGATGCACTCTTCAAACAAATGTGAGTAACTACGAATATTGATTAACTCGAGGAATTGAATGTTTTATACTTATATATAATAAAAAAATCCTAAATAAACACATAAAGTAGAATACTATTAAGACATTTTGATGATCAAAACAATTTTTGTAATTCTATTCATGTTATTATAGACGGTATTTACTCACCCATTTCTGGCGTATATTCACTGGAATCCATACTTAATATATATGGAATGATACTATCAATTTGAACATTTCCAATGAGACCAGAAAAAAATAATTCTTCAGTGATTGATGGTTGAAGAGATCGCAGAGCAGGTAATCTGCAATGCAGACATAAACAGAGTTAAGCTCCACATTTAATTAATTTCATTAAAGAAAAAATATTATTAATTACTTGAACTATTCTATATAATACATATATTTAAAATTATTTTAAGTATGAAACAATCTGAAAAAATAATCCCACTTTTTACATAGTATTAGTTATGCTTGCATAACTAATCAATAGTTTTTTTCTTTTAAAGACAATTTAGAAAGGACTTAACAAAATGACATTTGCTAACCTCAAAAGCAATTTCGGAAAACGGTCATTATTTTCAGGAAAAGTTTGACTAATATAGGATCTTAGTTCTTGATATCCCTTTTCTTGAAATTTTTCTACTTGTCTGGCACTCGGAAGAGATGGATGATCTAAAATAAAAAGTAACTAATAATTTCTTTAAAAAAAAAATTCTGTGCAAGTTGTACATCAAAAAACCAAAAAGCTTGTGTTGACTTAACTTGTACAAATAAGGGCCAACAAATTCTTTGTTATAGAATAAATATAACTTAAACAATAAATAATATGAAATAATTTTTTAATGTATCTGTTTTAAAATTTAATCTATAAGTAATATTTTTATAACTAATATTTTTTAAACTGACAAAAAAATATTTAAAAAAAAATTAAGAATTTTTCATTTGCTCTTTAGCTAAGATAGAAAAAAAATTAACACTAATTATATCTACTTAAAATGCTAAAACAAATTTATAACTTAGAATAGGTAATTTAATCTTCTCAGTGAATTTTGAAACATTTTCTTTTTCTTCCTCAATTGATCAAAATATTAGTATTAATAAAAAAAATTATCTAAAAGAACATAATTCTAAACACATTAAATTAATTCATGTCACCAAATTCGCAATTTAGATAATGCATAAAGAAAAACATATTCTTTTAAAAACTAATTTCTATGATTTGTCATAAATTTATAATATCCATTTTTGTAATTTACTTTAATGCAAAAGAAATCCTTTTTTTTCTTTGATTTATTTAAATTTTAGAGAAGTATTGCTGATTTATAATATAATATATATATATTTCCTTTATATTAAAATCTTCCAAGTAATTCTATAATTAACTAAAATATTGCTGTAAATATTTAGCAAATTTAGTTTTCATGACTTTAATGGAAGAATATCTTAGAGGAAATGTTTCTAAAGGGATCAACAGCACTAGGATAAGCTATTTTTTTAATTCCCCTATAACGTTTATTTTTCCTTTGTATTTTATAAGCAATCAAATATCATAATTTTACTTTTATATTCTTTTAAAAATACATTTTAATACATGTCTAAATAGGGATTCATGTTAGTAGTTAAATTTTTTCAATTCATTAATTATAGTATTCGGGAGATTATCATTTCCTGTCTAATTTTTGAACTAAAACAATGTTATATCCTAATAACATATAAAATCTGAATGATAAACATTATTTTCCCCATATTATGAATCCTAATTAAAATAATTAGATAAGTAAGGATGTGTAACAATAGCAAATATTTAATAAAATTATGACTACAGTTGCAAAGTTTTTAAGATTTGTACAAAAAAATATCCTTAGTTCTATAGCAAGATTGAGTAATTTTATGCATTTAAAATTAAAAGCAAAAACTCTTTTTTGTATATAATGAATTATCAATTTGATCAAGATTTGTTTGAATTCATACTAATTACAAAATTGGTCAATCAAATTATTCTGTATAAATTAACATGTTTTCATTTAAAGGCATATTTTCACTGGCATATGATTTGTGTTTTACCTGGACTGAAAAGGACAATTGCTTTTAAATAAGCATACTCATGTTCATCAACTTGCAATCGAAGCATAGAATTTACAAAATCTTGCAACTTGCAAATGTGATCGGTGACTTGTTTTACTCGAGATGCAGATAACCGATCTAAAAAATAAAAACACATGTATTAAAAACGCATTAATAATAGAAAATTAAATGTTAGAAAATCTAATTTACTTGAAAAATATATTAATTTGAATAAGTTGTGCTACAAGAAATTCAAATAAATTAGTTTTATATTAATAATTAGCAAGAAGTATTTAATGAGGCACAATGAGACTTGATCCTGAAACTATGCAGTTTATCTACTTTCTCTGAAGACGACAGCACTGAGCTAAATGAACTACCAAAGAGAAAAGGGAAAATGATTTCTTGCAGAGTATACTGTATTTGTAATTATTTGAAATTCAGCTAGAATATATACTGATACTTTCATTTAAAATATTTAAAATAGTTCTGGAGATTTTACAATTTCTATATTCAGGATATTAAAAAGGAAGTAGTAAAATTTAATACATATCTAAAAAATGAACTCTCTTATTATAAAAAATACAATTATTTAAAGAATATTCTAAGAAAGCATATAGTAGAACTTTTAGAAAAATATCCATTCAAAGTGTATGACTGAAGAGGTGTAAGGAAGCAGTAAATTCATGTCTCAAAATTTTGTAGTAAGCATTTCTCATACACATAAATACTCTCTAGGGTTCATCAGTGATGAAAGTCGATTATACAGGTTTGGTCTATATCTTTTCTAATGTTTCATTGGTATATTCCTCATGTGGATTTCATACATATAAGTCTTTATGTTTCGCCAGGAAAGATTCTTAACAAAAATGATGATATAAAGAGTACACTTTGACTGTTTCCCTTCATGGAATTTACCCTTCATTGACGATATATTCGCCTTATTTTCATAGTTAGAGCACAGTTGGTTAGCAAACAGAGTCATCCTATCTGACAGAGAGTGCCAAATTGGCAGAACAATGGGGTTGGTTACTCGAAATGGGAGTTGCAGTCAATTCAACTTTAATGTTCCCCAATTTACAATTATAGGCAATTTCTGTACCACATACAAGAATGAAGTACATATAGCAATTAAAAGAGTTAATTAATATCATAATTTTTACTTTCCGATCTAAAATATATAATATTTATACTTATAATATAAAAGTCAAATTTTTCATTTCTTTTATAAACAATTTGTCATTATTGATTATGAGTTTTAAAAAAAGAATTTTAAATAGTTTCATCATCTATATAAAAAGGTGTCTATAATTTAATATTGAATTTTTCATACAATGTGTGCATGATACATGTATAAATTTTACAAATTATTTATTTATACAAATAAATAACATTGATTTTATATAAAAAACTAAATACGTACAAATAATTAACTTTTAAAAACTTATAATAAGTGTAAATATAAATTAGTAGAGTAACCATAATACTTTTAACAAATAATATTTACCTTGCTGTACACTGGTCTGCAAATGACTGATTATAGCTGTGAAAATAGTTTTTACGGACATAACTTGTGAACATTGAGCCAAACCTAATGTGAACAATTCACTCCAACAACTCCGAACTAATGTAGCCTGTACTTCTGGCCTGATTAAAAAAAAAAAAAATTATTTTTAGTAGCTGAAATTTTTTGTACAACAAACCCCCAATTTAAACATATATTAATCAAAAAATCGTATCGTTAATTAAGAAAAATATCTTGCAACTTTATAAAATTAATCAAAAATTTATAATATCGATATTTATTTAGAAATTTTTTTTTAATTTCAGGAATATCTTTAAAATCCCATATGTTTTCTGTAGTCTTTCCCATTTTAGTTTATTCTTGTACTTCTTGAGCAAAATATTAAATACAAAGATTTTTACTAACTTTAGAATTATTATTGATTATATTTAGAAAATCATTAATGATATTTCTATCTATTTTCCTTATCTCCTAAATGTATATATATATATATATATATATATATATATATATATATATATATTACAAAGATCAACAGAGAAGGGCTGTTTTAATTATAAAAGATATTAAAATTATTAAAAACATATCTCAAAATTAATAAATGAGCATTACAAGAATGGATCCTAGTTTTATCATAAATTCTTGTAAAGACTGATTTACCTGAACTTTTTAAGCAAATTATTTTTCGAAAAAAATACCACAGTATTATTTTAGAGTTATAGAAATTAAATTAAATGCTGATGTTAAAACTTTCTTATATACAGGGTAGGCAGAAAAACTGACTGCTTTTTTAAATGTAATAACATAATAAATACAAATAATTCATTTTGAAACTTTATAGTTTAATATGCTCTATTTGAAAAAAAAAATAAGAAATTATGGCAACATTATGTTTAAAAAGTGACAACTAGAAAATACCATGCTTTTCGATCTACATACTTCTGGATACATCACAACTTTGCATATTTTTCGCTCTCTCTATACATATATCTAAAGTTCAGCTAAGAAACATGGTTTGCCCATGTAAACTTCTAATTTTAAATAAAACAGTTAGAAGTCGTCAGTCAGGTGATTGAGATGGCTACACAATATCTTTCCACAGGGAAATAAACAGTCCTCTTTTAACACTTTCAGCAAAACCCTAGCCATGTGGAAAGTTAGCCCATCTGGTACAGGTTGGTTTGATTTATGTAATTTCTGACAAGTTCTTCAGAAATGCACTGTATCATACTGCATTAATTGTACAGTCTGTTTATTTTCCTCAAAGAAATATAGGCCGATTATCCAAACTTTGACACTTAATACACACCAAATTGTAATCTGTTAAAGCATAATGCATAACATTCCATGGCTCCATAGCACTTGGAATATACATAATCACAATTTCTCTCTATGTCATGAATTAACTAAAAAAATAATCTGTTTTTGGGAATTTATATATATATATTTTTCATTAATAACATATATGAAAATGCAATGCTACATGAATGAAAATAGGTTCTTCGTATTCATTATGTTATTTTAAAAAAAATGCATTGCTGGTATGTCAGGTATTCTGTCTCATCTTATAATAAACATATAACTACTGATTTGTTAGTATAAAAAATATAATAAGTTATTAATTAATATAAATTTATTAATAGATATTGTTAATTTTACAATATCAAAAATGTTTCTAAATATCATCATAAATATAATTCCTTTTCGTTTTCTTCTACTTACTGAAGTAGTTGGAAAGCAGGTATTGATCTGGCCCAATGAACTGAAAGAAATAAAAGCCTAGAACCACTTTCACAAATATAGTGGACGTTGAGGTAAGATGATCCTGGATTTGGAGTGGTTAGATGAAATGCTACATGAGAGTCTAGAAGTAATGGACCTATGAAATGAAATATTTTTTTTACATAAGCTAAATTTCTTATATATTATATAAATAAAAAAATAGTGAAAGCAAAATTTTAACATAAAAATCTATAATAAATTTGAATAAGCATTCTTTCCTAAGCAAATGAAAAAAAAGCAAACAAAATTATTTTTCTAATAAAAGTACAATAATTCAAAAGAAAAAAAATTCAATATCAAAATGCAATGATGAAACAAAAAGTGTAAATAAGATAGATTTAAATAGCACAGGTGGAAAATATTTCAGATATTATTAATCCCTAATTGTCTTCTTCCCTCCTCACACTGGTTTAGCTTCTAACAAATAGCTGACTAATAAAGCAAACACATAATTTATCATTGCAGTATTTCCCTGAATCTGTAAATGTTTTGTTTTATATAAATATTAATAATTTAAATCTCACATAAATTACAAAAGGTACATGCGATGAATATGAAACAGCAATTAACAATAATATTTCTAATTTGAAATTTCTCTCAACCAGTCTTGAATGAAATAACGCTGTGGTGGTATATATTATTATATATTATTATTACATAAAAAAAATAAGTAGAACAGACAACCGAAATGAAATAATTTGCATAAAAGATTAGCTGGATACAGAGCTGCTAACTGATCATAATTTTACCAATGTCTTTTAACTTCAGTGCATTGCAAAATATTAATAAATTTTCACAGATTATACTACAAAAGTTCTAGTTACTATTTGATTCAAATGGAGGATATAAAATTGAATTAAACATCAAATAACAAAGCTACAAAATACCAAATACTTAGAAAATACGAGATAAAATTTTAAAGAATTTATGATAGAAAAATCCACACATAAAAAAATCATAAAACTCACCATCGAATTCAAATAATGAATCGGTTTCAGGATCCATATGTAAAGACAGTTGGTCAGAACAACCACCTGCTACCTAAAATATAAGGAGTTTGAGTTTTTATAATTATGTACTTATAGACACTATGTAACCAAATATAACTGAAGCTCTAGCTAAATACAGTTATCAAAGTTATACTACTTGGTATTATATAATTTATTTTTCAGTAAGTTATTACACAATAATATGCATTTTATCTTTAACATTTGTCAAATTGCATTTATATATTCTTAATATATAGATTACATATATTTTTAAAATGTCTTAATAAAAGTATTGCTTTTTTTCAAAAGAAGTTTGTAAATAACCTGATGTATATTAATTAACTTTAGGAAATATTAAATAAGTAATTATTATGTAAACTATTATTTGTTAACTTAACTATCACACATATAAGAAATTGAAATTAAAGCACTTCTACAAATTTTAGTTCTTAAAATGTAAAAAAAATATTAAACTGGATATCCAAAATATAAAACTATCAATAGGATTTATAAAAATAAATATGGTGAATGATAGATTTTTTTCAATTTTGTGTATTTACTCAAATAAAGCATAAATTACCATTGTATGCAATGAATAGATCTTTACTATTAGATTAGCTATTCCATGGAATACACGAATAAGAAGGATATAAAAAATATGTTAAAGAAATTTGCATTTTCATATAGTCCTTAATTTCATTAAATTATATTTAGTAAAAATAACTTCTTACAATAACATGTAAAATACAAAACAATTTAATATTTTATAACCATAGTTCACCAACATGGAAGTGATACAATTCCAAGTTACATGAAACATGGAATTGTATCACTTTTCTTCATATAAAACATATCTTTTTAGGCAATCCACAAAAGGATTATAGTTTGTTGACATTTATTTAGTTACATTTCTTCAAATGAGATTAGAATGTTCCTAAATTTTTCAGACTCCTTAAGTTCTTTAGAATGAAGTTATCTATATTTAACTGTAACATTCTTTCTATAAAATGAAGGCATTTGCTGTGATCATTACATATGAATATTATAAAAAATCATTAAAAAATAAAAGATAAATAATAACTACAAAAATTAACCAAATAATGAGGTGTTGTTTCGTCCCTGGCCCTTATGCAAGCCTCTGTCCAGTTTGCTATTGATTTGTAAAATGTGTACATGCATTACTGTGTATTTCTTGTAAAACTCTAAATAACAGGCAACATCCAGAGACAGCTACTCATCAAACCCCAAAACATGCTGTATCGGAAATAAATATGCTGATTTAGCTATCCAGTGAAATGTTTTGAAAAGCACAAAGATATTCATGAGGAATAGTTTCCAAAAGCCTGGCATTATCCTTTTGAAATGTACGTCCGAAATGCCTTGAAAGAAAAAATTATTCAGTCATTAATGTACCGCCATGTTGTAAGTATCATTAATGTGCCAACGGCCGTACCATGCTGAATATACCGGTTCTCGTTAGATCACCGAAGTTAAGCATCACTGGGCGCGGTCAGTACTTGGGTGGGTGATCACCTGGGAACACTGCGTGCCGTTGGCAAATTTGGGACCTGAATGGCCGAGTGTCTAGCGCTCTGGCGCTCGGTGTCACAGGTTTCGGGTTCGAATCCCGGTGGTGCCATGGATGTTTGTAGTGGTTCGGAATCCACTTTAAGCCGTAGGTCCCGGTCTTCTATGACTGTAAGAGCGTCACGGAGCAAAAGTCAGGCTTCTACCTACGGGGTGCTCCATCACAACAGAAGCTGCTTCCTTCCCCTTCAATCATGAGTCCATATGGGCTCGTGGGCTTGGCCAGCCAAGTGGGATAAGAAACAACAACAAACATCATTAATGTACCGCCATGTTGTAAGTATCATTAATGTACCGCCATGTTGTATGTATGGATGGTAGACAATAGGGTTCAGTTATAATATGTAATGACATGCCTGACCTTGTTCGGCTATGAGGTAAGTGAATATCAGGTTTGTATATGTATGCAAGGTATTAGTACAGTCAAAATGTATATATGGAATTCAATTTGTTAGAAATATGTGCCCAAGAATTTGAATTTCTACTCTTTTACAGACAATCTAGATGTTGATTAAAAAATATTAGTTTATGAAATTTCATTACAATCACATTATGCTTTCTTAGTGTGTTTCTCATTTTTTCCGTCTTTTAGAGTGTATATTGGATACTTAAATAGCAATCAAAACTCTTTATAGAATTTTTGTTTCAAATAGCATAAAAAATGTATTTAATTTCAAATTAAATTAAGCAAAATCTACAAAACTATCTTCTGCAGCAGCATCACTTCTTAAGTTATGGTATTAATAATGCATGCCTTAAAACTAAATTTTTAATGAATTTAAAATGTAAAATTAACAGAAATTTAAACATATTTTAATAATTACTTTTTGAACAGTTTATTATAAACACATTTAGAATAGTACACAAATAGAATTAATAAAAAGGCAGAATTCATGGAATTTCTAAAATGAACAAATTTATAAGAAATTCTAATTTTTTAATTATAAAATGTTTACTTATAATGTACAAGAAAAATAATCACCTTAACCATTGTGTCAAAAGCTTTGGATATGACGTTGCTATTATCTTTTGACAACAATCTGTTATGGGACTCCCCATTGACAGTGACTAGTGATGCATCGCAGTGACTCTGGTCTCCAGGGTTTTGTTTCATTGCAACTAACGAAGTTACTACATTAGCTAATGTACTTAAGTCTAAAAGAAAAAAAGTTATCCTTATGAATAAATACTATAATGAAAAGTAGAAGCAAATTCATATATATATTTATAAAAATTGCAATTAATTACAAATTTAAATATTTTCAAGGTGAATGCAGAGATGCCAATATTAAGTAAGATTTCTTAGTAGTATCTCAGACAATTTTTTGTAGTTTTTGTCAGTATAAGGAGAAAAGGAGCACATAAGGGGCAAACATACACATTTGCTTTCAAATAAAAAAACCCATCACCATTCCCCATGAAATTTTAAATCAACAGAGATACAAATCTGTAATTATATCTGTAGTTACAACTTATTTATATTATCAAATAACGTGGCAAAGTTTTTTTAAATATTAAAGAAGTTTTTGTTGAAATAGTATTAATGCTATTAACAATGAAATTATTTATTTTGTACTAGATTTAATATAGAAAGAAAAAAGCTTCTTGAAAATTTATAATAAAAAGTGTATATATATATATATATATATATATATATATATATATATATATATATATATATCAACACTAAATTTTATCCATTTAACTCCATTCTCCTTTAAGTAAAGACCTCCAAAGTAACGATTATTTTCATAACAAAGGATTTAACAGTGACACTACTATTTACTTATGCAAATTACTGAATAAGATTGAGTATTACTTTCTTAATTATTAAAAAAAAGATTTAATTTTCTACTTTTTACAGAAAATAGTGATATTTTTCTCAAAATCGATGGAAATTATTTAACGGTGTAAAACTGAAAAGTAATATACAAAATTGTCTTTTATTTATAAAATTCCATAGATATATACTATCCTTTTTCTGTAATCTGTAATGCAAAATTTTTGATATTTGCGGTAGTAATTACGTAGTAGTTGGCATCTTGGTGAATATAAAACACAAGGCATTTTAATAAGTAGATTGAAAAAAAAAATCATTTCTATTGCTTTTTTTTCTTAAAATATCAATTGAATACAGTAATTATTATTTTCTAATAAATAAATGATAATATTTTGTACAGATTAATCACAATATTTACTTAATATTGTGCTCAGTGGCTGAGCAGAGAATGACATTTTGAATGAACAAGAATGTTACAAATGAAATGCATAAAAAAAAAGTTAATTTTGAAAATTTATAGCCTCTTATAATGTAAAACATATTCTCTAGTTCATATATAAATGGAAATATGTCTATATGATCAATAATTAAAAGATAATGGCATTTAATCTATTATAAATCACTAAATAAAATGTATTTTTATGTGACTTGGCATGTTTTTATGAGACACTAACAATGTATACACTAATCATATATTAACAACCGATAAATAAAGATCATATTGAATACTTATACCACAAATAAAATATTAAATCCTCATATTATATATAAAGAAAAATCAAATAGTTTTTAGAAAAAAAATTAATTACCTGATTTTCCAACATTCATGTTTCTGGTATCCTATAAAAAAATATTTACATTCAATACATGTTTTCCATTTAAGTATAATACACACGAATTTTTTTTTTACATTGTGACAAGCTTAGATACATAAAGTTACAAAAATGCATTTAAACTCTAACAACAATTGATATTTTGAGCCACATAAAAAACAAAAAAATATAAAAAAAAATTTAAGTAAAAAACATTTTCTTATAATTATATTCCATCATTCAGTTCAGATAAAAAATTCAACTACACAATAATGTAATAACAATATTTTTTTCCAGACATTTTTCATCATCATATGATCTTTATGCATGTCTTAACGTTTCATACAATTTGCAAATGCCATAATGCAGCCCTTTCTTATGGCATAAAGATTAATTGTCTGCATTTCCAGCTGCACTAGAACAACAACAATCTTAATAAAAATAAATAATATTATATAAAAAGAAGATATAGTTATTTAAATAACATGTAAATTTTTCTAAGAAATAAGCTGAAATAATCCTTTCATTAATTAAACTGTATCTATATATCACAAAATCTTTACAATAAAAATTGATGCCTGGAATGAATTAGGGAAAGGCATATTTAAAAAAAAAATTTATCATCAAGGTATTTGTATATTATGAGAATGTCAAGAATCAAACATAATTTTTATGAACAACTCTAACCAGGATAAAAAAAAATTGCTTGACATTTCTGCATATAAAATTTTAAACCACACAAGGCAGAACAGTATAATAAGCCCAAGACTGATTCTAAACTTCATTATAAATACATACGAATGAATGAATTAATTTTTTCTCTTACAAGTATTTACAAACATACATTTCTGATATAAATTCAATATGCTTTAAAAATAAGAAGCATTGTAAGAATTTTGCTTTACAGAAATAATAAATTATTGTAGTTTTCTTCAAAGGAATGAAAAAATAGTTGTATTCATTTACTAAATTAGTAAACAATAACAATAATTAGATCTGCTTAATTATGCAAGATTCTTTGTATACACATTGAAAACATCATTAAAAAAGAAGAAACTAAGAAAGGATTGCAAATCAAAATATTAACAGAGATTAAAATAGATGCATAAATATGCAAAATTAACTGAAGGAGGACTTCAAAGTAGTTATAAAACAGTGTCTTTCACAGAATGTACCTTTCTTCTGCAGAATAAAAGATAATGACTATCCATAAAAGGAAGAAAATTTAATTACGAAATGGAACCTTGAATTTTGTCTGTAATTCATATTTGGGGGGATGGATACTGAAGAAGACAAACCTTATCAGAGCTGAATGTTGGCAAAGCAGCAAGAGGAGATCGAAAATCTTTACGTACATAAATTCTTTGAGAGCTTGCTGCCATAGGAGGTGTAATGGTTTTCTCCCTGGAATCTGCTGGCTTCCTTTCAGACTGGACAGCTATTGATAAAAAATTTAAGCTCAATTAAACTATTTACAAAAAATATGAAATTGAAACATACATGCATTAACTGAAGTCAAGAGTGACTATAAAAAGGTGGGGGGGTGGGAGAGCTTTCACTTTTTATTTAATTTAATATATCCATGACTTTTATTTGATGAATTAATATTCTTTTCTTAAAATAACAGTTTCAAACAGAAAATCAGGGGTATAATACAATAGCAATAATTTAATCTCTCTCTCTCTCTTTTTTTTACAAATTATTAACAATAAAGGCAATCTCTTCTATGAATTAAACAGATAATAATTTAGAAAGTGGAAATTTTTAGATTTCTTATAAATAAAAAACAAATAATATTAAAATGATCATATTCAATAAAGCTATAAATAATGACATTTTTATTAAGTTGTTTTAAAAACATATTTTGAAATGTTACACTATTCTTAAAAATAATAATAAATATATAAGGACAGTATCCATTTAATTATTTACAAACGAAATTTTGGAAAATGTTACATGTCGAATTTTGCTCAGAAAATAGGATAGTCATATGTTTTGTTTATTTGCCATATTTTTTATGTAAAGTCGTTTATCAAGAACCAAATTTTGAAATTCTATTTAAATACTTCAAATACATTTCATTTTATAGTGATTTTTCATTAATTACTCAAATTTTTAACATTATTATATATATACAAATACATTTTTAAGATCTGATAAAAAAAAATAATTAGTGTTTTAGTTATCAAAGATTTCTGTTGCCTTCTCTTAAAATTTCAGTTTTGGCAACACAAATAGTTAAATAAATGAAAAAGAAGAAAGTCCTATAAACTTACAATCTGCACGCATGCCCATGGTAAGGCACTTTTGAAGACGGCAATATTGACACCTGTTACGATGATGCTTAGTAACTTCACAATCTCGATTTCCCCTACAAGCATAGCCAAGCTGCTTACGGATGCTTCTTTTGAAAAACCCTTTGCATCCTTCACAACTGACAGCTCCGTAGTGCCGTCCTGTAAAAAAACATTTTTTCAATTACTAAAATGTATTCATTTTAATTAAGATATATTTTAAAAATTCAGTTCATGAAAATTAAATTTAAAGCAAAATAATGCTTTAACATCAGTTCACCTTTGATCTTTAGTCGGTATGTTTAACTTTAAATGCATCCAGTCATCAATTATTAGTGAATGTTACAAATTAAAAAATGTATTTAAAATGCCATCATTTATTAGTGAATGTTACAAATTAAAAATGTAAATAAGGCAATGCTTAATAGTTAGAATAATTATTAAGCATTGCAGAATAATTATTAAGCATTTAGAATAATTATTTTATGTTGTTAATAGCACATAACATTATGTTTCATGAAAGGTGAAAATGGTGGTGTTAATTGTTATTAATGTTGTTTTTATGTGATGATCTTTATAAAGGTAAAAAAAGACTTTTATTGACTCGATAAAACCTTGTAAAAGAAACAAATTTTAAAATTTGAACATTTTATTTAAAATTAATTTCGTTTCGAAAAAAAAAAAAATTTTGTTTTTGGTTTATTTCTTGAAGAAACAGAATTAACAAATACATATACTGACTTTCAAAAAATAATGAAAATATATATAAAAAAAAAGTCCGATTACAAACTAAAAATAAGTACATTTTCATAAAAATGATTCAGTAAATATAAAAAGATATTATAAAAAGATTGCATGATATGTAAATTAGTGGTGATGTTGGATGATGACAAAAAAATGAGTCTATTGTTTTTCTTGTAAATTTAATTTGTGAAACATTCGTTGGATAATGTTTTTGTGAATTTAATTAAATTGCAATGCTTAGAAACTTCATAATCATAATTTTTCTGATTATTTTTTAATTTTTGGAAACTAGTGAATTATAAGCATAAACTGAATTTTATTTTATCATCACATCAATCAACTTTGGGGTGACAGTATAGACTATTATCCCCTAGATAAGAAAAAGAAGTGCAAAGATAATGATTAAAGAAATAATTCTAAAAGTACACCTACACCTCTATGTATAGGATAAATACATTCCAAAAATTATGCGTAAAAAGAACTACATGAAAACTTCTCAACATTATATTACTCATTTGAGGGGCAAAATTAATTTTTTAAAATACTGGCTGGTTCAAGACCTTCTTAAAAAAAAGAATATTCTAAAACTCATAAAATTCTCCAAATTTTCTTGAATTACAGATTTTTTCCCATTTTAAGTTTTGAGTTGGTAGCGTAAAAATCAATTAAAATAGCATAAAAATTATTTTTGGTACTCCAATTCATCTAAAAAATGTGCATAAAAAGAGATTTAGACGTGTTCAAAACATCAATATTGCTAGATATGTTAAGGTAGAAGTGAGAATTGCAAGACTAGAAAGAGTGTAGTTATCATTATTTGAACAAAAATTTAGTTGATTAATTTAAGCTTTAATCAAATATTTGGTATGATTTACTAGCATACAGAAGAAACTTTTTAAACGTTTGTAGCACATTTATTTTGACTGAATAAATCCTAAGGTCCGTTTGAATCACTACATTGAATCGGAGCATTAATCATGATTTAAAGAATTTTGTGTCGCAAAATTTGGATATATATATATATTAATTTGTTTTTCTTCCATTCCCCTCATATAATAGAAAAGGTCTATCGATTTCTACAAAACGACTTTATTGAATAAAGACAGGAGTCACACAAGTGAGATTCCAATGGTCTAATGCACATTGACACTGGATTGTGGACGAATCATACTTCTATTTATGTATCATGCGAAGGGTGTTCAGAGATCAATGCAGCTCGGAGGTGGCAGTGAGATTGTTTGAGAATGTATTTCAGCAGTTGGAGTTAGACAACTATTGCAAAACAAAACTCGAATGAATGTGGACTATATTCGCATTCTGAAAGACCATCGTGAACTTATGTGGATTTTTTGAGAAGAGACGCTCCTCTTTCGACTAAGATGACAATACCGTGTATCGTTAAGATGTGTTCAGGATTAATTCGCAGAAATATGCAGTTGATGTCCCACACCTCATATGGCCAGTCATTTCGCAAGATAAGGCAACTTAATGCAAACGAGAAAATTTGGGAAGCTTTGAAATTTGATGTGAAGAAGAGTGTTGCACGTCCACAGTTACTAGTGGAATTGACTAGATGGCCGAAAATTATTATAAATGTTATCCGGGACTTTCTTGACAGTACATTTCGTAAAATCCAAGTTGTAATCAGGGTATATGGAGGTGTAACTAGGTATTAAATTTAATAAAACCTGATTTCATACTATTTTGTCCAGATTGTATATGAAGTAAAACAAATTTTTTTTCTGTGTAGTAAAATAAAAGAAAATAAAAAAAAAACACATTTTTGTTAAAAGTTGCATCAAAATAAAAAAATTATTATAACTTTAATTGAAAACAAAACAAAAATTAATTATAAAACAGAAATTTCGCAAATGTTATTTTATTTATTATTTGAAAATATTTTAAAAGTAAGCATTTAGTTAGGATGCTTTAACTTTTTTCAAATTAATAAAATTTTTACTGACATTTTGGCTCCAGAAATTTTCCTATTTGTACGTGTTGTGACTTGTTTATATTTAATTATTTTAATTTAATTTTTTATACATTTAGTTAAATGCTTAAACATTTTTATCAATTAAAAAGATTTTAACCAAAAGGCTATGTAATAATTTTGAAATAATATTTAAAATAGCAGCAAGTAAAATTAGAAAATTATTATAATTTCTAAATAAAAAAGACATTTTTCATATATATTTAAGCAATTAAATATTATATTTTTATTTCTTTAAGAAATTCGAAAGTGATAAGAAAGTAAATATGAAAAAAAAAAAAAAAAAATTTTGTGATAAAATATATCAGAATGTAAATCTACATAGAAAAATATATGTAATACAAAATGGCCGTTACCAGTATAAATTCAGCAAAGTGAATGTAAACAGCAGAAAAGAGCATATAAAGAATGAAAATGAAAAAGAGTAAATAGCTCCAAGGAATTCTAGTGATTTACGAACGCATATTTCATCACGAAAGGTAAAGGAATACATGTCGAGAATTGCGTCCAGACTAGAGAGAATTTACGCAGTTTTTATGCGTCATTCGCTCTCAGATCTGGACGCAGTTAAAAATTTACTACACATAGTCAATTAACTGTTACGGATAGCAGAGCTTCAGTAAGTAAATCAGGCTAGTTTTAAATACAGCATAAGTGAGCAGAACAATTTTCTGATCTCATTTTTTTTGATAATTTTAATAAAAATGATTTTCAAAATACATGAATGTGGAAAAATATTAGTTTATATATTGTGCGTTAATATCACATTTACTATTGATTTGTTATTCTTGATTTTAGGAGATTAAGTCAAAATATTCATTTACAATTCAACCAAGTTTTTGAGATAGATAGTTATGATCCAATTATGTTATGAAAAATAACTATTTTAAGATTAGCATCAATGTTTTTCAACCAAAATTAAAAAATAAGAAAGCTCACCTGAAGCTTTATCGCCACATACAACACAGAGTTCATTAAATTTTCTATCTCCCCCATTCTTCAGTAAAGGTTCTTCATCTCTCATTCTTGTTAATTGTTCAGCAGTTTGCCACTCTTTGACTTTAGTAGCCCAGTCAGAACTACAAGAGCTGCTTTTGCCACAAAGGGAGAGTCCAGAGCCCAAGTCCAGTGGACCTGGACCTGTGGTAAGTTTTAAAACATCACTTATACTCACCTGTAGAAAGAAACAGACGAATTAGTATTAAATGAACAGATGAATTAAACGAACAGATGAATTGGTATTAAACGAACAGATGAACCAATATTAAATGAACAGATGGACTAGTATTAAAAGAACAATGAAGTAGTATTAAATGAACAAATGCACTAGTATTAAATGGACTAATGAACTAGTATTAAATGATTCGTCTTCTGTATTTCTTTCTTAATAAACAGAAATCTATCTTAGTTGTATTTAAGTAGTAACTTAATATTTACATAAAATCTTGTTTAAATGTAAATAAATGTGTTATAATCTTTACATAATAATACATAATGTTTACATAAATGTTTTAAAACAGAAACTTTAAATATTATGTGAAATTTAGTTTAAATGAAACTTTGTCAGGAAAAATTTGAGTCAAATTAATAGTTTTCAGAACAAATTAGTTGCTCATTACATTACATTAAGCAATTTATGCATATCACATAAATTAATTTTTGCTAAATTTCAATCCTTTCTTAACATTTGAAAAATCTAGTGATTACATCTTTTAAATTTTTAACATTATAAAATGTGAAATATTGATAAAAATTTTAGAATTAAAGGATCTGTGAAAAGAAATGAAATAAAGTTCAAGAGGTATTTCTTATACTATTGAAACATGATTAATAATTATTAGCACAATTAAACGCCAATATTTCTCCAAAAAAATCATCGTACTAAGTCTTTCCATAAAGATCCTTATAGAATTCATAGCAATTTAAAAGTGTTCGCTTTGTAACAAAAGAGGACATCTTTATCATCAAAATAGCAATACTTGAAAAAGTAATTTTTGTTTTTTTCAAATAGTTAATCTATGCAATTAAAATGCTTTTTTACAATATATTCACCATATTGTGATAAAGTCTATGCTGAATATTTGAATTCTTGAATATTTGATTTCTTAAATATTTTTAAACCAATGCTAAAAACGCAAGTAATTTCCACTAGCATTTCAAAATACAGAATATTTCTTATTAATTATATCTAGAAAACAAATTCTTCCATTCCAATAGAATGATTAACTAATGATAACTAATTATACTAACTAATGATGAATGAACTAATGATACTCACAATTTTAAGTGGCTAGAAGAAATATTTAATCTATTCTGAAATTCTGATGGTATTCAAAAATTATATTACTATAATATTTTAAATAGTTTTAATTTAACTGTACTATAATATTTTAACTATAATATTACTATAATATTTATATATACTATAATATTTTAAATAGTTTTAATTTATGATATTTCTCAATAATCGAACTATAAATATAACCAAATAAGAAAACTTATAGTTATTATAAATCTACATAAAAGTATACTTAAAATGTAAACATTATTACAACGCCACATAAAGAGTATATAAGAGATAAAAGTAATTAAAAGTTATTAACTGATATATGCTAGTGAATTACCTATAGTTGATTGTATTTTCACGTTTTTTAAGGAATTGTCAAATGATTAAAAAATTCAACAATTTCAAATGACAGTAATAGTGAATTTTCTCCAATTAAGGTATTTCAGAAACAAAAAAAGTTGTGTTATATTTTGATTAATACAATATGAATTTTTGATTGGAACAATGAATTATTATTATTATTTAAAACCCTTTCTTCCGTCATCCAATAAACATTTACAGCAAAAATAGAGCGATAACTAATACTCTGGATACTAATACAACTGAGTTGTGTCTTCTTATATCATACCAAATAAAATACCAAAGAACAACATCCAAAATCTCCTATAGAAAATAAAACAATTTAGGCAAATTTGCAGCATTCAAAACTTGCGTATTCAAAGTTTCATATTTCTGATTAATTTTTATTTATTAATGAAAAGAATAGGAATAAACACGTGTACTATTCCTTTCTTTTAAAATTGAATTTGTAATTCCTCATAGGCAATGAAGTCAAGAATTTCGAGTTTTAGAATAGTTTCTTCATAAAGGTTTTATTATTCATCTTTTACATCTCTAGTATTTTAACAGCATTTGGATAAATTGAGATAAAGCAGCATCAGCGAGCATACATCTCTAAGCACCTAGTCAAATCCAGTCGATCAAGACGTGGCAATAAAAATTTAAGTGGTCTTACACGTATCTGAAGAACAAATTTGCAAATATATCCTTGGTGTTGATTTCAGATAAGAAAGAATTTCTTGGTAGAATTTCTTAAAATGTACTTTGGTAATTAACATTGCTTTAAAAATTGTCACATTTAACTGTGTTTTATCGCCTGTCTACAACACATTCCAAAGAGAAAAGATCTTTTCAACGGGAACATACTATAGTTACATAATAACATACATTAACATACATAATAACATAGATAACATACATAATAACATAGATAACATACATTAGTGCCGGGCAGACATACTATATAATTATACATTCATTTATATGCTGACAGACATACAATTATACGAAAGTTCATATGATTCAAATTGTTGATGTGAAAGTGTTTGAAAAATATCATCCAATGTATTTTGGCTGAAACATTCCCAGAGTCCCCTTCAGTTATTTTTTGTGGTGTAATGTAGTTAGAAATAAGTGAATACTCTTGAAATACTTTGGTATTTTTATTAAAATTAATAAATCGCTTTTTAATCAATACATCCAATACACTTTCAATTTCTTCCCAAATGGGTATTTTGGTTAAATTCACTTTTTCAAATATTTCTAACTCTCCAACTGCTTCAAATATTATTTATAGAACTAAGCAGGTGAAGTTTTCATACATTCTTTGTTAATACTACTGATGTCATTTTTAATTTTGCGTGAACTTGCAGGCTTCTGAAGATTTACATATGTGTGAGACGTATTGTGTATGCCGTCATGGCCACGCTACTGCCACTACCATCGAATTTTTTTCAGTTATATATACATATATATAAAGAAAAATGTTACCGCGAGTTGTTGGCTTTTTGAAAAAACTTTGCTCGGGGATAAACATAGAGGCTCCCTAAAAATGGGATTGTCCCATTCTATATCCCCCCCCCCCCACGTGACGTATGGTCACATTAAACATGATGCATGAGAACTTTTTAATCAGGGTTGTCTTAAAAAAGCTCGGGGAGGTACTGGTTGAATACTATATAAAGGGAGTTTAGCAATATAAAGGGAGGGGGCATTATAAAGGAAGGGGAGCAGTATAAAGGGAGGGGAGCAGTATAAAGGGAGGGGAGCAATATAAGCAATATGAAGAGGACCGTGTATGCATTAAATTTACATTAATTATTTATTTACACAACTTTTATACACAGTTACTATCAAATCAAATTATTTTTCGGAAATTTTTTTTTTTTTTTTTAAACTTATCTTACAAGCTTATCAGCCAAACAAGGAACTATTTACTTGTGCGATTTCTTTTATATTAAATCATTATAAACTGAACAAGAAATCAATCAATAAAGTATATTTCTCTTAAGACATTAAACTGGTATATTTTTACGATTAATAATTGATTAATTAATTTTCAATAATTTATCTAATAAAAGTTTATTAAAAAGTTTATTTATAGTTAAATTCAACTCAATAAAACAAAATTCCTTTATTCGAAATTGAACGAAAAAATTTCAAATTATATTTATTTATTTTTTGTTTTAATGCAATAATACGTATGAAAATTAAATACTTAATGCCGGAATAGAAAAAAACAACAACAACAACATATACCTTTAATCAAATTTAATATCTTATTGTACAGCAAAATACTTGATAGTATTATACATATAATTTATCCAAAGTATTAAAAGAATAGTTTTCACCAAATACTAAAATCGCACATTACAAAAAGCCAGCCAATCGGAATCTTGAGTGGGCAGGATATGAGGCTTCCAAATGGTTGACGTTCTACCAGGGCCGGATTTAGATGAAAAGAGGCCCTAGGCTATTCCACTTATGAGGCCCTTTCACCTCCCATTTTTAAGTTAATAAATTAAATAAGAGATAATAAAATACACGCCAAATACAAGAGATAATAAAAAGGCCATCAATATTTGCCATAGTAATCAGTGAACATATGAACTATACTTTGGTGCAATCTAGTATATACAAACGAACGCGTTGATCTTAACCAATAAATTTTTACGTTTGTTTATCAGTCATATGTGTAGAATTTCTCCTTGTTTTCGATTCAGTGTTTTAGTGTTTACTGTTTTTAGAATTGTGTAATTCTAATTTTGCTAACAATTTGAATGTAGGCCCCTCTTGATCTTGAGGCCCTAGGCTGAAGCCCATTTAGCCTATAGGAAAATCCGGCCCTGCGTTCTACTATGAAAGATCTTAGTATCTGGTGAAAACCCACTTTAAAAAGATTCTGTAGGAGATGATAATCAATTGCTTTTTATCTGTGGCAAAACAGAAGCAATGCAGCTTACCGGACTGGGGGGCTCTTCTTTAATTCCAATATCACCCGCATCACTATTAGCTTTGCTATCACAGGTACGATTTAGATTTTGTGGAGAACATTGAGGACTGTCCAGATAGTCACTATGGGGACCAGATGAAGCAGCACTTCCGGATTCACAGCTACCATCTAAAATGTTTGAAATCAAAGGAACAACAAAATTTTGAATTTCACTCAAGAAAAACAGAGCGGCAAATTCAAAATCGACATCAGTAGGTAACTTCATTTATCAAATACTTTTATAGAATAATTTCAATAGAAAAAGAATAAAATGCTTAGGTTATATTAATTCCAATAGGTGTATTAAAATTTCAAAAATTGAATTGCTACTTACAGTTTCTAGTTGAATGCTTCATAATGAAGATTCATGCACCTAAAATGTTTTTAAATTAATTCTTGATTAGTCAATTAAACTAGTTCATTTGATATGACAGGTCAGTGTATAAAATAACTGACAGTCGAAATATTGAAAATACATAAATTAATTTCTCCCAATAACTAATATAAAGCAAGCAGCATTCATCCTGTGTATTAATTAATAAGTGTCAAATAGTAATTTTAACATATTAATTAACGATTGGATCCCATTCATTTATCCAGTAATTAGATGGATTGTTCCGATTTGTTCATTACAACTCTGAAAATTAAAAAGACTTTCCTGATGCAGCTAAAATGTTTCATACGTTATTTCAATTAATTCTTGATTAGTCAATTAAACTAGTTCATTTGTTATGACAGGTCAGTGTACAAC
The DNA here is from genome assembly GCA_021605075.1 of Caerostris darwini. Taxonomy (NCBI): domain Eukaryota; kingdom Metazoa; phylum Arthropoda; class Arachnida; order Araneae; family Araneidae; genus Caerostris; species Caerostris darwini. The sequence continues at coordinate 494,385 of BPLQ01010246.1, forward strand.
ATTACTGATAGTCGAAATATTGAAAATGCATGCATTAATTCCTCCCAATTATTAATATATAGCAAGTAGCATTCATCCTGTGGTTAATTAATCAGTGCAAAATAGTAATTTTAACATATTAATTAACGATTGGATCCATTCATTTATCCAGTAATTAGATGGATTGTTCCGATTTGTTCATTACAACTCTGAAAATTAAAAAGACTTTCATAATGCACCTAAAATGTTTCATACGTTATTTCAATTAATTCCTGATTAGTCAATTAAACTAGTTCATTTGTTATGACAGGTCAGTGTACAACATTACTGATAGTCGAAATATTGAAAATACATGCATTAATTCCTCCCAATTATTAATATAAAGCAAGTAGCATTCATCCTGTGGATTAATTAATCAGTGCCAAATAGTAATTCTAACATATTAATTAACATATTAATTATAATTATTATCTAATTATAATCCAACATATAATCCAGTCATTTATCCAATAATTCTATGGAATGTTCCGATTTTTTCATTACAGCTACGAAGCTTAAAAAGACTTTCAGAGATAACTATATAAATAATTAATAACCCCATACAATCAGAAGTTCAATTGTAATCGAATTCGCAGTTGGAAACATAGGGACAAATCGAACACAATAGATTGCTTTGTAATCATATTTACTTAATTTCTACATAACGTGCTGAAAATTTAAAACTTACATGAAAATGCGGAAAAACAGCAAATATTTCAAAATCCTCCTGTTCAAATACAATAATGAGATTTAGCATTTTAATCAAATTTCAAAATTTATTAATGTCACTTCTGTTTGAATTTCACAGGTATTGATGAAAAGAAGCTGTTGTTTATGAATAGTGGTTTAAAAAATTAATCATACTTGCTGTTTAAAAAAAACAGCTACAAAAGATGAATTTCATGCAAAACAATTCCAACACATATAGATTAAAATTACAACAACTAAATTTTAAAATTTTAATTGAAATTTCATATCAATAAAATCGAAAAATACTCATATGTTTTATTACTCATGAAAATTTTTGAGTATGTATTCATACTCAGATATATACATACTAACATTCGTACGTTAAGATACATTCTTACTCATGAAAATAAGAATATAATATTATAATATGGAATAATATTAAACAATATTTTGTAAAGAAACCTTGATTCTGAATAAATTTTATTTGATTAATCACCTGACTTTGAAATAAGTAAAAAAAAAAATAATAATAATTACAGTAAATTTTGTTTTATTTTTTAATCAGAAGTCTTTTGAATTTTTTGCCATTAACTTTTGTGCTTGACTGTATCCGCAAAATGTAAGAATTTTGAAGTAACTAAAATAAGATAATGAACAGTTTTTAAATACCGTTACACCTACACTAAAGCTTACTTTTAAATCTTAACCCTCACTTCAAGAGTTTAATTGAGCTTTTTAAACCAGTAGATTTAAGGAGATAAATTAGCATCACTGTGAACGAATACACTGAATACGAATTCATTCATTGGATGCTATTAACTTTTGTGCTTGACTGTACCCACAAAATATAAGAATTTCGAAATAGCTAATAAAAATGTACCGTATATCCATGGTTGATTGAAAACCCCAATATTGCATACACATTATAAAATCATTCTAAATTGTAATCACAATAAATGAATTGTTCACGTATATGTTGTGTACTGCGGACTGAATGAGAAAATTAGACATTGTTTAAGTTTTAAAGATAATCAATTTACTATATGCATACCAAATTATTTAAAAAAATTTCTTTAGTGCATCTAAAAACTTTTAACTGTAATCAGATCGAAATTTAATTTTTAGTTTAAAAGGGTTTTTCACATGTTTATCGAATGGATATTTCAAAATATGATCAAAATTGTTAACTGATATTATTTTATGAAATGATGCTTTATAAATTAACAAAATGTTTATCTTGTTCTTGTTAACTGCATAATAATGCAATAAAATGGCACAATAAAAAAAGCTATTGCATTATTTTTCAAACAATTTTAGACGAACTACATTTTTTCCCAATTTACTGTAGTCCTTTCTTTCAGAGGTAAATATTTGAAACTGTGTTTAAGTATATGTCAACTAGATTTTTATTAGATGATTATGAAATAAAAATAGTTACCTAGAGTGGATGAAATTGCTGGACCATTTGTAAGGGATGTCATGGCAAATGAGGCACCATATTTGTTGAAAACCGTCTCAGGAATAGAGGCCAAAAAAATTGTGTAAGAATCTTGGAGAAGCAGTCTGTAAAAGAAACAATGTTTTTAGTAAAAAGATAACAAAATAAGATGAAAACAGTGTTTATTGAGTTTTTGCTCATATTACAATAAAGTCATCATAACTCAAATATAATATGATACAAAAGCAAATCAATTAATCTTTGCTAATCTAAGTTTTTTTATATTATGTACGATTCATATGAAACCTTATAGACGTTTTATATTTCATTTCTGTACTACTTTTTCTTGTACTGACTTCATAAGAATATAAAAAATATTTTCAACAGCTTGTACAATTCTTTTGTGTGACTGATAACTACAATTTTATATTTGTACGCGAATTTTATCGGATTTTTTTAGATTTAATGAAGTAATCCCAGTTAAAATTCAAAGAGTTTGATGGTCTTGTGAGATATATTGATTCAAAAACACTAAATGAAATAGTTTTAATATGTGTCATTATAAGATGACCAAGTACAACTGTAAACACAGAACTCAAATGACAATGCTTTATGTTCATTAATATTTTCAATCAAATAATGACAGTATTATTTTATCTACAAGTAAGGAATGAACATGAAGATATTTAATTCTTTCATATTTAAATTTAACAAGTCTTACATTTTCGTTGCCCTATGTTAAGGTTTGACGATCAAATATTTAGTTAAAAATATGATTTATTTATTAAAAATATAATTTAATAGCAACAGATTCCGTAACATAGCTTGATTAATGATTAGAAACTCAAACGAACGAATTTATATTTGAAACAAAGACGTTAAGAAATTTACTATGAAAAAATAAAAATAGCAATATCCATTCCTAAAAACAAATTACTCATTCCATACAACACAATATATATTCGAAAAAAATACAAAAAATACAAAGTTTAACATGTTTTCAACAACTGAGAATCTTTAAATCTTAAACATTATTTGTTTGTATTAATCGCTACAAAATTTTCCACAGAAAACCGGTTATTATTATTTCAGTGATAATTTTTCGTAGTTTTTTGCTACTTGGAAATGCAATGAGTTGCTTTATTACTATAGAAAAGTTGAAAAGAAAAAAAATTTCAGCCTCAATTAAAACAGCTAATAATAAATCGAAAAAGTTGATAAAATTTGACAAAATTTTGAAAATACTGAAAGATTTTTACAATTTAAAAAATATTTAATAGCATATGCAGGCATTAAAAGTACTAAAAATTGACTAAGAATATTCAAATATTTTAACGAGTAAACAAACCGAAATGTGTTTAAAATAATACCATGATTTCGAGAAAATGTATAAAACACAATCTGAAATCTGTATTAAACACAATTTATATAAAAAAAATCATAAGTAATCAAGAATTGAAACATTTTTGACTTATCATGTATATTATAGATATAAGTGAATTGAATAATTTAATTTCTACAACCATGTTTCCTAGTGTTAAAATAAAAAATAAAAATACTACTTATGTATTGAATAAAAACGTGAATTTGGCTTTTACATTCTACTTCGTATTATGATTAAATTTTATAACAATTCTTAGAAAAAATGCAATAAAATTAAATACGTAAATCGAATATGTAGCCCATATCGTAAAGACATTGAACAAGTTTCGAAATAAATGAATTTTAATATTTATTACAAGTATCTTCGAATGTATTTTTTATTGAAAACTAAATATAGAAATCGTAGATAATGATATCTAGTATAATTAACCTTATAATAATTTTAGATAATAGTATTTCAAGTATAATCTAAACTGACCTTATTGAAGCATATTCTACAAAGTAACTTTTGTCTTGTTTTCCATCATATCAGTATTGTTGATTCAAACATGACCATGACTTGGGTTCGTTCGACCATGACTCGGTAAACGTCATTTGGTATACAGTTATTTCACTTTATTAAATTTCGACCAAGACAAAGGGAAACGTCTGAATAAGTGACAACTACGATCATATCAACTCAAATTGTTATCTATATAAATTATTCATAAATTTTAAAATGACGAAAAACCACTAAGATTAAGGATATGGCCGATGCTAAAATTTTTTTTATCTATATTTTTTTATTTTGTATAATGTAATAATAATAGTGAAAATTTAGGCAACCCCTGTTTAATATGAATTCCTACTATTTTGGAAAAAAATCATGGCATTTCTTATAAAATAATTAGGAAAATTCTCCTACAACACAGCATTCTTGTACTCATAAGTACTGGAAATACCATTTTATTCAATGTTATTTCATTTGAGAGCTTTAAAATTTTACTTTTCCTATCATGGTTAATAAGAAAACTAAATCATGTCGCGTAAGATCCACTAGCAAGTTTTAGAATTTAAAAATATTTTTTCTTGGAAGAATATTAAATTCATTTTAGGCTTTTACCTTTTTCCCCGTTCACTTTTTATTTACATGAACTAAATATTTTCAGATGTGTATTGTTATTAAATCTTTTTATAGGAATATCTATATTCGAATTAATTTGTAGTCCTGAACAATGTCAGCTGTAAATAAAAAGCAACTCTTAAAAAACAACCACCAGCACTGGTGGTTATTTTTTACACTTGTCCAGATACTCAAGAAATAGCTTTGGTGGTGTCCTGCTTTTGGAGGGCTATAGAAACCAACAGACATACTTATCACGTTTTGCCAATGGACACTTGAGGAGTCTCACCTATGAACAAGGGACAGAAGATTTTTGGGACCTGAACCAAGTGTAGGACTGCTCAAGCATCGCCAGCTCATATTTTAAACTGTCTTGATTTTGCATTGGACGAGGGGTTTTCTGTTTGGTCTATTAGCTAGACCGTATCGGGGATCAAAAACAACAACGACAGAAACAACCATCTTTCAAAAATTACAAATACAGATATTGGATTGTCTCAACGACGATTAAAAACAGAAGAAGAGAAAAGAAAGAAACATCTCTCTCTCTCTCTCTCTCTTTTATATATATATATATATATTTCTTTGCTTTTGTGTTAAACTAACATAGCATTGTGTTTCATGTTACATAACATGGAATATTTTAGGATCCTAATAACAGCATTATATGATGGCTATCTGTATATGCAGTAAATATATCTTTATAACTAGCAATAATAATACATAAAAGGGTAATGTAACATAAACGGTATATTAGCAGCATAATATTATGGCAATATGCAAACAATACTATATTTTACCCAAATAATATTTGAATACTGTATGATAATGCACGTATTTGTAAAGAATGTTTAAGATTATCTGATGGTGAATTTAATTAAATATTTCATACATACAATGCCTAATTTACTGTAGTCAGACAAAAGTGGAATAATAGGCAAGAAAATTCGAAGAAAAAAATAGCTTTTGCAAGGAAGTAACTAAATAACAAAGAACTAAAGCAATTTCGTTTTTGAAATTCTAAGAAAATTATGAACATTACCGTCGCGAATATCTGTTATCTTTCTTATTTTTAACTAGACACTATCGATCACAGTAAGTTCAAAAACTAAACAATGACATATTCAACAATGCGTGCAGAATATTTTTGTGACCGTAATTTACTCTAAAAATAATTAAGGTACGCTTGCTTGTTATATACCATAACAAATAACTTCTATTCAACTTTAAAGTAATATACCACGATTTATATATAAGTTGAGGGCGTGAGTAAATCGATTTTATTAGATATGAAGTCTGACTGTAATGGTTTATTAACTCTAGGTTTACCAAACCGATCAAATGCATTATGCGGTTTAAGTTATAAATGTTAAGTACGTAAAATTAGCGTTAATCGCTAATGCTTAATTATAGATTATAGTACCTATATATTTTACAATTTGGTTAATGTAAGCAGTGAAAGAATGTATATAGAGCACAAACAAGGAAGTATAGAAGGATGTAAACAAGTATGTAACAAACAAACACTAGGACGTAATTTGACAGAATTATAGTACCTATATATTTCCCAAATTGACTAATGCATAAAATGTTGCACAGTTTATATTAAGCAAAGAAGACAAATTTGTTTGAGTGCATTGCTAATATATAAATGTAATCAGTGAAAGAATGTATATAGAGTACAAACAAGGATGTAACAAACAAGCACAAAGATGTAATTTGATTGATAAATAAAAGAAACAGTTAACCTATCGATCAAAACATTACCCGCACAACAAATCAAAATTTTGTAATTTTTAAAGATAGTAAAAGATTAAAAGAGTTGTTTAGTTTTCCCATTAACCATCATAAAACAAATAAGTTAAATCTAGTAAAAAGAATTATGGGAAATAACGAGAGATTTTTCATTTTTAATTCTAAAGAAAACAATTTGTAAACCTGCTCATTTCTGAAATTTAATATAAGTTTTAAAGTGATTATTCTTAAATTTAAATAAAAGTTATGTTCAATCCAAAAATGGTAGCACATACGTAGTAACAACGTTTGTATGTTGACTAATCAATTAATATTTTAACAATACGCCTCTCGTAACTAATATAGAAAGAAAGACTAAAATTCCCATTGAAATAATATTCGCAAATGTAGAGTTCTTTTACATGGGATTCTAATGATTAGTCATAAATGGATAATTTGAAAAGTGTGACAGAATTCAAGGTAGAAAGCTGTATATACTATAATACAAGTAACAACGCCTACAGTTGTACTGTATACACTTATTTGTTAATCATATTTTGTAAACGGTAAATGATATTTTATTTTGGCATTTTGAATAAAATCGTCAGATTATTATTGATAAATACAGCTTAACGTATTAAAACATTTAAATATGTCCACATGTAATAACACTTACTTATAACATGTAATAACGTCCACATGTAATAAGTTAACATAACACTTACACCACACTTAAAATATATCACACGTTTTGCATTTTATAACTAAAGAACAATATTTTGTATTTTATTTCTTTCTTTTAAAGAAACTTTTTAAAAGTGGAACTGGTTTTCAAATCAAATAAAGGCCACTACAAAAACCATATGCAAATGATTGCTTTCGATTTAAGGATGCTGTAAGTCTCCAAATGAAGTTACGAAGTTATGAAGTCTTTTAAAGAAACTTTTTAAAAGTGGAACTGGTTTTCAAATCAAATAAAGGCCACTACAAAAACCATATGCAAAGGATTGCTTTCGATTTAAGGATGCTGTAAGTCTCCAAATGAAGTTATTATCTTTCACTTTATATCTTAAACAATACTGACAGACGTGCAATCTTATTTTTACTGTATAAATGACTGTTATAAACAATGTAATTCAAACACCCTCCCAAATTTCATAATAGAAATTGTAAAAGACGAACTCGCTAAACATGTGAAAATGCAAAGAATAGGGTATGCATTGAAATGCATGAAATCTTTTTATTCGCGCTTTACCATTAACACTCAATGACCCCATATGTAGGGATTATTTATTGAATGGTACGTTTATGGTTTTTCAAATTTTTTCTGGTTCACTAATAATACGTAACCAAACAAAAATTTCAACACTTTAAAAAAAAAGGCTTTCTTCAAGAGGTTAGTGATTATCACTAAAATCAAACTTTTATTTCCCAATAATCTACAGAGGAATTAATAGTGGCAACTCGCAGCAATTGATAGCCACTCAGTGGTGCAGATCATAATGAGATTTATCTGATGCAAGGATTTTCGAAATTCGCCTTTTATTAAGTTTCAAGTTGCTATTTCGTTCTTATGAGCTAAATCGTGTTCAATAATACGTAATAAAACCAAAATTTAAATAAATCCGTTCCTGAAGAAGTTAATGATTAACACTAAAATCAAGCTTTTATTTCCCAATAATCGACAGAGGAATTAATTGATAGCAACTCAATGGTGCAGATCATAATGTAAATTATCTGATGCAAGGATCTTCGAAATTGTCCTTTTAAGCTTCAAGCTGCTATTTCATTCTTATAAAGCATGTTTGGTTGGGTTCACATTGAGGACTAATGACGATATAACGTGTCGTAAATGGAAATACAGAAGCAAAAGCGGCATTTGTAATGTTGGAAATATTTAAGTTTGTCAATTCAGATAACTTGGCTGCAACGTGGTTGTCATTGATGCATAACATGTCATGTCTTACAGAAATCATGAACAAGGACATAAATAATTCAATGGGGTTTAAATCTCGAAACGAAATTGAACATTATGGTGCAAATAATATCGAAGATAATTTTTTAATGAAACTTATGCATCATATTTGTTTATATTATATTTTTATAAATTATATATTTTTTATCATAAATTTCATTAATAATAATATTATATTTTAAGTAGTTAATTATTTTTTTACTACTGCATTGCGTATATTTTCTGAACAAGACAAAATTAATTTTATTATTATTATTTTTTTTTTTTTTTTTTTTTTTTTTTACTAAAGAACCATATAATGGAAAATAATAAGCAAAAGAGTTTATCAATTTCACTTTTTTCTGAAGAATTAATTAATTTATTTGTTGATCTACATCAAAAACTAAAAAATAACAATGTAATTTATTCTTGTAATTTCAAGTTAGAATATCTTTACCGCAATGCAATTGGAAGAAATTTATTAATTTATTTGTTGATCTACATTAAAAACTAAAAAATAACAATATAATTTATTCATATCCTTAATATCTTTACTGCAATGCAATTGGAACAAAAGTTCCCCACATAACTATTATTAAACTATCACAGAATGATTAAAAATAATATTTAAAGAACCTACAGAATGAAAATAGGAATTAAAGAGGTCAAGTATTACGATATGAATTTTTACGACGTACGGTTTTGATTAAATACTTGCAGATATGAGCAGTCATTGCCCAATTTCATATTTTATTTTGGTATGTTTTGTTGAGTAAAAATACAAATAAAGATTTCAAAATTAGTACTCAAAAATGCCCTAAGAGAAAGATATTTAGCATATGAAATCTCACAGCAATAGTTAATTTCATATCTCTAAGAAATTAATCTTCCTATGAACATCAATTTATTGTTCGTATAAATTTTGTCCATACATTATTTCCTCTTTGTAAATTCATAAAAAATATAGCATACTTTATATTGTTATCTTTAGTTGATCACATATTATGAAATAAATAATTTTACATGGCCAGTAGTAGAAATGAAACAGTTGAAACATTTTAAAGAATTAAAATAATAAAAGACCTTAAATTCGAAACATGTACACTAAGAAGAACATAAACACAATTACATAGAATCCTTTTTGCCGCAATTTAGTTATCAAAATTATAGTTTCAATTGAACCAAAAACGAATTTATTAGAAATTGTTCTTGTGTTCTGATAAACACCATATGTGCGATGCAAGAGATATTGATAAGGAAGAAATTAGACTTATCAAAGTTATAATTAAAAATTTATCTAACACAAATATCTTGCTTTATATATTTAAATGAAATACATCAAATATAAATTAACGTTATATGATCTTTAAGGCACTTTATCACTTGTAATTATATCAATTTTTACTCGCTATTATACTTTTACCAATATAAAACGGTTTTAAAAATCCCTTAATCAACCAACGGAATGTAAGTTGGTAAATCTATGTGCGGTTAAACCTTACCATATGAATTTTTACGCCACACTTAACACAAGGCTTAAAAATAGCAGCAATCCGTGCTTTACCTTTGCCGGGTCGGCTATGTCAGAGTTCAAAGACATGAGACAGACCCCAGGCTAAAGACAAGAATAACCTCGAGCGATTCAGTGGCAGGTGTGCAAAAATAGCTCGCCCTTCTCAGATGCACTAAGAATTTTGCCCTTAAGCAGATTTCGAGTTTTCTGTTTATTTAGTTCCTTGTTTACCTTCACGCTTCAACATCTGGGCTCTAGGCTTCAGTTCCGCAACGGAAAACATATCACCATAAATGTCAGCAATCAAACCGTTTCGGCCGTTTAAGTGTGAGAATCGTTTAGCAATATTTTCGTTCGAAGGATTGGATTTTGGCGTTCTTATGCAATGGAAACGATATCGTATCATTTAGAGAAACTATTGCAGTAGGAAGATTTCTGTATAGAACGTTAAACACGATAGCAATAATCCCATTTCTCAAAACATGTATGTTTATCAGCAAATAAATCTGTGATTTAAAAATAATTGTGAGAAAATAAATAAATAAATATATTATCCCTGACTTTGTTAAACATTGGCATACATGTTTTAGCTATTTAAGTGTGAGAATTGATTAGAGATGTCAACCTTTTTAGCTTCCTTTGACAGCATTTAATAAAAAAATATTGTTACAAGTAATATTTGAACAGAAAAAACTCTCAAGGGCTTAGTATAAAATATTATTGATAGCTGTAAAGCAAAAAAATATAGCAAATATGTAAATCAAAAAAGTTCACTATGATAAAGTGCAAATGTTGTAAGTAAGTAAATGTAAATGTTCTAGTAAGTATTGTTGCAAATGTAATATAAATGATATAGTAAATAAGCAAGAATGTTTTAGCATAGCAATTTTTAAGTTCTTTTCGAGAATAGGATTTTTTTTTTTTTTTTTGTTAATTATTGAGATAAAATGTTTTAATCTCTAAAATAAAAAATATATACATCGATGAATTTTTATTTTATTTAAACACTATCATTCTTTTCATATATATTTTTAAATAGTAAAAATTTAAAAAAAATAAATAAGTAAATCTATGGTTTCATGGCGAGTCACATTCATAAAATTATTAGACCGCGTGTTGGACAACCTTGTTAAAATAAAAAAAAGATGACATTTTTCTAAAATATATTTACAACCAAACAGGCACATAATATAAAACTCATTGTTGAAAAACGCATAGCCCTTTACTTTATCACACAATGGCGCATATATTGTATGTAGTGCCATTTGAATGACAGAATTGCTTCGAGTATGGTAGTGAAAAATTTCTATGTAAAGATTAGGTTTTGTTGTGCATTAGGACAGTAAACCTTCTCTAATCCGACACCCCCAATAATCCGACACACCTGCTGGGACATGTGACTTGGCGATGAGTCACACTTTCCTATTAAAACTCGAAAACTCTTCTCCGCTTTGTACCCTATGTCAAATCTCATTTTCTCCTTCAGTGCATCAATTGTCTCTTAAATTATTACTGCTGTGCTCAACATTCTTTTATTATGTTTTGAAATGTGCACACACACACACACACACACACATATATATATATATATATATATATACATATATATATATCAAAAACACATGAACACAAAAACCAAAGGAGAATCAGAATCGACAAGGAGTGAACTAGGAGTGTACGACAAAAGCTACTATTGGTATTTGCTACCCGCAAATTGTATAACAAAATCTTCAAACAGCACTCGCAACACAAAAACTCTGCAATATCTCAAGAAAAAAAAAATTATTCAAGATCCGAAGTGTACAAAATCTGCAACAACGAAATGAAACTGAAAATCATTTAATAAACACAAAAATCAAAAGGTTTAACGGCAGAAACTGCATTGACAGATAAAAGAAGGACACAAAAAATGTCTATACAATTACAAAATATACAATGACAGAGCGCGAAAACATGTTGTCCAGGAAATCTGTAAAGCCCAAAAGGAATTAGTAAACCCAAAGGAAATAAATTGCAACATCCTGAGGATAACTTTATCAAGGTAATGTCATCAACCTATGTAAGTATCAAGGTATTTTGTACCCTCAGAATAATAGATCCAGTCATCTAGCAACCAGAAGTAACATGGTTTATAAGTCAAAGACATATCTAAATTGGTATTCCATATATATAAAAACACTCCCAGGATTTTGTATTGTGAATGCTATGGTAGTTGCTATACAATTTATGTATGGCAAAAACTGGAAATAGCTTTCGTTGTGGGTGAGTATTTCTAATTCTCCCTTTTTCGGTTCTACTTTGATTAGATTTTATGTTATATTATATTATATATCTATATCATTTTTGCTCTAGTTTTTATTGAAGTTTAGATGTGGTACAATGCTGTGTATATTTTTCTACCCTCTGTAGCCCAGGCACTCTGTAATCTGACAGGTGTCAGGTCCAATAAATGTCAGATTAGAGAGAAGGTCCACTATAGTTAAAACAGTATCGTTCTTTTCAATAAAATTATTAGAAAAGGAGAAGTTCATATATAACGATAAAATAGCAACAATAACAACAACGTAGGGCATTTATCACAATAAGTACATTGATAAACAAACACACTAATAACACTGTTTTAATTGCGGAAAGACAGACAGCTCTATACACAATCACAACACAAAAACTTAAACACTTTCACTGTTCATTAAAATCGGTAATAGCAACTAACAGCTCTGGAATATCACTAAGGGCTTCTATTAAAAGAAACAGTTCTCTTATTTTAGGATGATTGTTAAGCTGAATGAGCTTTTGTCTCTTTCACCACAATTAGAAAGACCATTGATGACAACTATTAAATTGTGTTTTTTTTTAAATCATACTTTTCAAATGTTGTACTAAAAACTCATAATTATTCCGAATTGCAGCAACGTCTTTTGAATATTATCAACTGAATTGGCACAAATGATTCAAGTTGATCATAATGAGACCTAAACTCGTTATGATAAAAAAAAAGTTATTTGAAACAATAAGTGTGGATGAAGAGGAACTTCTTAGATTAGATTCGAGTTCGAGTCTATGAAGTAAATATAAATAATAATAGGTTCAATATCTAAAGAAAGGAAGAAAATACAGTATCGACAATGTTATCTGCTTTACGATTTAAGAAATAGAAAAACCATAACAAAAAAGAGGGGCAACAGAAACATTGTTACAAGAAGTAACAAGACAGAGAAAATTAATGATCAGTAAAATTAAAAAATAAAATGAGGAATGCCAGTTAAGCTATTTTCCTCTTCAAATAATGAGACTCCGATAACCCTCATTAAAATAACTCTAACGAGAGGTAATATAAAGTAAATATGCTTATGCTTATGATCTCTTGTAAAAAAAAAAAAAAAAAAAAAAAAAAAATATATATATATATATATATATACATGCATACCTATATATATACGCTTTATATATGGCTTTAAATGTAAATTTAATAAAAATAATAATGGAAAAAAAACTTCCTTTAACATCGAACATACTTAAAATAAATAAATAAATAAATAAAATTGCATATTGGCATAGAAGTTTTAAACTTAGAAATGTTTACCATTGTACTTTAAAAATAGATTCACCAATTTTAATTATGTTGCTTTAATTACAAGTAGTGATATTGATTAATTTGTTTCTATACTCAGAAAGCGCCCTTTAATCCGGCACGTTCAATAATACGACGGTGCCGGATTAGCGATTTTGCCGGATAATCGAAAGTTAATATAGTTTTAACGGCAATACCAAAAGGATAAATCAATCAAAAAAAAAATTTAAGCGATTTAGACATGTATACAGATTTTGATGGAAGAGTGACTAGCGTGCTCGCGCTCGATGCCACAGATTTCGGGTTGGAGTCCTGGCGTTTGCAAGGATGGTCCGGAATCCACTTTAAATCATAGGTCCCGGTCTAATATGACTGTAGAGCGTAGAGCTGACAATCCTACCCCGCAAAAAGAAAACATTTCCTATCTTAAAATCTGCCAGTAGGCTGACGGCTTTAGCCGATCATGGGGTTGTTGCGCCAATGAAGAAGACGACATGTATATATTTAATGTGTTTACGCACATTCAGAATAGACAATTTAAATATCCGACTAAGAATTTTGTCTTTCTAGCAACTACAAAATCAAAATTCGTACTTTGAACAGTAACATAAATAAATATTCTTGTATTGATAAAAAAAAAAAAAAAAAAGCAAAAAAAAATAATACCGTGCAGCGATATTTAAAAACAAGTTGTGGCGAGCTATTTTATGGCAAGAAACAATACACGCGATACTTTACTATTAAAAAAGTATATGATATCGCATTGCTTCTGGAATTCGGATCTCTTCAAAAAATCACGAATTAAATACAATTTTATTGTAGATTGAGATTATGCAGATTGGGGAGTATTACATTGTACTGAAATGAAAACTGACAGTTATAAATACTGGGCGACAATGTGAACAGCATTCTACTACCACCTGAAGGTCAAGGTCAACAAACAACCGAATCCACAAGAAATCTTCTGAAAGCGAAAGCCTCGATCGGTGTTGGTTTATAGAATATGCCGAACCATCGAATGCCGGATTAAATATGAAATAGCGCTTACTGTATTAGATAGAAAAATACAACAAAAATAAATCAGTAGAAGAGATAAACGATAACTACCTCGAAATTATTTTCAGTTTTTTTTTTTTTTTTTATTATTATTTCGGTTCAGTTGATAAATGTGCCAATCGGCGATGACTGAAAGGTAAGGTAGAGCATTTAGATCTTAGTGCATTTTAAAATACAGTAGTGATTTGATATATCTTGCCTTTTTATATCACCTTTTTATATCGCGCTTTTATATATGAAGATGTTGAGTGAACATATTCACATATGAATGTTGTATGAACATTTTCTTTAATGTGTGATGTGTTTTTACTTCCACATTAATGTGAAGAAAATGTTGTCTCTTTGCGCTTCAGCGTAAGAATTTTAACAGAATATTTCTTTATTTTCTTAAAAGTGATAGCATTGAAATACCAAAATGATGAATTTTTAAAACTCATCAACGCTTGCACACATTTAATATCAAAATCTGATCAATAAGCTATCTCACATTTTATACTAAAGAAATATTTTTAAAAATTTTAATTTGATGGATTTACAAGCTTTCAAATCTTAACGAAATATCCTAATTATTTTGCAATAAATAACAATAAGTAATAAATAAAATAAATGACTAAGTGTAAATGAAAAAACTCCAAGTGTTGAAAAAAATAATTTATTCTTAATTGTTAATTAGTTTAAACAAAACATAAAATAGTAAGTTTGGTTTGGTTTGTCGCTCTACGGTCATTTTGTGCACAATTTGGGCTAATTAGACCGGGACCTACAGTTTAATGTGGTTTCCGAACCACTAACAAACAACCATGCCATCACCAGGATTCGAACCTGAAGCCTGTGGTACAAAAGGCCAGCGCGCTAGCCAATTGAACACCAGGCCACTATAAAAATAATAAGGCTAATAACAAAGTGTAAAATTACACGTTAAATTAATAACTTTGATAATTTTTAACTTTTGAATTACAAAATTGGGAATTTTTATATCCGGTAAAGCATCAAATGTATTCCTGAACATCAACTATATAGCATGTTTTAATTCTTTGGAACTTTTAAAATCATTCCAAATTTATATTATTTTTAATAATTTTCTCATATTTATTCTTTTCCTACGAAACTTTCGAAGACGTATTAAATAATAAAGTAAAAATTAAAAAAAATTAAGCAATCAAAATATAATAATCAGAGCACTCGTTTTTATATCTTGTTTAAAACCAGTTCAGTCTGATTAACGCTGAATTTGCTATACATCTGCCATTTTAATGGAAAATAACCTAATGTCTAAAGGCCTACCATTTGAAAACAACTTTCCTTTTTTTTTTTCTACATTAAATGCAGTTATTTTAATGCAAAGATTTTTTTCAAGATTATTTCTGTAACAATATTAGAAATGCATTACGATAATTTGTTTTTGTCTTTCAGTATGTATTATCAGGAGTGAATTGATAATGATACAATAAACGTAAATTTAATATCTGATAAGATAGGACGAAAAACTGCCTTTTTTTACCTCTCATTAATATCTATTACAAACGATAAAAACGATTTTCATTTACTTAAATATCCTTAAACTGCATTAACTTCTGTTCGTTTTCAAACTAAGTAAATACGAATACGTTGTCATTTTTCAGATAGATAAAACGAAAATAAATGATAAATGTTTTTATACAAAAATGCTAAATTGAATGATAATGTAAAATGACTTTTGAATTATAACAGTAATGCTTTAAATGTTTCTTAAAAAATTTTTTAAGAATCAATTGTTTGTAAAAATCCATTTTTTATTTTTAGATGGTTTAATTTATTTTTAGATAGTTTGCAAGAAATGAAATTCTTAACATTTTATAATTTGAATTAATTAACATTTTAAAATATTAAGAATTTAACAATTCTTAAGATCTTTTTTTCATTTATTTATTTTATTATTATTATTTTTAACTTTCTCTGCATTCAAGATATATACATTTGCAAAGCAAAACTTACAATATTCAGATAATTGTAGTTAAAAATATTTGCTTGTCAATTACAATTCAAAGGTAATAAGATCAGTAATATATTTTACAAGAAAAATAAAGTAGTTCTTAACATTTTATAAATTGAATTAATTAACATTTAGCATTAATTAACATTTTATAATGTTACGATTTTAACAATTCTTAACATCTTTTTTTTTCATTTATTTATTTTATTATTATTATTAACTTTCTTTGCATTCAAGAGATATTAATTTGCAAAGAAGCATCGCTAAACAAAACATACGATTTTCAAATAATTGTATTTAAAAATCTTTACTTGTCAATTGTAATTCAAAGGTCAAACAGATAAATAATATACAAGAAAAATAAAATAAATCCAATATGTTTCAAAATATTCAAAATTAAATCATGTGAATCCAGTTAAAAACATAAGTTTATCATTAAAATTCTTAAAAAGTGACAAAATTTAGTGGAATTACGCTATGCACTTAAGATATTGAAGTTTCCGATTTAAAAAAAAAAAATGTTAACAAAAGAGTTTTGACAACATGCGAACCAATTGCTTCAGAAAAGAAAATGAAATCAAAAGAAATGCAAGCGACGTATAACGTAACTATGAAGCAATGGTCAAAGAGTAGCATTTATCAAAGAAATTAAGAGAAGATAGCAAACAAAAATTTCGATCAGGAAGGCCACCTGTTACTTGGAAACGAAAAGATAATATATTAAAATGTTGACAACAGCACATTCTAAGTTTTATGATATTTTTTTACCAAGGAACGCGTTTATCATATAAAAAGAAAAAATAATAATCGTTTGTATAGTGCAAACAGTCTTGGTCAAAAATTTCGTAATTTCGTCATAAATGATTAAGTATTAAATAATCTCTTTTCCCCATGTTTAATAAGGCAAACAAGCATTCTGTAATACTGAATGATAAAGGCAGAAAAGAACGTTATGGCTCAGATGATTTAGCTTATAATTAACAAGATTTGAAAGGAAAGAGAGAGGAAAAAAAAATAATAATCAAAACCAAGATGATTTGGAACACATTGTGATAAAATAATTAATTAGCACTCGGCCATTAACGATCTCAAACTCATTAAGTTGGATTACAGTAACTGTTTATAGAATTAATTGTTAACCCATATGTTTAATGAGGTAAAGAGGCATTTGTAAACATTTAAATGATAAAGAATAAATTTATAATGAATGAATAAGGGGAATAAGGGAAAAGGAACTAATTACGAAAGAGATTTAAAATAAAGCAATTTTTATTCGCCACTTTATACATCATTCTACAAACTTTAAAAGGATTTTATACAACAAATAGCTCATAAAACTGTGATTCATTAATTTTCAATATTTTACTAAGAATAGAATATCACAAAGACACAAAAGCTAAATTTTAAAACTATTTTCACCCTTCACTGCGTATGCTTTGATTTACTGAGTAAACAAGCAGTGAAGAGTTAACGTCGCTGCAACGCTATGCATAAACTCTAATATTTATTTGTATTGTGTTTTATAAATTAATAACAAAAATTCACATTCAAAATATCCAAGCTTGGATTTTTTTTAAAAATTTGTCCTACTTTTGAAGTGATTCAAATTCAAATATCAATTATATTCCTTTTTAACAAAATTATTTCATTTATAGGGAGATATTTGAGTGCATAAATTTGTAAATACATATCACTTAAGAGATTATGTATCCAAACATTAGTGTATTAAAATGTTCTACATTAGTATGTAAAGATCTCCATCAGACAAATGCTGTCACATTTAGATTGTAATAGCCAGTTAAATACTTTGTTAACGGTTGACAAAAAATTAACATTCGTAGAAAGGAAAGCTCTGTAAAAAAAAAAAATCAACAAGAACGAAATAGAAATACAATTAATCTCCTTCCAAAACGTTTCTTGTTGATACGCGTCATGGTAGAATTTCATTCTTTTTCACCTGCCACGTCTCTGACGACAGTAAGACGTTTATTTGGAAAACTAGGCAGAGTTTAAAATAAAACTCAGTGTCAAGTTTTTCACAGTTTCAAAATAAATTGAACAAACCTAGTTTTAACTGGAGTGTGGTTTTCTGTTGAAAAGGGTATTTGATAGAATACAAAGAGAACCTAATTTAGTATTCAACATTTTCCATTCTGTTTAAAACTAATTTACATTTGGATCAATGCATTAATCTAAATACAATAGTATTCAGCTTCATAAAGCATATTTTCCATCGAAATTGTTTGTTTTTGGTTAAACTATTGAATTATTTGTTTTTGGTTAAACTACCGAATTGTTTGTTTTTTGTTTTAATTAAGGAAAAATTACTTTGAAAGAAAACAAATATGTTTGCATTACAGTATTTTGTGCATGGAATAATTTTCATTTTCATTTTTTAAAAAAAGAATAGTTTTTTTTTTGAAATCGAATTTTAAAATTGTAATTAAAACAATCTTAACTTTGGAATAAAATTATAGAACATCTGAATTGTCTATTTTTAAAATAAAAAATAAAACCTTTATAAATATAAGAAAAATTTTATTCTTGATACATTTTAATTTTTATAAAACTATTTATTAGAAATTTCTGGTGAGTTGATGATTTAGTGCAATAAAAAACAAGCGATTCCAATGAAAAAATATTTAGTTGGCCAAATATTTTTGTGAGCCACTGTATCTTAGTATTTTAGAGTTAAGTTTGTATAGCATACGAAATTAAATTTTTTTTTTTTTTTTTTTTTTACTTAACAAAAAATATGTATAGACGCAATAAGATGACAACTATTTTTTTTTTTTTTTTTTTCGGTACACAAAATTTAAATGGTTTCTTTAGCAATTAAAGTTTTGTAATTATTGTTTTAATAACTTAAACAACTTCAATTTTATATGCAAACGTTTTTTCGTATGATTTTCGAATTATCAAACAAAACAAAACCTGTTATTTTTTCCCAACAGTAAAGTTTGAAAATATAAAGTTTCTTTATATTAAAAACCCATCAGTTAAATGGAGAAATACCATACCCTCTACGATGACCTCAAAAACACGATATCACGTAATGTTTATGAGTATTTTTTACAAAAATAGAAAGAAAAACAGGAAGGTGGCACGATTGCAAGTTCATTTCAAAGTAATTTAGAAATTATTCTATTAAAATACATATTACTTGAAAGTAATTTAGAAAGAATTACTTACTAACATTTCAGCCACAAATTATATTGGCTTTAAAAGATTTTTAGGGAAACACAAAGCACGATAACAGAATCTTTTAAATAATTTTTTCTGGAATTTCAAAGAATATTTTGATTTAGTGAAAACAATTAGTTGTTCTTGAAAAGCGTCCTGATTATGCAATCGTTCTAATCAGGAAAAAACAGGACGATTGAAAAACATTCAATGAAATTGAATGTGATTCGATTGAACGAGACATTCGAATTTGATTGAATAAGGCATTCGAATTCGATTAAATAAGACATTCGAATTCGATTGAATGAGACATTCAGTGAAATAAATCATAACTTAAAATCATGCTTTAATAAAAAACGAGATTTTTATAACAAATAATTCATCCTTTTACTAAACAACAATTAAAAAAAAGTATAAAAAGTAAATTCTAAATTGATATAAGAAGCACAACTTCATCACTCTTACAAAATAAGACTCATTTATCATAAGTTATTCTATTTTTAACTGTAAATCTTTAAATATTACTAGTACGTTAAGCATTTTAAAATAAATATATCAGCTTTAGCAGTTTCTTACACATACAATCATTTTAATGCATAAAATATATGAAAATATTTCTAATATAATAATAAAAACAGCTTAACATTAATATTAATTAATACAGTCAGATTTAAAAAAGAAAAAGTTAAAAAAATCTTTTCATTATATTTTAGAAACAAACTATATTTTTTTAAGTGTTTCGTAAAAGTTCATCGGATTGTAAATAACATTAAACAGCTGCGAGTTGACAAGTTTATTTTTCACAGTTTAAGAAAATAAATAGAACATAAATCTAAGAAACTGATTTCTAACCATTATTTTTTTGATCAGTAGAAGTTTCATAAATAATCTAAATTAATTTTCATTTTACATAAAAATAAAACCCAAGAGTCAATGGATGCTCTTTTATTTAACACAAATAATAATAATAAAAAAAATCAGATACCGGAAAAAAATGAATAATCTACGAAATCAAATACTATGAAATATTGTATCCAATGTTGTTTTTCAGAAGTAGCTTTAAATGAAATTGATACTGGGGAATAATAAACAAAAATTAATATTGAATTACGATTAAATATAAATATTATTTATATTTAAAATATAATAAACATTTACAAGCTAATTAACATTTGTGTAATCGATTTCTACATACTTTTTTTATGAATATGATAACTATACAACTTGAATTTTAACTATAATTTAATATTGATCCAATTTGAAATTCAAACCAGTATCTAATACAATATTCTTTGAAATATTTTCTCTATATTTATCTTATTTATATTTAAAATATAATCAAAAATTTACAATCTAATTAATATTTTTGTAATCAATTTCTACATAATATTTTTATGAATATGATAACTATACAACTTGAATTTTAACTATAATTCAATATTGATACAATTTGAAATTCAAACCAGTATCTAATACAATATTCTTTGAAATATTTTGTCAATATTTACAGTATATTTTGACTAGAAATTATTCTTTGTACAGTATTAATATCAGACGTACAGAAATTGAGTGACGAATGGGACAAAAATGTCATTTGTAAAAGGGTCACACACCAGTTGTTTTGTGACAAAGAGGTCAAAAAAATAACAGGGTCATCCCAAAACTTCACCCGTGTAAAATATGTAGAATCTTTGACATAAAATGAATAGAGAATATTCATAAGTTCTGGTTTAATAAATTTGTGGTAATTTTTAATCACATATTTGAGGATCAACTCTCTTAAAACAAAAACACAATTTTATTTAGGATTAAATTTAATTCAGTTTTATAAAATCTAGACTTGAATTTTTAATATTGTCATTGATTCATATTCATTGTGCTTATGAATATTTGTTGATTTCACTGATAAAACCACCTAGTATGGTGTCAAGTATTTCATTGTATCTCAAACATCCTTTCTAAGGTACAATAAAAGCAGGATTTTATGTCATCTTCATTTGATTGACACTTTGTAACCTCTTACTTTACAAAAAATATGACAGATCGTGTTTTGGTTTTCGTCTTGCTTAGTGTGCTAAAATGCATCCTTATTTATTGATAAGCATAATTCCCTTATAAATAGTCTACTAAAAAATTTGATATGTACTATGAACTTTGCAGAAAATAAGTATTTCACGAATTTTTTTTTTCAAAGATTTACATTAAAAATAATTACAAGATTATTGGAACACAGATGGGAATTGATAATAATAATAATAATAAAAAATAACTAATAATAAAAAAAAAATTTTGTACAATGCATAAATTTGCTTGTTTTAGTTTTTTGTGTTCTTTCGTAGGATGACATAAGATCTCGTTTCTCAAACATTTGAGTCAAGTAAAGTATACGGAGAACAACATCAAAAAAATTATTTTGTATCAAATATGAAATGATTATATAAAATTCTATAATTGAAATAATCCAAATTAAGTTGCACAATGTTTTTATTTTTGGAGTGGAAAATTTAATCCATACAGCAATCATTACTTTGATTGTATTCGTACAAAAAGGAAAAGTTTACGAATTCAATTCTATTATCAAAACTAATTCCAAAATAAATATATCGTGTATGTGTGCGTGTAATTATAACATGTTTTAATATAAATATCAAAATAACTAAAATCAAGTGCAAAATTAACCTTAGTACATGTATTCAGCATAAAAAAATTTACATTATTCGAGTGAAATTTTCAGAGAAATATATTCGATATTCCCCCTTATGGTATCACAAAGTTGTAATGCTTGCGTGAGTTATGTGTAAGACAGCCCGTCGTGTGATAAGGGTTAAATAGATTTTTCACAGAATGTTCAGCATTTAAAGGCGGCAAACATCCTGCGGGATTAATCATCGCACTATCACCAGGTGATACATAAACTTCACGAGGTGTGGACTCTTACTTTCCGTGGTTAAACATACGGGCTTTATGTCGTAAATGGAGTTCTAATTGGTAAAAGAAAAAAAGCCTTTGTGTTATTTTAAGATTTGAACCGGTCTTGGTAGAAAGGGCAAGCCAAGCAAGGTTACTCCAGCATTACATTTAGCTAAAAGCGAGGATTATTTGCCCATTGAATGTTGTTTCAATTAGACAGCCAATGAGATTCTCTATCGAAACCCAAGATATAATTAAAAAAAAATCATGACCGAGAAAAATTATTTTAAAGTTAATAAATTAAATACTTATTTTTATTAAATATTACTGTAACAGTTCTTGTTTTAACAATCTCAAAATTTTTTATGCTCCATAGAATCATTATTTTGATAGTATAGCATTCATCTTGTCATTCATTTTTCTTTGTTGGTTAACTTATTCACTCATACGAATTCATATATATCCACCAATTATAGCAAGTATAAAATTTGGTTGTATCAGGGTTGCCAAATTAATATTTTTATTTAAAGCAAAAATAATATAGGTAACATTGTACAAAACGTAACAATGACTTCGCAGATTGTTTAGTATTTTTTCAATAAAGACTTAAGATTTTCTGTAATTATCGAAAATTCGAAATAAAAACCAAGAATCCAAGGCTTCAAGTAAAACTCAAATCTTGAGGGGAAAATCCAAGCACTAGCAGCAGCCCTGATTTAAATATTTTCAAACTAGCTTCTATGTTTAACTTATGTGCGCTTCTATTTTTAACTTATGTGCATATATTAGCAGTTCGAAGAAGATAATAACATTTAAATTTATCTACTATGCTGAAGCATTTATAGAAAAGCTTTTAGGAAAGAAAATGCAATTAAATTAAGTTTTATAAAAAATTATAAATTTCCAAGTACATATAAGGTTATGACATAATACAATTTTACTACATTATAGTACATTGATAATTAAATTTAAAATATTATAAATTTAATTATTTATGTTTTATTATTTATTAATAACTTTCGAAATGTACACACAGCTAAAAGTTGTAATAAAAAATCTATATTTATGTCATTTAATAATACTGTAATATGCCTTTTCCATCATAATTTAAGTAGAAAAAAAATAGATATTATCCAAATTTAAGCATGCAAATTAAATTACCATAAAATATTACTTTCTAAAAGAAATTTTTGTGCTTCAACATTTAATTTAAAAAATTGTTACATTTGAGCTACGCTTTCTAATTAAAAAAAAGTATGAAAAATAAAATACGTTAAAAAGTCCTTCATTCCCATAGAAAGTTCAAAATAATAAAAAAACTTGTGGCGTATTGTCCGCCACAAAAAAATCAAAATAAAATGTTCAAAAAAAAAATTTTTTTTTTTATCGACAGATTTTTATCAACCTAAAGAGATTTAACTATTTTAAAGCTTTTTCTCTTACTAATTTGGAAGAAGAAAAAAAGTACACTGAACTAAGAGCCCAACCGTTTGCACTCTATTTAGCATTGAAATAGTTTGGTCAGATTTGCATTTTAACGATTAATTGGTATTAATTGCGTTGTCAAAGATCTTATTCATTTTCATGAGTGTTTCACCTATTCGGTCTAATTCTTTAAACGATTATTTATTGCACAAGAAAGTCTGACCGAGGGGAATGTTTCAACTAAATTCTTGACTCTTACTTAATTCTTAATGGTTTCGATGGTCATTTTTAAAAAAATACTATCAAGCATCAATTATTATAAAGTGCGGAATTTTTATATGTAGTGATGTAGTGTTTAATAAACAATTTCAGCTGCTGTAGAATTTAATAATTTTACCATTCCAATTTCAGATAAATTTTAATCATTTTTCGAAGTACATAATTAAAACATGCTAAATTACAGCAAACCTTGTATTTATTTTTATGGAATACGTTGTTCATTTCGTAAGACATGAAAACATAATAATAAATATTATGTACGTATTATAATAAAAAATATACATAATAAGATACAAAAATAAATAATAAACAACAAGCTAAAAGTTCAAAAACCAGGAACTATGAGATAACGTGACGATGAAGTAAAATGAATATCATTAAAATCACTACCATATCATACTCTGCTTTAATGATTTTAGAAACAATATACAGTGATTAATTTCATATCTTTCTCAGCAGTAATATGCTAGATAATTCTTTATGCGACCATCTGGAAGATAGCGATGAAATCATTGTCAATTTCACCTGCATAATAGATGTACAAATCTCGATCACCTGTCTATGACAGTATACACAACTCCCGTCACCTGCCTGCAAAGTTGAATTCATATTTTTTTCATTCAATGAATTCAGATTATAAGTGGCAATTTAAACAATGTTCGCTTAAAAAAACGCTGAGTCCATGGCCAATTCAGTATCATACGAATTATTGTAGATCAGACATTTCAGTAATAGAAGTAATTCGAAAAAATAGCCCTCTAATCTGTATAAATAGCCTCTTATTTTCGAATTATTTTGAAAAAATATTAATATGTTAGATTATTTACGCTTAGAAAAAGACATTTAATAGATCTCTTCAAATTTCGTAGCCCTCAAATATTTAAATATGTAAAAAAAAAAAAAAAATACTTTTGTTTCAACAAAACTTCCGCATATGTTTGAAAAACGAAAATTCAACATTTGATATTAGGATTCAAAATACAGTTAGATATTAGAACAAAGAACACTCGCGGGTCTCAAAATTCTATGCATCCCTGTTCTAAAGATGACTCTAAAGTTTTTTAAGAACATATATCACATTTCTGAATTACAATACTATCATGTAATTATTAAAGATTCCTATTATTTTTAACATATAATTTATGTTAAAAGTTCATCGCTTCTTTATATTCTTCTTTCCTTGAATCTAATAATGCATAATTAATGGTAAAATCAAGCAACGTTTTCCTCTCTTCCGTGTTTAACCATTATAAAAATAAAATTATGTAATATACAAGAATGAGAAAAGAATAAAACAAATTTGAGTTAATATTAGTAGGCTATGTTTTTAAAATTTGACTACATTTTAATTTCTAGAGCATTAAAAGAATTGTGATTGCAATTAATATATTTTGAATGTTGCTTTAATAGTTCTTAGAAGTGACTTTGTTTCCAGAAGGTTAAAAAAGATTAAATATTGTGATAAGTGACCCAGTATTTGGCGTAATAATAACTCAATGCATATGAAAGGGTCAACCTTCTAACATCGCCATGGTTACAAAAGCAGTCAGAAACGTTTTTTATTTGTTTTAGTTGCCATATAGGGTGTAGAATTACTCGAGTGATAATTGACTACTTATTTGTCAAAATTCCAGCATAATCTTTTTAATGTGCATGTACTAATTATGTTCCAGGTTTTGTTGAATTAAAAAATGTATCCAACCTATCGATCACATGTCATAAAAGTACATTAAAGTATTTTGCTAATATGTAAAATAAAAACTGAAATGAATTATTTATTGAATTTATCTCTTTATATGTAAGCTAGGTTTTATACTGAATAACTTAAACTAAACAAATTTTTTATGGTCTACAAAAACAATTTTAGTCATTGTTCAAAAGAAGAAAAAAATTTACGAGCTTTTTTTTTCTCTAATATTTTTGAACTACTTTTTCCAAAACGCATTTTAAATTACATCAAATTGCCGAGATTGTGGTAAGGTGCGGAATTACCTTTTTGCAACAATATAACAATACTTTATGTATAGCTGTATGCTTCAATTTGTTATCTTTCTTAAACAAAAGAATTTAAAACCAAAATTTTAAGCACTTTGTTTCAAAGTGGGTTACAGTCTATTTAAGATAATATTCTGTGCATGGATTTGAGAATGAAAAATAAATACCAAGGTTTGTTTTGCATAAGCATGCCCGCTAAACTTCATCAGTAAAACTGTCAAACCGTCTACATCGTTTCATTTCACTTCATTTCTGGACGATCTTCTACAACAAACTTGCATTCATTTATTTAGTTACGCAACTTGCATTCATTTATTTAGTTACGTAACTTGCATGCATTTATAAAGGTTGTACATCAAGGTCATAGCAAATGATTCGAAGTTACCCTTTAAAATATTACAGAAAATCTTTAGGACGTTAAATGCGCAGCGGAGAGACTTGCCGATTTAGTTTTGCTTTTATTAAATAAATTAAGAAAAATACCACAATATACCAACGATCCATTTAAAAAAAAAAATTATGTGCAAATTTGTGAAAATCGATGAAAACCCATACATTTTACGAAAAATCTATAAACTTCATGTACCAAAAACTTTTAAAGATGATTTTTTAAAACTTTTTAAAAGTAAAAAAATAATAATAAGAATAACTCAATGGGGTTTTTTTATAAATAGTTTTATATTTAAAAAGATGCGCTGTAGAGTGCGAGATGATATGGCTTCTGAGAATCATAATACTCAAACAAAAACAGGATATGGGTTTGAAATAATAAAAGCAATGTGTTGAAAAATGCATATCAATGTTTTGTTGAATGATGATCCCCGTTAAAATTGGTAGAAGGATCGTCAACAATTATGGCCTGCAAAAACGTTCATGGATAAACGTCACAAAAAAAAAAAAAAAAAAAAAAAAAAAAAAAAAAAAATTGCTGGGAAACTCTAAATTAACTATATCAAAACAAAGTTTTTCAAACAATTTTCAGGGAAATATCGCCTTGTATTTTAACATTATTGAATATCCTGAGGCCAACAGTGACCGGTCGATCACTTAGATTTGCATAAATTTCCAAGAAAATCAGTCGTGACCAGCCATCTACTTACCTATTTGAATGCTATAAGACAGCAATCGGTAACAAAATGTAATCGAGACGCACCAGAACAAGGATACATAGAAAAAAAATTGCACCTGAATCTTTCTTGGGTTAGCCTTTAGAATGCTTGAAGTTCATTCTTCTCATATCACTATTTTTCCAGTGAAAAAAGTATGATAATCCATCATAGACTGAAAACCTATAATTTCCTGAATTCATGGGAGGATTCCAAAAATTTGAGATTGTCCATTATACTTTGTACTTTAATTCACTAGCATTTCATGTTGTTCTAATTGTGTTTTACGGAATTCTTATTCCTGTTGTACTTCATGTAATTTTGCACCAACCAAAGAGCAATAAACGGTTGGATACTGAGCTAATGCATTTTAAATAGTAATTTTTAGATTGGGTAATTCAATGAAATTTTTTAATTGAATAAGTGAATATGGTTATTAATTTATTTATAAATACTACGCTTTTTTTTTAAGAAAGCCATCAGCCTTATTGATTCTCATTAAATTTGAAGGATACAATTAAAAATCTTCTGTGCAATGAATGTCAAATTTCATAATTAATTGTTCATCTAATGATAATTGAACTCGAGACAATGGCGTTTCATTAAACTCATTAATATGAAATGCGACAACGTCTGAAAGACTGTTACCTAGATTGAACTTGACTTTTCAAAAATAATTAAATGTTAATGCAACGTAAGCAATAATAATTCATAAAATTCATTGAACACAATTGTCTAAGCGGCTATTATTTGGAAATGGAATCAGCGATTTACCCAAATTTATTTTATGTATATTTGATGGCCAAAAACATCTACTTTATAAATTTTAAATGTATCTACTATTATAAAGCATTTTAAGTATAAAAAATCAGTAAGAAGAGACAACACTTGTTATTTGTAATGTTAAACAACTGATATTTGTAATCAATAAATTAATTTTAAATAAATAAATAGATGATTCGTAACATTTATATTACGCTACTGATGATCATAACTCATGAATTCATGCAAAATAAATTCACAAAATATAGGTGGTTATTTCCGCAATATCACTTTATGCAGTGTTATATTATCACAATCCGAATATAATATTTTGCTTCGTTTCAGCAACTCAGATGAAATCTTATCTAATTGATCATTTTTACATGCGTATTGTTTCCACCAAAGAGAAACCTGAAACAAACTCTTCTATAGTTCGATAATACTTCACTTTATTGACCCCAAAAATTAATTTCTTATTATTTAAAATTAAAAAAAAATGTTTGGTTTATATTTTGACTAAAGATGTTCAAATCATTAAAAACTGAAATAAATTCAAAAAATAAATTCGAAAGCCAAACTATTATTGCAAAACTAATACGCGAAATAAATTGAAACATAAAAGTGTGAAACGTTTTCTAAATAAACAATAAAAATTTAAAACAGTTATTATGTTTGGATTTATGCTAATGAAGTTGACGAAAGTCCGTTCATTCAACAAAAAGAAAAGCTACTTAAAAAAATATTTTTTTTATTGGTTGAGTCAAGGTGAAATGTAGCAAATGAAAATAAATAGACATCATATGCTGATAAAAAAAAAAAAACTTAACTAGTTGTTGAGTTAAATTTTGCTTTTTATTTTTGTTTAAAATTTCTAGTTCAGTACTTTATTTCAAATCATCCTCATTTGAAAAGAGTCGTACATGCTTATAATTTGAAGTTAAATTCTGAAAAGCAATGTTATTAAAGTAGAAATATTAAATTTAATCACTATATTTCAGTTTATTTTTAAGATTTGCAATCATTCATCGTTAAATATAATAAATCAGAATAATAACTGATTACTTCTTAGAAATGAAGGAAAAAAAAATTTAGACGGGCAAGACACAGAAATCGCAATCAGCATTACATTATTAGAGAACCATTATCGATTCCATTAAATAGCATGCTGAGGAGGAAATAGATGTTTATTTTATAGAAAATGTAAATATTTTTATCTATAAATGGTTTACTTTTTATCATTTTCCATGCTGTGCACGATTGTCCTTGACCTCATTCCCTTTGCCGTTCATTAGTTTCTTAGAAAGTAAGAATTAATTCCTCGAAACATGCAATTAAGATTGCATCTGTAAGAGGCTGTTTTTATAGTTTTGATTACCCCTTTCTACCTTAGTTTATATTTCTAAGTGGGACAAACCACTCAAGGATAACGTATCGAGATAGCATTCCAAGTACTGATGAATTAATCAAGAAAGAAAAATCTGTCATGTCATACAACCAGGATTTTAATTCAGAGCAACATTTTAAAAGTTGCTATAGGCACTCACAGTTATGAGGTTAAGCGAACACCTTAAAGACTCTGATGAGTTAAATTTAATTTTAATTCAAATCCAAATGATATTTGCACCGAAATTGGATTGAAATTAAGTTTACATAGTTGAGAATAAGAAAACATGTGATTCTTACTCTTCCAAGACTCTCGTGGGTTCAATTTCATTCCATTTCAAATCAGAATATTTTTTTCCAAAATAAGTTTTAATAGTTCAGAAATAAGAAAACATGTAATTCTTACCTTTAAATATTCTTAAGGATTAAATTCCATTTCAATTCAAATCTAGTAGTATTTCTTTAAACATAAATTTTAGAAATAAAATAACACATGATTCTTACCTTTAAAGACTCTCAAGGATTAAATGTTATTCCAATCCAAATTCGTACTATATATCATGGGAATTCTTTTCAAAAATAAATTTTAAATGTTTAATTAAAAAACAACGAAGATGATAAAGAATTTGTTTACTAGCAAATTACACAAGGAAATCGATTTTTAAGATATTTAATAAATGAATCTTTTTTCAATAGGCCTGTTACATTAAATTATTAAATAACAAAGGTCAACATTAAAATCTGAATTTAATTAATAAATAAATTATTGTGATAAATTAAAAGTGTATTTGGGCTAAATATAAAGTGTATTTGTGCTAAATATAAAGTTATTTTGCTCTGAAATTAATCTAATAATATCTTTACGAGAATTTTATTTTGTTGGGTATCAAGCTTTATGCTACTTAAACAAATTTTGCTTAAAAAAAGTATTCATAGTCCAAATTTTTAACTTTTTCTTTAACTCAAACATTTTAACTTAAAAACAGGAAATATAAACGACTGAAAATAAACAAAAAATTACAATAATAAATTAATATTTGAAATCCAAGTATTACAATGATAGTCCATTATCTATAATTTTTATTCAGAGTAAAAGTAGCATAATTATATACAATAGATTGACAGTTAAAATAAATTATAATTATATCCGAATGAACGATTATATAACAGAAAAACAAACTTATAATGAACGAATATATGACAGAAAACAAACTTATAATGAACGAACATGTGACAGAAAAACAAGCTTATAATGAACGAATATTATTTATACTTGGTATATATATATATATATATTTTTAATGAAAACGTGTACAGAATACAATTTTTTTAAGTTACAAAAAATACATTTTTTTTTCCTTGTGAAATCTTTCACTTTTCACAATCTAAAGTCATTCTAATAATGATTTACGATAGTTAGAGTATTATTTCTTTGAAAAACTAAATCCCGCACATATTACAGCTGATTTCGACAATCTTGTTAAAAAAAATTCCAATTTTTATATTTACGGCTGTATTCTTTTTTTATTTTTCCCTTTATTCTTTTCTAATTCAATGAATCGTAATGTTTGGCTTTCAAATCTTCTTTCTAATATTTCAAACTTAAGATAAATCATATTCAATTTCTATAAATGAATCTTCGTTGAGAACCAATGTCGAATTAAAAACAAGTTTGTAGAACAGTTTAATCGTTAATTCATTTTTTCTAGTCAGTTGAGCAAAAAACATTCTTTGTAAAAAACTACGAAAAAAAAAAAAAAAAAAAAAAAAAAAAAAAAACGGCGAATAAATTATCAAAGAAAAATCTAACACTGATAAAAATAGGGAGGAGTAATTATTGCCTATTGAGGAAACAGAATACAGGAAAGGTTATGCATATACGCACAAGTACACTCATCAAAAAGCAAAACCACGTAAGAAATATTTTTGACATTTGAGTGCTTGCTATTTACTTTTGACAGTCTTTCTTCATTTAAGCAATTTCTGACTCAAATGAAGTACAGTTGTTGGATCTCGTGGGACCCAACAGCTGAAACATTATATTCTGTTAAGTTTGTTTTTATCTCACAGTTCAACTGAACATTATATCAGAAGCAAAAGATTTGCATGACAGTGAATGAACTTAGTGTATGAATTTAAGAGCAGAAAGAAAGGATATTTTCAACATCAGTTATGAGACTAAATCAAGTAGACTATTACCAGGTATATTACAAAAACAGATATTAAAGTAGAGTGACTAAATGGTAATGTGACTAAACCAAAGTCAAGTGTGCTTTATAATTCTTTGGGGCAGGGTAAAGATATTTTATCGTAATATGACTGTGACTATAACAAATAGTACGATATTAGGTCTAGTGTAAGAATACCAGAACTCAGAATGAAATTTTTTTTTTTTTTTTTTTTACGAGAAACAGGAACATGGTAGATATCTATGTATAACAGTCTATTTAAAACCACTATTTTGAAAATAAATTATTCATAATAATTACGAAATTCACTCATCAATCAATAAGACTAATCTATTTTCATAATGCAAATGTTAATTCAATTATTAATATAACATAATATATTTTAACGCAGAATAAGTTTTTTAAATCTCCAAATATGATGGTTTAAAAAATTTTACTAGCAATTAATACTATCGTATTTTGTGATACTTAATTTGTTTTTATCAGTCACGTATGAAAAGTTCAAATTTTTCTTTGTTCGTAGTAACTGAAATTGTCTTCAAACTTCTGATACACGGAAATTAAATCTAGAATCTATGTAAAAAGGAATTTATTAAAAGAAAAAAAAGATTTAATAAAAAGCACTGAATTTTTCCAATGATAAAAATTTTGCGACTTCCCTCTAAAATTAGTTAGTTAAAACTGTGTGATGTTCCCATTCCACTTCAGGGTCATTATTAATTCATTTATTTGTTTAAACAGAGCGATTACATTTCCAAACATCGAATTAGCAAATGATGTTTATTCAGAGATTTCAGAGGTACAACGTTTGTAACGCATCACTCAATTTATAAGGTAATTTTACTCAGAGAATAATTATTACACAATAATTTTTCTCATAATTATTAAATCTTAACAACTTTAATCCTAATTGATAATATTAAAGTTATTTAAAATATCTAAATCATACCTGATTGAAACTATTTCTAAAATATGGTAAGCATCAATTGCAAAATAAAAAAAAAAAACCCTAGTGGAACTTCAAAAGTTCATGTAAAAACGTTTAAAAAAAAAACAAATATCTAAACATCAACATAATTTAAGTGAAAAAAAAATAGTCTACGTTAAAAGTTTTTGAGAAATATGTTTCAGATTTTTTTCAACGACATTATTTAGTTATTTTAATAAAAGGATATAACTTTTATCGCAGATAGTTATTAAAGATTTAAGAAAATATAAAGAATTGACAAAGAAATTAAACATATCCTTAATTAAATACAAGTATCTAAATAATAATAAAATTTTTCCAAGAGTAATAAAATTTGGCATAACTATATAGTTTAAGTTATCTAATATCTGTTTAAAATTAATTTTAAAAATTACTACATGCTAATATTCTTTAACAAATATTATATGCATTGAAAATCATAAAATTATAATACAGCTTTGGAAGATTAAACAAACATTATTGGAAAAAGCTTTAAGTAAAATTAGGTTAAAATATTTTTTATTACTGCCAAATAAATTTCAAATAAAATTTAGGTATTTTATTTAGAACATGGCAAAATTATTTCATAATTTTAGCAATCACAGAAGGTTTTTTTCAATCGATATTTTTCAGATATGAAAGCTAATATTTAAAAATCAATTATGAGTGCAAATATGTTAATGAGTCTCGATTATTTTTTTTTTTTAAAAAAAAAGGAATCTAAGTAAACAAAAAAATGTGATAAATAATTATTAATATATGTACAGATGATTATTCAAAGTATTTAAAAAATTTGACACTAATACTTGTGAGGAATTTTTGATTTTTACTATAAAAATTTTCAATACTAATATCTGCAGTTTTTTTTTTTATTTTATAATATATGTCTAAAATTAGTCAATCAAGAGCTTCATAATTAAAGAAATCTCACAAATATTGATGGTAAATATCATGAGAAGATTGACTAAGAGGCAAAAATTCTTGCTATTCAGTCTTATTTATCATATTTTATTCCTGTTCTTTCTAGAGAATAAATTGTGCCAGAAATATATTTTTATCATTAACAACATTTGTACAAAAATTACAAAACATTCCTGTTTCCCTAGCAAAATAAAAAGTTTTTTTTAAGAACAAATTTATTTTCTATTAAAGTTGGATACTTTCAATGATTCTTATTTAAGAAATGTTAAAATTTAAAAATTCAAAATTAGGAATTAAAATGCTCTCAAATTTTGTAAAAACTTTATCGTAAATTTCTACTTCTTTTCGAGCTTTTTCTACAATATCCATTGAAGAAAAAAACTCTATCAAACAATCATATTATTTTTGAAAATTATGTAAATAAATGTGATCATTAAGAAAAAGTGTAAAAAAATTTTATTAGGTTTATTATTTTCATAAAGCGATATTTTGTGAATCGAAAAAGTTATACATCAATATAATCCTATTTAAAAGATTTTAAATGCACCTCAATATACTCAGCATTTAATTAAAAGCCTTAATTGTTTTCCTACACTTTTCTAAAACTCTTTAAATAAATTTAATGAGCTTTTGTGACGGTGTTTGGATCTTTTCCAAAAAAGAAAAAAGCATAAGGGATTCTGCCTTCGTCACTAAAGAAAGAAAGAATTTAAAGTATCTTCCAACTTCATTAATTCTAGATGAACAAGATCATTTCAAACAAATATTATAAATACGTTTTCATCAATTTCATGGACTAGCAAATTATATATTTTATTCCGTGTAATATTACTTCTTCCTCAATTAAATTTCCACTTTAACTATCTAATTTGACGTGCAGTAAAAATGTAACCATGGCAATGTTACAATTCTGAAAACCGTTCAGCGTAGACAAAATAAAGACGTCTTTACTTTCCAGCTGTCACAGCCATATTAAGTTCTTTCTTTTTGAAGCAGACGGCGAATGAAGAATGACGTAATTGAAAGGGTGAGTCTTATTTGTCATTCCCAGGGAAATCCAAAAATATTTTAAGTTATACAACTTGGTTATTTATCAGTTTCCCCTCTCAAAAATCAACAAGGGTAAATACCCACAATTTCAAGTTGAAGGAAAGATAACAGATTGAAAAGTTATTGAAGTCAATTGCTGGATTACAAAAAACTATCACCTGAAAATGAACAAGCGAAGGAGAAAAATTATTTTTGATAAGGTTTCTTTAATGTTAATTCAAAATGCGATTCATATATGTAAATTAAATGTAAAATAAATTCTTAAAAATAAAAATTTCCATAATTTTTATTCATTATTATCAGGTACATTTAACCGACGAAAAAAAAAATATGAATTCGTATTTCAAATAAGTATGAGTAGCAGATTAATATGCATATGTACACTATAAATTGGTGATTTCTTTTTATTCAATGAATAATTTATGTATGCATATATTTTGAATAAAAACGTTTCTTGTCCTGACATGACAATAAACGTGACATTTTAAAATGGGAGCACAATTCCTTTCAAGTCCGTTATTGCTTTAATCTTAAATAAGCAACACACAAAAACGGACGCAAATAGAAATAAAACAAATGAAAACATTTATTACCATAACCGATTTAACTGAAGTAACAAGATTCTGAAGTGTTTTTAAATATTTATTGGGCTTAGAATAGATTGAGTTTAATGAGGATTTACTAAAAAATGTAGATTACAAGAGACTAAGTTATTACATACACATTTTCAGTTACCGCCTTGTTTGAAGTATATGTATGATCCGAATAGCAAAAGCATAAAAAAGAAGTCATACATTTTTTATTAGTTTTAATGAGGCATAATAAAGATTTCAAATCTGAACTATTTTATATACCGCAAGACACAAGGAAAAAAATTCTAAAAGATCTCTTTTGGGCAGTAATTAAATTTCGTTTGAGTCCGTAAGTTTCAACATAGACTTTAAAAATTTTAAAATTTAGCGAAATCTACGCATACTATTATTATGAAATGTAAAAATAGCTATAATTGCTTTAATGTTCATTAACAACTGTTTTATAGCCTTCTTATTTAAAAATATTAAATACCGGATTATATACAGTTACTAAATTTGATTTGAATTATTAGAAATCCTTCAAAATAAACTTTTTTGAATGGATAAATAATTTGAATGAATAAATGTCTATACATAAAAATAATATGTACTTAAAATAATTAAATTATTAAAATAAGCAGAAAAAAATACTGTAACAAAAACTTAACACACAAAATTAAGCATTAATAATGAAAATTAAAAACAGCTCAAATTATTAAGTGTCAATAAATGTTTTTTTAACTGAAAAAATAAACTCAATTCTATAATTAATCTATAAATTTTTTAAGTAAAAATAAATATATTGATCAGTCTATAAATATTTTTTTTTAAATAAGAACTATGTATATTTTTGTATTTATGGTTCAAAGGAATCAATATTATTAAAAATAGCAAAATTGTTGAAATATGTAGAGATAGAACAATCCTGAAACGGTTTTAAAAATAAGTATTTCAAATAGTTTAAAGTTCTTTTTGTATCGCAGAGGAAAATGTTGAATGATACTTTTGAACATTTATTGGAAACTTTTGGAATCAGTTATTGTCAAGATATACAATAAATAAATAAATTTTAAGCAATAGTTGAATAAATTGAAATATATGTCTTCGTATGATATAAAAATGTAACAACATTCACCATCAAAAGATAAAGTACCAGAAGTATCAAAGTATTTTTTCCTTTGTTTTCATTTATTAATTGTAAGAGCAATAGAAATTGTATAAAAATAAGTTAGATATCTTAAAAACTATCATAATAGGTTTTAAAAATTATTATTAGTTCCTAAAATCGTTACTAATCTCTTTCAACGAAATTAATTTAAAAAGATGAAAACAAAACGAACAGTAATTATTCGGTATTTACATCACAATTCAATTTCACAAAAGGATGATACACCATTAAAATTAATTATTTCTTTCCCATTATATTTTTATAAATTTTTGAAGTGATTAATTTCTTATTTGCAGGTCAAAACAAAATATTAGATTGAAAATATTTTTATATATGAAAAATAAAACCCCTTTTTCTGTGCAATTTATTATTTTATTAACTATGTAATAATAATTAGTAGTAGTAATTATTATTTATATAACGAAACATATACTCATTAACATAATGAATATCATATAAAAAGATTATCATTATTAATATTCAATTACAAGTTCTATACATAAAACATAATACATTCGCTATTGACAGCATTATTATTTATAAAATATTTGTGTAAGCCGTACAGCTGTTTTATCTTACTACATCCAAATTATAATTTAATTTCAATGAAAAAAGAAGTTTAAAAGCTGAAAAATATTTTTATATAATTTACATCATCAAATTATTAGTAAAAGAAAAATTAAGGTTTATATGAAAAAATCTTCACATGTAAATGATCTTGTAATGTTCGACTTTTTACTGAATGTATTAAATCAAAGCGTTTTAAACACGCTTGCTTTTGTTTACTTTACATTAATTGCAGAACCGGCGTGAAAGAGTGCTTATAGGCGAAATGCCAAATTTTAAAGTTTCACATCACATCAACGTTTTAATTAAAACAGGTCAGTTTACATTTATACATAAAAATAATAAAAATTATGCGTCCTGTGCAAGAAAACTTACCTGTCTTAACATGCATTTGCCGCCGATACACACGAGAGTCAAGGTAAATAATCCAAAAGAAAAATAACCACCGGCAAAATATTATCCAAGTTCGATTTCACATGTCTTGGGGACGAACAGATGTAGATAGACACAGACACACACGACGAACAAAAGAAAAAGTGACGCGAAACACACACAATCGGTCCTAAAGTGCAAACTCACGATCGTCTCTCGCAAGCATTGGTAAAAGGTCGTGCGCGGATTGCGTACAACAGAATAATAATAAAAAAATCTGAGGTCAAAACGAGCAAGCAGTATAGCGAAGAGAACTTTTACGCAGTTCACTTCCAGCGCTTCGCCACAGGTACACTGACAAACGTTACGTGCGTATACAAAGGTTGAAAAGGGGGGAAAAGTCACCAAGGTATCTGCTCACTCCGTTCTGCAGGCTAAATGTCACCAGAGTTCACAGTCGTTTCGGCAGCTGATAAATGTCGGTGGCTTATTCCCCCGACTTGGCGATGAATTGGCTCGAAAGGAGAAACCGTTAGATAAAAAAATAATACTAAAAAAGTGTCCTCTTCACAAAAGACGATACGAATGGGTTAGTCGTGGTACAACAGGTGTATTAACATAACGCATAGTTTCGAATAAGTAGCCAAATACTCAAGTCACTACCGGTCCAATTCTTTTTACTGCTTCACACCACAGCTTCATTTGAACGAGGTGACATCTGCTCAAAAAAATGTGATTGCTGGCATCTATAAAAACATCAGAATTAAATTACGCGTAACAAAATCGAATATTTTGACATTTTTTTTTTACTTAAAATTTACAAAGCATTAAATCTTATATAACAATTTAAATAAAATTTCTATTCTAATAATTTCACTTGCGTAAGTTTTTTTTAAATTTGACTGAACTATTATTTGTTAGAGCACTGAATTCGTAGGAATTAACGATCTAAGCAATAAATCTACGAAACAATCACAATTACAACTGTTAAAAAAAAAAAAAATCACAGATCTTTCAAACGCACGACAGTTAATTCGATGCTCAGATCTGTCGTTCGAAATATAAACGACAATTATAAAAAAAGCAATAAAAAAAATTAAACAGAAGAATGCACTTGCTATTAAAAGTGAATCATCAGCATACTTCCTTTCACCTGTTTTATAACCATCAAATTATCGCCGTTAAAAAGACAAAAAAAAAAAAGCTAAGCTTCCAAGGTCAAATGTCAGGAGTCAGTTTTGTCATTTGAAGCATCGTCACGACTTCCATATTCTTCTGACGAAAGAAGGCAAAACGATCGTCGCTTTGAACAAAAGAAATGGAAAAACGAAGTCACGAAGCGACAGAGTGCAGTTGTCACAAGGCCAGAACCCCAACAAAACAATGCCAACGAATGGATGGTGGAATAATTAAATCGAAGTTCTTGCAGGCCCGTTGGTCAGGTGTGAGTTCAGAAGCTGCTGCTTCTACCTGTGACCTCCGCACTACGTTCTGGCAAGCTTGGGCCAATGTAGAGGTGGGTGCCACGCCGGTGGCCTTGGCCTATCACCACGTTCTAGTCCAGCGGCCACACCTGCTGTCAGAACCACTATTTCCACCTGGAGAACACTCTTTTCGGCTGGATTATTCTCCCTACCCCTTCCCCCAGCGATTGCGCTCAGACAGCAGACTTCAGGTTCGCAGGTGATTTGCAGGGAACTTTATGCATCCTTTTGTGAATTAGATGATAATGATAATTAAAAAAAAATCTTGGGACATTTTAATTCGCGTTAATTAAACTAATTAATTCTTATCACTCCCAACTAGCACGGAACTCATAGTTCATGGGGTGATAAGGGTTAATTAAAAGATAACAATGCTCGGATAGATACTCGTTTTCATCGAAATTAATTAACTACGATTTGTACTCTGAAAAGTACTTTTGTTTGACGTGCAAAAGTTTGTTGTCAAAAGAGAAAGACAGTTTGGCGATAAACAGGTTCGAATTAATAAGTGATTTATGCGAGCTCTAATTTTTGAGAATTACGTCCGGCGAATATTTTATGATAGTTAATTAAATGTTAAAGAATTGCATACTTTTAAAAGAAATTGAATTTGTCTGGATAAATAAAATAAAAGCTAAATAATAAATAAATAAAAATAACAAAATAAGAAGAAAACAATCTTTTTGTAAGCAATATTAACTGAGAT
This sequence comes from Caerostris darwini, assembly GCA_021605075.1. Classification (NCBI taxonomy): domain Eukaryota; kingdom Metazoa; phylum Arthropoda; class Arachnida; order Araneae; family Araneidae; genus Caerostris; species Caerostris darwini. Next base: position 533,855 of record BPLQ01010246.1, read on the forward strand.
TTCTAATTATGGGGTATTTATTTATTTGTAACAGCGACATTATTGATCAAAAGCTTGCTTGAATTAAATTTATGATAAGTAAGAGTTTGAAGATTAATTTTTCGTAAGAGTAATTTTGTATGCTATAAAAAATAATGATTTTTAATGAATGAAATGAATATTAATCAATTTTTTTGGAAAAATTAATTAAATTTATGTAATTAAAGTACTTTTTATAAGACAAATAATAGTAAATAAAAGAAATGCGTTTAGTCATATTTAGAAATCCCATTGAAAAAAACAAACATCACTAAAAAGTACTTAAAATTTTTAAATATATTAAATTAACTATAAAAAAACCTCAAGGGGGGCATTCACAAATTAAATTAAGTAAAAAAATTGCGGTAGATAAAACTGTTTATTAAATTAGGCAATTGCTGAAGATTTATTACATAATATGTATTAAATACGCCTTCAATGCTATAAAAAAAGACAAATAAATGCAAATCTTAAGTATTGTAGATAGAAAAAGGTTTTAACAATGCATACATATCGGTTAAATTTAAACTAAATTCGTGGAAAAATATCAACATAATGCCATAAAGATAAAAATAATAAATAAATCCAGGACTTCTTACTGTTATTGAACTTAAGGCTTAACAAAAATTTGATAAAATTATTAATATAAGTTTAAAAACAAATTATTAAAGGATTCATTTTTAGTTAAAAGTATTTGCTTTATTCTCGCAAAATACCCGAAAACACTTTGTAAAGAAGGTACAAAAATAAGTTAAAACTTATTTTTGTACCTTCTTTACAAAGTGTTTTCGAATATCTTAGATTTACAATTTAAAAGATTCCAAATTGTTATCTGGATATGGAAATGAGTAATAATTAGATAAAACAGGAACGATTAGGAACTGTAATTTGTAGATCATTGTTCTCGATGTTCATTCTTCTTTTTTTTTTTTTTTTTTCTTTCTCTTTTTGATATCCGTATAAATATAATTTCAACAGAAATAATTTTTTTTTATTTACAAAGCTAGAGAACAAAGGAAACGGAATTTATTACAATAATAAAACATTTTTTAAGAAACAAGCTGTGGAATTTAATTTCATTGAATTAAAAATTCAAATTATGAATTCTAATCTGAAACGGGAAGAAGAATGATAATTTGCATAATGACTAGTCTTTATGCGATTATCTAATTTCCTTTACAGACAAAAATATATTTGAGTGAGTTAAAAAAAATTTTTTAATAAAAATAATGTTCTAATTTTAGTTAATTTTATTAATGGAAAACTTGCTTTACTTACAACTGATAACGTTTTATTCTGAGTCATGAAGAATGTTTAATTGAGTGTTTAAAAATATATATTCATATTTGATAAATATAATGTCAAATATGTAAAATATAGTTAATTCAAGATATTTTATTCAATGTTTAAAACGGTAGTTGTAACATTAGTTCTATTTATAAGAAATCTTAAACATATACATATGTATACAATATATATATATATATATATATACACCCAAGAGCCAAAACATTATGACCACCCCTACATTTTGCAATGAACTCGCCTGGATGACGTGGAAGGCACGTGATCAGGTGGAAGTGGTATTTAACTGGTATTAAGTGGTGGTATTAATCCATGCCAAGGCGGGTTGAAGCTGTGTTGCGCGCCAAAGGTGGGCCAACGCGTTATTGACAGGTGGTCATAATGTTTTAGCTCTTGAGTGTATATATATATACATATTATTTTGCTGTTATCTATATTTATAGCTTTTCTAATTTTGTCTAGTATACCGAGTTGAAGTCGCTTTAAAATTAAAATTAAAATAATTTTCTTTTTTCATGCTTAGAAAAATACTCCATTAAAGCAGTTACATCGTTCTAATAATGGTTCATTGATAATGTACACAGACGGGAGTAGGAGAACTTTGGTTCGAATCCGTTGGCGTCGACCGTTACAGGCATTACTTTTAGGAACGAGTAGACTCAATGGCTGTTAAGACAAAGTGCGTAAAGCGTCTTGCATCGATAGTCACGATACCAGGAGAGAGTTCTTCGGATTTATCTTTCCTACAACATGTAAATAAGAGGCAGTTACCCTGAAATGTCCCCCTTCCCCCTGTCAGTGGGTTGCAGAACAAGAGAGCCACTGATGTTTTAACACTATAAATAAATATATATGTGTGCTGTAGCCATTATACTGCAGAAAAATATGAAGTTGAAAAAATTGTGAATGTAATTTAAAGGTTGTAAAAACTGTTGTAAACGAATTCACAAGTTGGAATACTAGTTTCATATTTCATAAAAGATTTGCAGGTAGGAAAATAATTTAGTATTTATTTTATCATTCTAGACATAATATTCTTAAAAAAAAAATTAGAAGAGTGTTATGAAGAAGAAGTCTTAAAAAGTTTATTCTTACAAAAATGTTCGAATTTTGTTCATTCTTGTCAAAATTTGTTTCAGTTGGTCTTTTAATACATATATATATATATATATATATATATATATATATGTGTGTGTGTGTTTGTGTGTTTTCTAAGCTTTTTGAACATATAAGTATAGAAAAAATTGAAGTATAAAGGAAGCGGAAGATCTTTGGCTACTTAAGGACAATTTTATTAATTAATTAACATTTAGGATTGTTGTGTTGATGGGGTTTAAATAAAAAAATGCATTCAATTTTTTTATTAATTTTTTAATTTTTTTTTTTTTTTAGATTTTCTTTTAAAATCTTTGTGTTGTTAAACCCATCAATAATGTTTCCAAAAATATTTCTATTAATTAGTAACATGCAATGTTACAAAACATTACACATGTTTTAATGACGGAAATCTATTTTTTTAATTAAATTCTTTCTTTAATTTTTTCCTCACAGTAATTCGAACATTTACGTAAATATTTTATAAAGCTTTAGTCAAATATTTTATGGCTTATAGGTTAAATATTTTACGACGTATAGGTCAAATATTTTAAATTTTAATTAGTCCTCAAGCATTATGAAACTTTTAACATTATAAGCCTTTACTTACAGAGAGTTTTAGCAGGTGTGCTTTTCTTATTTTTAATTCTCTTTTACTATTGGATCATTGTACCCATATCCCTGATAATTTATCTAATAGTTTTAGGATTAACTTTTATTACAAACAATCAACTATTGCAGCTGCAAAATTTACAGCTCTGTGTCTTGTGTTATGATTTATGACCCAATACAGCATAATAATTGCTTACGTTTAAGATTTATAAGAACTAAAATCAAGCAATTTCAACGAAAAAGACAGATGTGAATGAATATTTTTGCGAGTAACTATATATAATTACTCGCAGCTGATGTTAGGCGTCTATGATTTCCATATTCTTAGGACGATTAAACACAATATTAAAAAAACGAAATCAACCAAACGAGTTTGAATGTGCTTTGAATGTAGTGAAATTAAAAAAAAAAAATTATATCGATTTTAAGCGAAACTCATCACAATCATGTAAAATATTCATCTTCTGTGACATCTAAAAAAATAATAAATAGTGTGCTTCAGTAAGAAAATAATAATAAATATTATGCTTAGGTAAAATAATAATAATAAATATTGTGCTTCGGTAAGAAAATAATAATAAATATTGCGCTTCGGGAAAAAATAACAATAAATATTGTGCTTATATAAAAAAAAAAAAAAAAAAAAAAAAAGATATTGCGCATAGGTAAAAAAATAACAAATATTGTGCTTAGGTAAAAAAAAAATAATAATAAATATTACGCATAGGTAAAAAAAAAAAAAAAATAATAATAAATATTACTCATAGGTAAAAAAAATAATAATAAATATTGTGCTTAGGTAAAATATAATAATAATAAAAGATATTGCGCATAGGTAAAAAAAAATAATAATAAAAGATATTACGTATAGGTAAAAAAAATATATTGTTCTTAGGTAAAAAAAAAAAATAATAATAAATATTGTGCTTAGATAAAAAAAAAATAATAAAAATTATTGCACATAGGTAAAAAATAATATAGCATGCAAAAGAAATCTACATGAGGACAGGCTACTAAGAACAATCTCACATAGATCCCATAACGTATTTGGGACGCAATTTATAATTGAAAGATTTCTGTACCCTGTCTGAATATTTGAAGTGTGTTTCACGCGCAAACTCATTAAACAAATTAGAAAAATAATAAAAAAAAATCCTTTTTCAATTCTATCTGTAGATCTAACTCTGGGTAATTTTATAGGGGAAAAAAAATGACAAAACGGAAACAATTGCGTATGTCAGAATATGCAAGATCTAGGTTATTGCAAACGGAATCTACTCACTCAACGTGACGGGAGATCACAATTGCTGTTGAAAATATATTCAACGGAATAACTTAAGCCATTTTCGTTAAGAGTCTTAGATTTAATTCAAGGACAAAATAGATAATGAGTTAAATTATGCTAAACGAGTTATTGTTTAAAAGATTTGTGTGGTGTTTTGCATTTTGAAAAAAATGCTTTTGTTGTTCTTGTTGTTTTCATGTGTCAGGAACTTTGACTTTGGCATTCACGATTATAAAAGCAGAAATGTAGCAAATTCAGCGTAATCCAAGGTGCACCACTTGGGGGCTTGCTACACTGCAGTCCCATTTTTCCAATACAATTTTGAGTAAACACTCCCAGGAATAGCTTCTGGAGGGTTACAGCCCTCACCTTTCTTCCTCTTCGAGTCCAACGAAAGAATTTTCTGGCTTACAAATTTATTGCTCCCATTCCTAGCATTTAAAAAATCTCGATTTTGGTTAGGTTTCGAACACTACTCTCCTAACTCGGAAGCCCAACGAACTGCCACTTAGACCCATTAAGAAAAATACACGTTGATTAGTATTAATTGCCTAGCTCCATTGCTCCAATATTAATCTTATTATCTTGTTCAAAGATAATAAGATTAATATTGGAGCAAGCATTGCATTGAACATTTAAAGTGATGTAAGATTAATACAACATTGGAGAGAGTATATTATTGCATTCAACAATGGAATGAAATAAGTTTAATATGGATTATTCTTGCTTCACAGCATTGGAATCAACAAGATTAACATTAGAATGAGCATTAAATTCACCTCAAACGTGATGTAAGCTTATCAATCATACTTCACAGTATTGTGTATTGCATTCAACATTAAGTTGAAATAATTTCATATTAATCTTACTTCATATTACTGATTCCAATGCTATTGGTACCAGGGTGAGCATAGCATTCAGTATTAAAGTGATGCAAGATTATTAATCTTACTTCACAGCATTAGAAAGGGTATTGCATTCAACAATGGAATGAAATAAGTTTACTATAGATAAATCTTACTTTACAGCATTGGAATCAACAAGATTAACATTAGAGTGAGCATTATATTCACCTTAAATGTGATGTAAGAATATTAATCATACTTCATAATATTGTGTATTGCATTCAACATTAAATTGAAATAAGTTTCATATGGATTAATCTTACTTCAACTTTTTGATTCCAATGCTATTGGTACTGGGGTGACTATAACATTCAGCATTAAAGTGATTTAAGATTATTAATCTTACTTCACAGCATTGGAATTAGCACATTAAAAATAAATATACTAGAAGTAAGGCAAGATTAACTCTAGATATATCATACATGGGAATCTCACCAACTGTACAAATTTTTCTTTTTAAACAAACAAAAAAAAAACAACATCAATATTGATATTGACGTTTTTATGAGGTTACTCCTCCCACTAGAGTGTAATAAAATCTTTTTCTAAGTCACCCACTATCAAAAAAATTATTTTCACAGAATCTTATTGCCAGCAGAAATAGGAATTTCTCTATATAGTATGTAATATTACTGAATAAATAATTATCCTTTTCTTGTGGATTAATCTTCTTAAATAAATAATTATCCTTTTCTAGTGGATTAATTTTCTTAAATAAATAATTATCCTTTTCTTGTAAATTAATCTTCTTAAATAAATAATTATCCTTTTCTTATGGATTAATCTCCCTAAATAAATTATTATCCTTTTCTTGTAGATTAATCTCCTTAAATAAATAATTATCCTTTTCTTGTATATCTTCTTAAATAAAAAATCATTCCTTTCTTGTGGATTAATCTTCTTAAATAAATAATTATCCTTTTCTTGTGGATTAATCTCCCTAAATAAATTATTATCCTTTTCTTGTAGATTAATCTCCTTAAATAAATAATTATCCTTTTCTTGTATATTAATCTTCTTAAATAAAAAATCATTCCTTTCTTGTGGATTAATCTTCTTAAATAAAGAATTATCCCTTTCTTGTGAATTAATCTTCTTAAATAAATAAATAATATTCTTTTTCTAGTGGATTAATCTTCTTACATAAAGAATTATCTTATTACTGTGATGTGCATTAATCGTAATTGCTGAAAACAAGGGAAGGGGTGATGCATTATATGTGTAAAAACGTGATTTGAGAACAATTTTTATGGGGGAAAAAAGTATGAAAAATTGGCAGAAATGATGATTGTAATTAAAACTTACTTTTATTCCAATATAATAAACACTAATGTTTAGATAATTCAACGCTTTTAATATGGTAAGTAAGATTAACATAAGTTATCATTCTTTATATAATTGAAATTTATTATTGAGGAATATATAATCCTTTTTAGCAGAAATAGAATCTTTATTTTACAAGAAACTAAATTAGCATTAATTTAGTACACCATAAGAACTTACTCAAATGTAATTATTATGAGTGTGAATTCTTAAATTAGAAAAATTCCAGTGTCATTTGAAATACAAATTAGAAAGAAAAAAAGGAAAGAAAGTATTTATAGATAATGCAATGCATACTAAAATGAAACTCAGCCAGATAAAAATCACATATTTTCTTCGGTGTTTTTCTTAAGTGTCTTTTCTTTCAAATAAAAAAACTGTTATGGACGCAATTTTTACCTCAGTTACTCTACGGACTCTCTGGACGCTCGGTGTCCCAGATTTCGAGTGAGAGTCTCGATGGTGTAATGGATGTTCGTAATGGTTCGATATCCACTTTAAAAAGTAGGTCCCGGTCTAATATGACTATTATTACTACACCACATCACATCACTGTGCCTAGAGCTGAATTGCCCATTTAGGGTCTAATATGACTGTAGAGCCTTGGTCGTAGGGCTGGCAACCCTACCCCGTAAAAAGAAAACAACTCATGTTTCAGAATCTAACAGTAGACAGACAGCCTTGGCCCACCATGGGGCTGTTGTGCCACTAAAGACAAAATTTCAAATTTAAGAATAAATCACGTAATGCAAAAGGTCCACATAAAAAAAAATTAAACGCTTTCATTTTATATTTAGAATTAAATATAGATTATGAAATTTAACTTATAGTTTCCTTTTATTTATATTAGTATACTTCCTATTAACATAAAAGATAAAAAATTAAAATTTGTAACTAATTTTAATATGGATTGTTGTTTTACTTTTTAATTTCACTTCTTTCTTTTTCATGTTTTGTTTACTAAAAAAGTATTAATTACCACCAAATATCAACAGTACAATTTATGTATTATAAATTTTAATACACAGTATTCGTCGTAATAGTAGATATCTCAACATCGACAATAGCTCACAGAGAAGCTCTATTTCAAGTTTGATAAAATCAAGTTATAGTTATAGCCTGATTAGTGCCAACACAAGTTTGAAGAAGCAAATTCAGTTCCCCTGCAGGCATATGCTTTAAAGAACGAGAAGACTCGATGGTGATTGTGATAACATATGCAAGAGTCTCGCATCAGCAATCAGCCTATTTGATGGGAGTTTCCCCGGTTTTCTACCATAAGATATGTAAGTAAGACTAATTACCCCTACTATTCTCCCAGAAATCACAATTTTCTTATACCCGTCGTTGGACTGATCATGACATTCATAAGTGAACCCCCATATACCCTCCCCCATTGATATCCCCTAAAACGATTATTCTTTTGCATTTATAATATGATAATAATAGCTATTTTTATTTTGTAAATATTTACAGATATTAGTATAAGTGAATTCGAAGGTCATTTACATTTCATTATTTGTTAATCAGCCTTGGTTTGAACGTCAGCTAGAGTCATGGTTCATCAGAAAAAGAGGTTAGAGATTCAATTCCTGTCATTTTAGAGTGCCACTTAAAAGATGGTTAAATGATCATTTTAGTAACATGGTTAGCTGTTGTTCCATATTGTACCTTGCTTAACGCTGAATTTGCTACACATTTAAAACGTGTGATTGTTCTAAGTATTGTGTGATATGCGTAAAAAACTCATATGGAACACGGTGTGTTTTTAATTACATTAAGATAATATAAGATGAAATAGAATGACAAAATCACTGAATAATTAACCATTCATATTAAAAATATGATGAATAATTAACCAATTATATTAAAAATATGATGAATTCAATATATGTGATGTTATTGAAAATGCATATGAATGATATTCAATTCTCGTCATTTTAGAGTGTCACTTAAAAGATGGATAAATGCACATTTTAGTAACATGGTTCTCTGTTGTTCCATAGTGCACCTTGATTAACACTGAATCTGCTACGCATTTGGCACGTGTTATTGTGCTAGGTATTGTGTGATATACATAAAAACTCATATGGAATAATGAGTGTTTTTCATTGCATATAATAATATAATATAAGATCAAACAGAACGACAGAATAACAGAATAATTAACCAATCATATTACAAATATAATTGGACAAAAAGAAAAAAGATTCTACAAAAAGAAAAAATATTTAAACAAAGGACTGTTTACATACGTTACAAAAAATTAGATCCGTTAACTTTCAGAAAATAATTATCAGATAAGAACGAAATAGCAGATATACACGCACACGCGAAAGAGAAATAATAATAAAGCTAATTTTATTGAAAATAATCGTTGAAAAAAAACCGTAATTGTAACAAATCGTACTGAAAACTGTTAAAACACTTTTTATCTTGCGACATGGTCGTTGTATCTGATATGTTAATACGAGAGTGGTTTGTTACAAATAGATCAATAAGGCCATTACGGCGTAACCTTTCCAGATACGTTAAAAGGATACTGTTTCAATTAAATTTTGAAACAAAACGCGAATCAGTTTTATTTTTCTTTCTCTATTTATTCATGCAATCTGTGATATTCAGTTTCTAATTGTTAAATGGCTTAATTTCAATGTATCTTTTTTTAAATTTAATTGTTAGAATAAATAAAAATATAAAATAAAAATGTCTGACACAAAATAAAGAATTACAGAGGAGAAAGTTGAAGCTTGTTGAGTCTGGAACTTGAAAGATAATATTTTATCTACCGTTTCAAAGGTTACCTTTTTTTTATCCCACTAATATTAGTCAGCTTGGTTTATCAAAACGTAAGAAAATGTACAAGTAAAAAATAATTTTTATGGAAAAATGCTTAAAAACAGGAAGTTTTCTTTCTTATAAATAGAATACTGTATATAAAATGGTTATATATACGAATAATAGTATTATTATTATTATTAATAATAATAGTTAAATAGATCCTGGCAACCTTGGCTTAATTTTTACTGGCTTCCTAAAAAGAGCACAGGTTTAGAAATCTTCAATATCAATGGCGTATTACCATTGTTATCCATAAAGAAAGATTATTCTTTTGCAGATATAATATGATAATTATCATTATTTTTATTTTGTAAATATTTACAGATATTAGTATAAGTGAATTCGAAGGTCATTTACATTTCATCATTTGTTAATTACCCATGGAAGGTCAATTAGAACGTTAACAAGGGTTAAGTCATGGTTCATCAGAAAAAGAGGTTGGACATTCAATTCTCGCCATTTTAGAGAGCCACTTAAGCGATGTGCATTTAGTAACATTGTTCTTTGTTGGTCCACAGTGCACCTTGCTTAACGCTGAATCTGCTACGCATCTGACACGTGCGATTGTTCTAGCTATTGTGCGATTGTTGCAGGCAATAAATAACACACTTATTACTTTTGATGACATTTTAGACGCAGGATGGCAGTACAATAAAATACTGATAATTAATGTGAATTCCTAAGTAAGCATCTATGTATATAAAACATGCTTCAGCAAAGATAAAAAGTGGCGTGTTATGTATGCCATGAACAGCCCGTCAAAGGGAGATGAGAGAGAACTTTAGGGATTATTGCCCACATTTAAGAATTTTATGGGAGAAAACTCTGAAAACTCCCCCAGGCAGCCTGACTATTGATGCGAGGTTCTTTTACACACGTTGTAACAATTGCCATTGAATTACTTCATTTCTAAAGCAGTGACTGCAACAAATGTCGTCAGAGGATTCGAACCTCAGCTTACTTGCACACTATCACCGATACCAATGGGCTAGAAATGGGACATACCTTTATTTGAATCATAACATAAAGAAAATTATATAGTAGGTACTTTTATTTTAATCATCGTAGAAAAATAATTACAATTGCAGAAGCTTTTATTTGAATCATCATGAAAACATAATTACAATTGTAGAAGCTTTTATTTTGACCATCATTAAAAAATAAATACAATTGTAGATGTTTTTATTTGAATCCTCATGAAAAAATAATTACAATTGCAGACGTTTTTATTTGAATCCTCATGAAAAATTACAATTTTAGACGTTTTTATTTGAATCATTATGAAAAAATAATGACAATTGTAGACGTTTTTATTTGAATCCTCATGAAGAAATAATTACAATTGTAAACGTTTTTATCTGAATCATCATGAAAAAACAACAATAACTGTAGACGCTTTTATTTTAATCACCATGAAAAAAAAATTCCATCAAATATCTTCAATTTCCATCTTCTCACGAAATATACTCTTACAAAACACACCCGTATCAAAGCCAAAAAAAATTAAATAATTATTTTCAATAACCCAATCGATTTCTGTTTCTCTTCGATCCAAACCCTTCAACAGGGCAGCAACCTCACCCAAGTTATGATCCAACAGTTGCATTTATGCACAAAAAATGTGAAAGCAAAATGAGTATTAAATTGTGAAGCTAGTTTCCCCACACAGAAGAACAATGGATTTCACTGGGTTGCTCAATGTAGACGGCAGATAAACGCGCGTATATTTATCTTCCCAGGCGGATATGCAGTAAGAGAAAAAAAATATCCCAAGAAGCGAAAGCTGAGTAAACTCCACATTGTTGCTAAATGACAGACGAACAGTAGAAGAGATGACCCGAAGTCTTGCATGCACTACAGAGCGAGCTGGAAGAAAAACGCACAGCATACAAAACCGTATTTAACAAAAGAAGAAGGAAAAAAAAATAAATAAAATAAATAAAAAAAAAAAATTTATAAAGCATGCAATTATCATTAGCGGAAATATATTCTTATAAAAAAAAGAAGTCACCGGAGTGATAAAAAAATTATCTTTGAGTTTTTTTTTATTTATTTACCAACTTTTCAATCGACTGTTGACTTCGGGGTAATAAAAATACAGTAAATAATTCGCGTAGAAGCTATAAAGCAAAGCTAATGTATGTTTTTCATTCACTTCCTTAGAAAAGAATAAGAAAGAGCTCAATTCGTAGCTCCCAGTAACACGCGTCCTTAAGAAGAAGGGGACTCGATTTCCGTTGGAGGCGTGAGTTTTTTACTTCATCTGTAAACACAACCAATTTAATTTTCATTCATTTGCTTAGAAAAGAACAAGAAATAGTTCACTTCGTAGCTCCCACTCTAACCTAAGAAGACGAGGATTCGAATTCCATTAGAGGCGTGAGTTATTTACTTCAACTGTAAGCTCAACTAATTCAGTTTTCATTCACTTGCGTAGAAAAGAATAAGAAAGAGCTTAATTCGTAGCCTCCACGCTCACATAAGAAGACAAAGACTCGATTTCCGTTGAAGGCGTGAGTTATTTACTTAGTGTAAGCTCAACTAATTCAAATTTCATTCACTTGCTTAGAAAAGAATAAGAAACAACTCAATTCGTAGTTCCCAGTAATATGCTCACCTAAGAAGACGAGGACCCGGTTACTATTGGAGGCGTGAGTTATTTACTTCAATTCTAAGTTCAAGTAATTACGTTTAGAGCAGTCGAATTTCTGATATAAAAAAATGTTATTATTTCTTTTGCGGTTGATTCCTATGTCAAACTACAGAATTTTGTTTTGCTTTGCTTATGAAAAAGCTATAGACAGGGTGTCTTAAAGTCTCGTAAAGAGACTTTAGGGCCAAAGGCGAATGAAGGCAATTGAAAAGTAAGAAAAGGGAAAATTATTAAAAAATGAGACGTATATTTAAGTTTCTTTGCCTAGTTTAATTTTAATTTAATTTAATGCATCTTTATATGGGAAACATTAACAGCATGAAGAACATCAAGATGGTATTCTATTTCTTACCATGTTCACTGTAGCATACTCTTATCAATGGTGACTATGTCATCAGTAATACTCTGCTTTATAGAAATGCATTAAATTAAAATTAAATTAGAAAAATAATAATATATAAGTATCATTTTGCAATAGTTGTCACTTATATGTCATTTTGGGGCCTGATGGCCGAATGATAGCTCTCTGGCGCTCGGTGCCTCGGGTTCCAGTTCCGGTGGTGTCATGGATGTTTGTGGTGGTACAGAATCCACTTTAAAACGTTGGTCACGGTCTAATAAGACTGTTGAGTGTTGGGCTTTTTTCGTGGGGCTGAAAACCTTATCACATAAAAAGAAAACATCTCCTGTTTCGGAATCTGCCAGTAGGCAGACGGCCATGATCCAACATGGACTGTAATGCCAGGGAGTTAGTTTATATGTCATTTCATTTGCTTTTGTAATAAATTCTGAAATTGTAAAGAAACTTTATGGGCCCTCTGTATTATATAATATTACTCAAATATTTGCGAATTTGAATCAAAATTTTCTCGTCACATAATATTTCCATTTTTATTCACAGTCACTGCTTTAAGAAACGAGTTAATTTGGTGAGGCTGTGATAGAATTATATCAACAGTTGGATGGCGGTTGAAGTTTTGTGATTTTTCTCCAATATGATACGTACGCGACAATTACCTGTGAAAGTCCTTCGGGAAAACAATAACATTCTTCCTTTAGACTTAATCTTTTGGAGCTACGAGGATTTTTACGAGGACATATTTTATTTGATGTCATCGAACAAGAGAAATGAACCACCTCATAAAAAATAGAGAATTTTTCTACAAAAAAAAAGATAATATAAATATATATTATATTATGTTATAACAAAATAAAATAAGAGCGTTATATTTGTCGGGAAAATTTCACTTGGTATACGCAAATATTTGAATTATATTATAGTAAAACATGAGGAAACTCTGATAGAGGATATTACAACCTTGAAATACATTCTCCCTTTAACAAAAGCAAGACAAAAACATCCTGGTTCTGCTTAGGAATACATATCAAAGCACGTAATATCATTTTCTTTGTATAACAAATAAGGCTGATATAAATTGAATGAATTGAAGTTGATGCAAATAACTGATAGTAAAACAAAAGTATAATTGATGCAAAATGTTAATTTGATATACTAAATAATGATTCGGACTTCGTTATTGAAAGTTGCTAAAAAGGGTGAAAAAAAAAAGATACCGATTTAAAAGTGAATAAAAATGTATGCGGGATTTTTTTCCCTGATACATATGTATTTTGTCTTTCAGTATTTTTGTTTACCAAATTTTTCCATCGAGAAAATGAAATTTTGTGGTAATTGAGAATGAGGACCACGAATTAGTATTCAGCAATAACGGCACTTAATACTTCTCAAAGGAGTGAAAAAGTAAGTAAAGATTTTTTTTTTCTTAGCTGATTGGTTTTTCTTCACTGAGAGTTTTGTAATATTAATTTCCTTTAGATGATTGTGTAACAAATTTAAAAATAATTTTAGAAAATAGTTCAATCTTTATAATTCCTCATGGAAATTTGTTTCTTCGTCCTCATATAAATTTCGTATTGTTCCGCGAGGACCACGAATTAGTATTTAGCAATAACAGCATTTAATACTTCTCAAAGGTAAGTCATTTTTTTTTTCCTTAGCTGAATAGGTTTTCTTCACTGAGAGTTTTGTAACATTACTTTCCTTCTGTTTACTGCATAGAAAATTAAAAAATAATTTTAGAAAGAAGTTCAATTTTCGTAATTTCTCATGGAAATTTCGTATTTTTCCATGAGGACCATGATTTGGTATTCAGCAATAACGACACTTAAACTTCTCAAAGGAAAGTAAATACACTTTTTTTTTTTTTTCCCCTAGCTGAATAGTTTTTCGTCACTGAGAGTTTTGTAGTATTAATTTCCTTCTGTTTAAAATTAAAAATAATTTTAGAAAATAGTTCACTTTTCATAATTACTCAGGGAAATTTCTCGTAGTCCTCATGGAAACTTTGTCTTATTCCACGAGGACCACGAATTAGCATTTAGCAATAACGGCACTAATGCTTCTCAAAGGTAAGTCTTTTTTTTTTTTTCTTTAGCTGAATAGGTTTTCTTCACTGAGAATTTTGTAACATTGCTTTCCTACTGTTTACTGCATAGAAAATTTAAAAATAATTTTAAAAAGAAGTTCAATTTTCGTAATTTCTCATGGAAATTTCGTATTTTTCCATGAGGACCATGAATTGGTATTCAGCAATAACGACACTTAAACTTCTCAAAGGAAAGTAAATACACTTTTTTTTTTTTTTTTTCCCCCTAGCTGAATAGTTTTTCGTCACTGAGAGTTTTGTAGTATTAATTTCCTTGTGTTTAAAATTAAAAATAATTTTAGAAAATAGTTCACTTTTCATAATTACTCAGGGAAATTTCTCGTAGTCCTCATGGAAACTTTGTCTTATTCCATGAGGACCACGAATTAGCATTTAGCAATAACGGCACTAATGCTTCTCAAAGGTAAGTCTTTTTTTTTTTTTTCTTTAGCTGAATAGGTTTTCTTCACTGAGAATTTTGTAACATTGCTTTCCTACTGTTTACTGCATAGAAAATTTAAAAATAATTTTAAAAAGAAGTTCAATTTTCGTAATTTCTCATGGAAATTTCGTATTTTTCCATGAGGACCATGAATTGGTATTCAGCAATAACGACACTTAAACTTCTCAAAGGAAAGTAAATACACTTTTTTTTTTCCCCCTAGCTGAATAGTTTTTCGTCACTGAGAATTTTGTAGTATTAATTTCCTTCTGTTTAAAATTAAAAAAAATTTTAGAAAATAGTTCACTTTTCATAATTACTCAGGGAAATTTCTCGTAGTCCTCATGGAAATTTTGTCTTATTCCATGAGGACCACGAATTAGCATTTAGCAATAACGGCACTAATACTTCTCAAAGATAAGTCATTTTTTTTTCTTTAGCTGAATAGTTTTTTTTTTTTTTACTGGGAATTTTGTAGCATAAGTTTTCTTTTATTTATTACATAAAAAATTTAAAAATAAGTTCAGGAAATAGTTAAAAAAATTTTATCTATCAATCATAGCATGTTACATAAACTGTCACTGGAAGATAAACGATGCTTTCCAAGAAGGCTTTCAAGGATCATATCGTGTCATATGAGGGAAAACTTATGCAAGGCAGTTCGAGTGTCGATGCAAGACGATAACACAATCTCCTCCCAATCGCCTCACTTTCGAAAGCAATAACCGTCACTTATACTGTAAACGCGCACTTCACCCTCCCCTCCCCCCAATTAGTACTCAAAATAGTTAATTTAGTTAACTTTAGTTTATAGTTTGATAGTTTTAATAAACGTTTAATTTTAATTAGCAATATAATATATATATAAAAAAAATTAATAAAAAAAACTAAAAAAAAAACGTATTTTAAGAATTTTTTGAGAATTAATTGTTAGTTATAATATCTGCCATTCTCAAGAGCAAATTCTAATAGTGATAACAATGCAAAAAACATTTTCAACTTTGTGAAACAGCTGCAAAACTGAAAGATGCAATACTAAACGAATTTCATTTCATTCTAGAAAGAGGTGTAATCAAAAACAATAGTGAGCTGGAGGAAAATTTTAATAATACAATCAACGAAACCGCATTTCGTGAACAAAAAAACATTTTCTATTCTGGTAGGAAGAGCAGAATGGGAAAGCGAAGTAAATTGAATAGTTTCCATGCTTTTAGTGAGCGGAAATTGCTTGGGAAACCTTCCCATGGACAGGATTTGAATGCAAGAACGAATTACACGCTTTTTTTTTTTTTTTTCCCTTCTTCTTTTCATTTACCTTTAATATCGATTTACCGCATTCAACTTAAATTCAATACGTTTTCTATCGATATATTTTTTGCATCGATATATATAGGCTGAACGAGAGAAAAATAGCATGATTAATTATTTAAATAGTATTCAAATGAGCTGAATGATTCGTTCTACATATTTTGAATGCTTTCATTAATAGTTCTGCTATGTATAACATACTGATTTTTCTGACTGAATTTACAGTCTTTAATAATAATAGTAATTAATAGTCTGTAGTAATACACAATTATTATTATGTATTTTAACGAATCATCTAATTAGTTAAAATATCTGATTCGTATTCTCTGATTCGTTAAAAATACATTTGCATAAAACACATATGTTTTAGACTTAACAATGCTCCCTAGCTGGGAAGTTAACCTGTAAAACTGTACGTACTTCAAAACTTAATCTAAAAGGTATTGCCGTATAAGGTAATATAACCTTTCAGGCAATACTCTACCTTTTTTTCCACTAGTGGATGTAGTGTAAGAAGTTCTTCACATCCTGGGACACAGAGAATCTGTAATAAAATCTACCGTACCAGTTTCGATATCCACAGGCCGTTTGATAAGAATTAGAAAAAAAAAAAAAAAATGAGGATTATTATTTTTTTTTTTTTTTTTTTTCAGTTTAGATTAGATATTTATTTAGACCTATTCATAATTTTGTATTTTAAATTTGTAAATTCATTATTGTATTCAGTGATCAAGTGTTAAATAGGATTAAAAATAGGATGTGTCTTTACAAGTCAGATAATATGGTAGTTATTACTCTCAGAATAGAACAGACATCCATCGAATGATAGGTGTATGCTCTAGGGCAGGGGTCTCCAAACTTTTCAGCCTTAGGACCGTACTGTTTACTCCAGTGACCAAAGGCCAAAACTGTTTTAATTTTTCTGCCGTTATTTATAAATTCTAGACTATTCCGTTCCTGGGGGATGTTCAGGATAAAAATCATATGTTTGATTCAGGATATATACATTCCAAACATCGATATGCATACATATGCCATACTCTTTACTCTAACATAACCTCGGGATGTTCACAAGTTTAAATGTTAGTGGGATTCATTTCAATTAGTTGTTAGTTGTTATGCTTAAGTTAAATTTTCTGCGTATTATGCTTGTCATTAAGCTTTACGTAGCAAGTCAATAAAACCGAGTTATTATCATTCTGTGTTTTTTTATCCAACTTATTACAGCAACAATTATCCAACTTATTACAGCAACAATTATCCAACTTATTACAGCAACAATAAATTATTCGCTGTCACGGGCCTGATTGATGACACTGGCGGGCCGGATTTGGCCCGCGGGCCATAGTTTGGAGACCCCTGCTCTAGGGTAATGTAGGTGTATGTTTTTGAGTTACCTAGTATATTAATATTTAACATTCTATATTATTAATTTTCAACGTTTCAAAACGTAATATAAAGAGAAAAAAAATTTCAACATTTGTATGAAATAAAAGTTTTTATCCGCCCAAACAGCTCACTCTTTTAAATAACTTACAATGAAAGCTCTTATTTAAAAAAGATGATGGAACACATTTGTATTCCGCTTAATTATCAAAACTAGTGATGGCTTATAGGGTCCAAAATTTGTTAACATGATCAAACATTGAATTTTATATTGACTCCTTACATATAAAAGCTCACAATGTAATTATTTAAAATAACTGTAAATATTTATAGTTATATAAATATTTATTTATATAACTATAAATATTTAAATTTATAAGTTACACTACCTTAAAAAATCCAATAAACATCCTTGGCATATATTAGATTAATTTTTAACTGTTTTTCGGAATAATAATAGACGGAGAAAAAAAAAAATAACTAATTAATACAAAATTTTTCAATGGAATTAAATTTAATTGTGCTTTCTTATTTATACGATTATAAAAAAATAATAATAATAGACGGGAAATGAAAAAAAAATAATAATAATAGACGGGGAAATGAAAAAAAATAATAATAATAGACGGGGAAATGAAAAAAAAATAATTAATATAAAATTTCTCAATGGAATTAGGTTTAACAGTGCTTTCTTATTTTACCCAAGCAATTTTTTAAAAAATTTCGTCATCACCCCTAAAGAGGCGATCCTTTTATAAGTAGAAAAACATGGGTTTTATAGCTTCAAACCATTTTTTATTTTTGCTACTATGTTATAAGAAGAATTTTCTTGAGTCATATGTCACAGACTTTTACTTTTCAAAAGATTATTGGTTCTGCACCAACTGTCGAGTACATTTTAGAAGATTCGGCTTATGCATGTCAAAATAATCCTTATCCACATATAAGTTTAATATTTCGTATAAAAACGGTTTATCTTTTGAAGACGTTAAAAAAAGACTGTTTTGGTGGAAAAGTCGTGATTTTATAAGGATTAAACAGATGGAAAGTAATTGCCACATGGAAAAGCTTAGAAAGGATAAGTATCCCTAAAGCATTAAAGAACTGTCAACGGACACTCCTGGAAATGAAGGCCAGAGGATTAATAATGAACTCTTATCAGCATTAAAAAAATTGTTTACTATATTTGCACCAACCAATACTATATTACTATATTTGCACCAACCAATACTATATTACTATATTTGCACCAACCAATACTATATTACTATATTTGCACCAACCAATGCTATATTACTATATTTGACCAATGTAACTCACTAAAGTGTTGTTAATTTATCAAGAAAACACCACTGATCTATATTAATGCTATCCTGTAGGAAAAAAAATTCAGAAAACCTTTCATCAGGCAGTTAAGTTTACGAGAGGCACAATTACAATATCCAAAATGTCTTAACAGCTTTTCAAGTAACGACCGAAATGCACGCCATCATCCATTTTCTAACAGCCCGAGTTATCACCAAATATGTGTTGTATTTCTTATTTAATGACTTTCTTATTTTTTTCTTTTGATCTGAGTCAGCCGAATTTGATTTCAGTTGGTTGCAGTGCGAATTGAAGGCAATTCTTTGAAAAGTGAGTCTATTTTATCGCGTTTGTTAAAGAGCGTTCTCACATCGATTCGGACTATCTGGTTGAAAATTAGGTTTATTTATAATATTTTTCATTCAACAAGCAAACACGGCGTAGATTTTTTTTTTTTTTTTTTCGAAGATCCTTCCAGGTAAGGTTCCCCCTTATTTCAGTAAGGCATCGAAATTGTGCAGTGCTCGTATTTCTTATTTAAGGACTTACATATTTTTTCTTTTGATCTCAGTCAGCCGAATTTGATTACAGGTGGCTGCAGTGTGAGTTGTAGGCAATTCTTTGAAAGCTAGTCAATTTTATAGCGCCTGTTAAAGAGTGTCGCATCGATTCGGACTATCTGGTTGAAAATTAGGTTTATTTATTATTTTTTTTCATATAACATGCAAATACGGTCCAGATTTCTCTGATGATCCTTCCAGAAAGGGTTCCTTACTTCAGTAAGGCACAAAAATTTTGTAGTGTTTTTATTTCCTATTTAATGAATTATATATTTTTTCTTTTGATCTCAGTCAGCCGAATTTGATTTCCGCTGTTTGCAGTGCGAATTGAGTTGCAAGCAATTCTTTGAAAAGCGAGTCAGCATTTGTTAAAGAGTGTCTCACATCGATTAGGGCAATCTGATTGAAAATTAGATCTATTATTTTTTTCCATACACATGTAGATACGGTGCACTTACCCCTGAAGGTCAACACAGAAATGGTCTCTCACTTCAGTATGGCACCGAAATTGTTTCTTACTAAAGTTCAGTGCATTATTGGAGTTCAGTACCTTACTAAAGTTCAATATTTTACTAAAGGTGACAACAAATTAATGTGATTTTATGGATGGTATGGTAATACCCTTCCTCCCCACCAACAGTAGAAAAATATATTTATAAGGCATGTTGCATAGATTATATGTCAGATGGTTTACTAACGAAACCGTTGAAGTCGGGGTTCTTTTTTCACGTACAGTGAAACAAAAGGAAGAACTTTATATCTGTTTTTAAAATATAAAATATAATATAGTATAAATTTAAATATTATTCTACCTCATAGTTGTTGTTTTTTTACTGTCAGAAGATTTTTATTTTTATTTTTTATTATGGAACTCTGTATTCTTTGGATACCACCCCATTTACCTCCTATCTTCAATTTTGTTAAATCAAAGAGCACAACATCATTCCAAAATCATTGCCTTTATTAAAATCTTTTTTTTGCGAATAGCAGAAAATTTTGCTAATAGTAGAACTATTCTGTAAATCCCCTCACAAGAAAGTTTTTGCATGATATTTTATCACGGGAATCTGCTGTTTTTAAAATGTGCAGCACGCTACTTTCTGAGATTAAAATTCTTTGTCTAAGAAATTCTGCCTTAATCTCGGGAACACTTATTTTCGGATTTTTTATTTATGTAATTAGTTATACGAGTAAATATTTAAGCTTACTCGTGAATTCTGGACATTTATTTCACAGCAAATTTTGAATAGAATTTCTATGGAAATGTGAAAATTTCACACTTTTGGGATTGTATAATAAGGTCTTCCACTTGTCTTCGATATTTCTTAAAATAATTTGTAATTATTTTGAAGTTCATTTTAATTTTCGTTTCATTTCAGTTATTTCTTTACCTTATCAATATATCTTCTTTTTCATGTTTAGGTTTAGTTTAGGAACTAAGTTTAGTAAGTTTAGTTAGGTAACTAAGTTTTTTTTTAGGTTTTTCCCGAAGCGTAAAGTCGGCTAAAGTGCAAAATTATAAGTGTGTTTTTTATTTAAAAACATTAATTTTAAAGTGTCATTTAACAGCAAAATTTAAGTGTACTAATACTTTTGGCATTCACTGTATGTTTACTTTTCTTACATTTGTACAGAAACAAATTTTATAAACTGATCATAAATCACTGAATATAAAAACGAATTAGATTCTGGTAATGAATTAATAATCTTCTCGTTTCTGGGTCGATGACTGCATCACTTACTCTAAAGGTTTCGAACAATCAACCTCTGGGAGCAATCGTAGCCAACAGATTAAGTCATTTCGATTTAATTCGATTAGCCTCTTAATGCTCAAACTAATATAGTAGTTAATTAAGCATCCTTCCCTCTGTCTTAAGATTGGGTACAAATGTCGATAAGACATCCTCTAGTCTTTTCATGTGAAGTCAAGTTATCATTGTAAACAAGTTAATCTATTCTATGGCAATAGTTCTCAACAATTTTATGATGAAACCGTCAGAAGTCCAAATAAAAAAAGGCTTTCATACATGAAAAAAAACCGTACAAACGCATGTGAAAACAAATGAAGGAAATACCAAAGTAACCAGAAAAAAAACCGTACGTCTTGCATACAACTGACACAGTTAAAGTATCATCCAGATGACAGCAGGAATGAGTGAAGATTTTACCATTTTGCTGGTATGAATGATTTGTTTCTTATGAGTCAGCAAGTAGAAGGACATTCTAGCTAGCAACTGCGCTGTTGGGGATGTGAAGAAAATAAAAAACCTCTACATAGGAAAGGGGTAACATTCGGTTTTTTTTACCTTGTCATCCCATTAGCTTCCAAAATAAAATTCTTCATCTCCATTACACTATCAAGCCATTTTTAGACCAATTAATAGAAATAGATTAGCTTTATTGCCATAATAATCACGCGTTATTTAAGGTAATGATGTCGCCATATTCTAGTTTTCCCAATAAAAAAGATCTACATCTGTGGCCTACATTTTTATAAGATTTGTCAAGAATGGGTTTTAAAGGAAAAGGAAATCCACTTTGCCTGAGAAAATGGTACAATATAATTGCACATTAAGCACTAGTTAAATAACTAGATACATCTCAAATAGACAAATGATCACATTCGTACGACATCAATCACATTTACATCCGATAGTCACCAGCTCGAACAGCTGTAGCCTACATTTTTTTCCCCCCATCACATGTTTGGCATAACAAATTTCAGGTAACGCCTTTGAGAATTTATCTTAAAGTTTTCTTCTTTTTTGTTGCAGTTACAGTTCTCGGAAATATTCTTCAAGTTTAGATCGGTAAATAAAATAAGAGGTTCAACATGAGACAAAAAGGACCTTGATTTGGGTCGATGTCTCTATAGATCAAACTAAGATATATCTGTAAAAAAATCAAGGTGCTCCCACGCTACGAGAATGGCCCCACCCCATAAATGTGGACCACAAACAATCCTTCGAAGCAGCACAACCTTGAAAAGTCATAAGGAAGTCAGACTGGACTTGTGTTGATAGCGATAAGACCCTTAGGCAATTCCTGTCCCTCAGGCTACGTCCGACCTCGTAACACTTGCAGAAGCCTACATACGTAGAAGGTCAGCTCTCAGGATATTACTGTCGTCACTTAGCTGTCAAGCAAGTAGCTAAAGGTAGAAATTATCGCTCCTAAAAAAAAAATGAATTGCATTTTTTTAATAAGTCAGTTTTAAATGGAGCGGTGGTAATCACCACTCGAGTCACCTGCCTAGATTTGAATGACAAGGTGGAACACACACACGGACTCTGAAAAATGGTGATTCATGCTTGTTTTAGATATATCATACCTTTGGAAAAAAATAGTGTAAACATATGGATTGTTTTGCTAGTTTGTAGGAAGGTAGCGTAAATCTTTTTAGGACTTGTGAAGTAATACAAAGTTTTTAGGTATTAAAATGATTTATTTAAAATAATACAAGTATAATTATAAACACACGTATCATAAGAACTTTGAAAAATGATGATGTATATAATACGTCTGGAAAACAATGGTGTACAGATATGGATTGTTTTGCTAGTTTGAAGAAAGATAGTGTTAACTTTTTCAGAACAAGAAGGACTTGGGAAGTAATACAAATATTTAGATAATAAAATGATTTGATTAAAATAATACGTATTATTAAAAACACGCGTCACACAACGAATATAAAACATGATGATTCATACCTGTTTTAAATGTATCATACCTTTGAAAAAAATAAATAAATGATATACACAAGTATTGTTTCGCTAATTTGTAGGGAGGTAGTGTTAACCTTTTTAGAATTAGAAAGTTGTGTGAAGTATTACAATGTTTTTAGATATTAAAATGATTTGATTAAAATAATACAAGTATAATTAAAAACACACGTCACAAAAATAATTTAAAAAATGATGATTCATGCCTGTTTTAAATGTATCATAACTTTGAAAAAAAAATAAATGATATACACAAGTATTGTGTCGCTAATTTGTAGGGATGTAGTGTTAACCCTTTCAGGACTAAAAGGTCATGTGAAGTAGTACAAAGTTTTGAGATATTAAAATGATTTGATTAGAATAATAAAAATATAATTATAAACACACGTAACATAAGGACTTTAAAAAATGATGATTCATAACTGTTTTAAATATATCACACCTTAAAAAATAACTGGTGTACACACAAAAGGATTGTTCTGCCAATTTGTAGAAAGTCAGTGTTAATCCTTTCCGAACCAGAAGGATTTGTGAAGTAATACAAAGTTTTTAGGAATTAAATCTAGAGTAATACAAGTATAATTAAAAACAAAGGTCCCACAAGTAATGTAAAAATAATGGTTTCATGCCTATTTTAAATATATCATACCTTTGAAAAAAAAACAAAAATAAATGATGTACACCAGTTATGTTTCGCTAATTTGTAGGGAGGTAGTGTTAGTTCTTTCAGAACCAGAAGGTTTTGTGAAGTAATACAAAGTTTTTAGCAGATTTGATTAGATTATTACAAATATAAACACACACAAGGTCTTAAAAATGACGATTCATGATTGTTTTATTTATATCATACCCTTGAAAAAAATATCGTTAAAAATTTTGTATTACGTAAGGGTTAACACTACCTCTTTACAAATTAACGAAACAATCCTCGTGTACATCACTTATTTATATTTTTTTTCAAAGTAATATATACACACAAGGATTGCTCTGCTAGTTTGTCGCGTTAAATCTTTCAGGACCAGAAGAACTAGTACAGTAAAGTAAAATTTGTAGGTAATAAAATTATTATGTATCTTTTTCACATAAAACATCATTGTTAAAAAAAAAAATAAAAAAAAAAAAAAACAAAAAAAAAAAAAAAAAAAAAACAGGTGGAGTTACAGAGGACACACGTGTCTGAATGAATACACGTGTCCTGTGACCCTTACTTTTAACATACGATTTGACACGTGTAAATATTTTTCACGTGCTTACGTAGGAATTTTAATTATAAAATTTACAAATGACGCTTCTTATTTATTTATTTTTTTGCATAGATAGCTAAGATTTTATGAGATGATATATCCCTCAGGGAAAGAACTCAAGAGAGAACCTCAGATAAAGAGTTAAAATATTCATTTACTACTATATATTCTGAACTGGGTTTCAGCAATGGATGTAAAACAAAGGTAGTCATCGACTTGCTAAGAATATCTCAGATGAAAAATTATTGTTAAACATTATTTATTTACCTCTAAACATTAAATTAATTTCTCTTTCAAATTAAACATTAAATTAATAAAAAGAATCGTTGAAATTTCAAGGAAATGCAGTACAGAAATAAATATTACCGTTAGAGAAGAATCAGTAGAAAACACAAAGAAAGTGAATTGTCCTTGATCAATTCTAAAGAATTGCACAAGAAAGTTATAATGAACAAAGAGCAATCGTTAGAAACATTTATTGATAAAGCATTGGTCAGAAGTAAACAAATCAATGATTTCGATTATTCTAAAATAGACATCCTGGAATTGATTGTTTTATTCAAGTAAAAAGAGAAATTTAAAAAAATGGAAGTTATTGTGGAATAGGAAATTTTTTTTCTTAATTTTATATTGTATAATTAATTAAATATGATATGTATAAATATATTTATATACTTAAACATTTTTAATCAAATAGAAATTTACTAATGAAAATATTTTTGAAATTGATCAAATCAATCCGCGGCATGTGTTAGATTGTACATAAATATTGAAACGGAACCCTGTATTAAAGACTTCACAAAAAAATAATGGTCACTCCTAACATTATTAATTAAAAATACATCACTGAAATATATATGATGTCATGTGCATGCCAGCACATCTGTAGGCAATAATCCGTAATAATAAACAATTATTACACTAAATGAAATCGATCAAATTAATTCCGCGTTATATATCAAATTGTACATATGGAAATATTAAAAAGGAGCCCTGTATCAAAAACTTCACTATAAAATAATGATCACGTCTAACATTATTAATTAATACATCACTGCAAAAATCCGTAATAATAAACAATTATTACACTTAATGAAATCGATCAAAACATTATATATACAATCCGCGAAATCGATCAAAACAATATATATACAATCCGTGAAATCGATTAACAATATATATGCAAAACAATATATCAAAACAATCCGCGGTATATATCAGATTGTACATAGGGAAATATTGAAACGGAACCCTGTATTAAAAACTTCGCTATAAAATAACGCCTAACAATACAACACTGAAATATATATGTTGCTATGTGTATGCCAACAAACCGGGATGAAAAATTGTTTTTCAATTTATTATATTCACATTATTAAACCATTTCAAATATTTAGCATATAATGGTTATATTTATTTGGTTATTTCATTATTAATAATTTTTAATAAAAAAATATCTTTTTAGATATTTGGTTCAAGTTTTTCAATGACACAAAAACCAAATCTCACTAAGCTCCACCCAACATAAAGTTAAATATTTTTTATTCTAAGTTAAAAAAGACCAGTTTATGTTATAAATAGCAATTTAAATTTTCATATTATTATTCTGTGTATATTTATCAAACTTTGAGAGAGAAATTCACAAAGAATGTACTTTGACTTTCGTTTTACAAAACTAGAAATAGATCGCTTTTCCACCAAAAAAAAATTAATTCTATCAGATATAAAAAGTCAAGTGCTATCAAGATATATCCATTAAGCAAAAATGCAGGGTATCAACTTTTTCTTGATTATTATTCCTGTTTCGGAACCACTATTTTTTTTCCCCCGTCTTAATCGTTTTCCTTGTTCTTTAATGACTGCTGTATCCTTCGCAAAGTCGCGAAGATCAAAGAAAAACCAATAGCATTAAATTACAGACCAACACAAATACAGGAAACTATTCAGAGAAATATATATTTTTTTTCATTGCATCGCAAGAGTTTAAAAAAGGAAACGATAAAAAAAACTTCTCTAGAGAGAAATCATTAAGTGTCGCTTTTAGTAAACAAATTTTAAAACTTTTTTTTAACAAACAAATTTTAAACAAATAAATTTTACTCAGCCATTTGTGTTCACTTCTTTCTTTGAATTGTTTTTTGTTTAAACGTTCCGACCTACTAGTTTGTAATTTTTTTTTTTTTTATTCCTAACAAAGGCACTATTGGATAATTTGAGAAAAAACCGCCAATGTTTGAGCACAAAATCTTAAATTCATCAAGTCAAGACTCATAAGAAAAATGACACGATAAAAAATTTCTCTAGAGAGAAATTATTAAGTGTCGCCTATAGTAAACAAATTTTAAAATTTTTTTTTAACAAACAAATTTTAAACAAATAAATTTTACTCAGCCATTTGTGTTCACTTCTTTCTTTGAATTGTTTTATGTTTAAACGTTCCGACCTACTAGTTTGTAATTTTTTTTTTTATTCCTAACAAAGGCACTATTGGATAATTTGAGAAAAAAACGCCAATGTTTGAGCACAAAATCTCAAATTTATCAAGTCAAGTCTCATAAGAAAAATGACACGATAAAAAATTTCTCTAGAGAGAAATTATTAAGTGTCGCCTATAGTAAACAAATTTTAAAACTTTTTTTAACAAACAAATTTTACTCAGCCATATGTGTTCATTTGTTTCTTTGAATTGTTTTTTGTTTAAACGTTCCGACTTACTAGTTTGTACATTTTTTTTTTTTTTTCTTATTCCTAGCCAAGTCACTGCTGGATAATTCGAGATACTGCATTCAATGGTTAAGCACAAAATTTCAAATTTATCAAGTCAAGTTGACTCATAAAAAAAAAAATGACACCATAAAGAAACTTCTCTAGAGAGAAATCATTAATGTCGCTTTTAATAAACAAATTTTAAAACCTTTTTCTAACAAACAAATTTTACTCCAGCCATTTGTGTTCACTTCTTTGAATATTTTTTGTTTAAGCATTCCGACCTACTAGTTTGTAAATTTTTTTTTTTTTTTTTTTTTTTTTTTAAATTTTTTATTCCTAGTCAAGACACTGCTGGATAATTCGAGATACTGCAGTCAATGGTTGAGCACAAAATTTCAAATTTATCAAGTCAAGTTGACTCATAAAAAAAAAATGACACCATAAAGAAACTTCTGTAGAGAGAAATCATTAATGTCGCTTTTAATAAACAAGTTTTAAAACCTTTTTCTAACAAAAAAATTTTACTCAGCCATTTGTGTTCGCTTTTTTGAATATTTTTTGTTTAAGCATTTCGACTTACTAGTATGTAAGTGTTTCTTTTTCTTATTCCTAACCAGCCACTACTGGATAATTCGAGATAAAGTAGTCAATGGTGGAACACAAAATCTCAAATTCAATCATTCATCTAATTCAGTCAGGGGCCGCTCTGGCGTTCGGTACCACAGGTATCGGGTTCAAATCCCGGCTTTGCCCATGGGTGTTGTAGTGGTTCGGAATCCACTTTAAACCGTAGGTCCCGGTCGTAATAGGATCGTAGAGCGCTGCGGGGGCATTGTTACTCCGCGTCCGTGGCTTACCATCAAGTTACACGCGCCCCCTGGGTAATGGAAAGTGAGTAACATCGGCGCAGCCCTTATGGCGAAAGATCACGGTCTATTTGCCAGCTGCATTTGAAGGGGAAAAAAAAATCTAATTCAGTCAAGACTCATTGGAAAAATGACGCATGTCAAAAATTATAGGAGACAGGAAAGAAAGGTCTTAAATATGGTATGACAAAGTAAAATAGACCCCCTATAATGCCCTCTTTTCAGAAAAAGAAATTACTTAGCATTCCCCCCCTGTAAAATTTTTTTAAGCGAACAAATAAAAAAGTATAGTAAATATTTTTGGGGTTTTTTATGTTTCCGTATATCTTCTTCATTAGCTCAACAGTCCGGTGTTGGACTAAGACCGTTTACCACCTGGCAGATTTCGAGACAGGACATGTTTTCTTTTTACGGGTTAGGGTTATTAACCTTACGCCCTACAGTCGTATCAGACCGGGACCTACTGTTTAAAGTGGATTACGAACTACTACAAGCATCCATAGCATCGCCGGGAAACGAACCCTAAACCTTTAACACAGAGGGCCAGTCACTTGGCCATTATAAAACAGTTTTCACAGTTCCCTTATTTTTTTTAGACATCCCCCTGATGCACCCGAAGTTTCTATCGCCCCTCTGTGATAGTTCCGCTGCCCCCTAGAAGACGGTATCGCCCATTTTGGGAACCAGTGTTTTATAGTAAGGCTAAATTTTAAAATTTCTGCTTTAAAGTTCGTGTTTTTTTTACCAATAAAATTATCGGTATTAATAAAATTATCGGTATTGTTTTAGGGTGTGGGTTTTTCCGTTTCCTTGATCATTATTTCGATTCGTTGGCCACTTTCAAAGTTTCTTATTGGTTTATTTTTTTTTTACCAATAAAATTATCGGTATTGTTTTAGAGAGTTGGGTTTTTCGTTTCCTTGGTCACTTTTCCGAGTCCTTTATAATTTTTTCATTTCCTTGGCCATTTTCAACGTTTCTTATTGGTTTATTTTTTTTTTTTAATTTCTTTCACGTGCTAATAATTATATAATAAAATAATATAAAATTATTCAAAAAGATCGTCTGGTGAAAGCAAAGGCAGTTTTATTTCAAAAGTGAAAATGAGATTTTTCAAGAAATGTCAATCGTTTGGAATTCTATAGTTTTTTTTTTTTTTTTTTTTTTTTTTTTTTTTTTTAAGATTGCTGTTATGCGTTTTGTTTTTATCTAAAATTCGAAATTTTATTGGTAACTTATATCGACACAACCGATTATTTACTTTGCTTTGCTTTTATTTTTAACTCAGTGGACCAAGCTAACAGACTTAGCGTGAGGAGTTAGCGTCACTCTAACGCCAATGCAAATACTAGAGAGTTTTTGCATACCGTACGTTAGCTACCGTAGGACGACCGTTAGCTTTTTCTCCCTAGCGCGCATGCTCATAGGAAACTGAACATGCGCGCTAGGGAGAAAAAGCTAACGGACGTCCCACGGTAACTAACGTACGGTATGCAAAAACTCTCTACTCTCTAATGTCATAAAAAGCTAGAATCATTAATCCCGCTAGTAATTTTACAATATTTAACTAACACAAAATCGATCTGTAGTACAATAAAATGCAAATCGAAATTTTTTTCAGATGTATCGTTTTCCTTACAAGAAAGCTTACAAGTTTCTTCAGTTGTTCGGTAAGATGAAAAAAAAGTTCAACTGAGATTTTCCTCACGTCTATATGATGTTCAGAGGGGTCGGCGCCAGCCATATATTTTCTCCTCACGTTTCAAACAGCAATGAACCATTACAACTAAAATAAAGTGTTTCTTAGAATAGATACAATCTCTCGGTCTTAGAGTAGAATTCTGACAAAGAGAGAAAGTAAAATTTATTTTGTACTTTTAATCTAAATTACTTCCCAAAGGCCACTGCTGTAGGCAACTAGTTTTTAATAGTTATTTGAAAAGATAAGACTTTTGTATAAGCAATGAATGGCTAAATTTGTCAAAGAAGCACGTCACAATATTTGAATTTCTGACTTAATTATCTGTAGTTAATTTATGGTTAAAGATAAGAAAAGATATCATTCTATGGTGTTTTATAAGGTGTCGTCCTACAAAGGATTTGCTTAAGTGCCATTAATCACAACTTCAATGTGAAATACACTTGCAATTTAAAAGAAACACCAATAGTTAAGCTATAAAAGTAGCAATGCATTGTTTAAATATTTAATCCGACTTGAAGAAGTATATAAAAGAAACAGAAAAATTATGACAATTCAAAATGAGATATAGTTGCCCGTAACTTAATATGTTATCAATACGAGCTTAATTTCTGCATCTCATACATAGAAATATCTTCATTGTCCCTTATGCCAGTTCTCAAACTTATCATCTAGGCAGCCCCTAAATAAGGGCAACTACCGCCTCGCCCCTTATTGCAACCCTTTTTCATCATTAACTATCATAATAACTTGGTTGTTTTATTTTCAGTTTCTTTTATATGTGCAATAATGAATGGCAACGTTTTTTATTTTATATTAAAGTATTCGGAGCGTTCATTATTATTAGTTTATTATTATTATCAATATTAGCAATAATTAGCAATACTTATTATTGGTAATAATTAGCACTAATTATTATTAGTTCCACGTTAAAGCGTAGGTCCCGGTCTAATACGATCGTAGAGCGCTGCAGGGATAGTGTTACTC
The DNA here is from genome assembly GCA_021605075.1 of Caerostris darwini. Lineage (NCBI taxonomy): Eukaryota > Metazoa > Arthropoda > Arachnida > Araneae > Araneidae > Caerostris > Caerostris darwini. Next base: position 564,567 of record BPLQ01010246.1, read on the forward strand.
CTGTCCGTAGCATATGTATCTTCACAGGCTACACGTGCCCCCTGGGTAGTGCTAAATGAGTAACAGGGGTGCAGCCCTTACTTATGGCATAAAGATTAATTGTCTCTGTATTGTCAGCTGCATTAAAATGATTAATTATTATTAGTTACAATTAACCAGTATATATTTAAAAATATAACGATGGCTAGCTTATTTATGTACATATTAAGATCTTGAATAATATAGTGTTTATATTTTGAATAAAGAGTGCCACAGTTTGAGAACCTCTTATGCAGTCGACTTCTGCAAATATGTGGGCTTGCAGAAGTCGACTAAAGTGGTTCTCAAACTGTGCATTGTTATTGTTTCTACATGGAATAATTTTAATCGATTAAATTATGATTTATTAATCATAATTTTGGAATTCATAACAGCCAAGTTCATGAAAAAATTCTCCTCTTTTTTTCTTTCTTCATTTATTTTAAATCTTTATTTATTTATTTTATTTGTAAATAATTCATCATCCTTTCCCGCTCTTGAAGAAAGAGTGCCACAGTTTGAGAACCACTTATGCAGTCGTGGGCTTGTAGAAGTCGACTACATAAGTGGTTCTCACTCTGTGCATTGTTATTATTCATACATGTTAATAACAACGATTCATCGGCAGGTAATTATATTCTTATAACAGAACTGTTTTTTTTTTAAGTAATCGAAGTCGAGAGACAAAAGGATGTTTATTTTAACTCTCCAACCACGGGAAATTTTTTTAATATTTTTGTACATAATCGTGGACTATTTTTATTCGCTATTTATAATAGTAATAAATATTGTACTCATAAAAAGTAAAAAGAAATTAAAAAAAATTTAAGTACAGAGAAAAAAGACTCTCAATAATCAATGCTCAAAATGATCGACTCGTGGCTTTATGTTAATGTTAGCAGCTAACTTGAGGAGGACTTAGATTCAATTCCACTAGCGTCGTCGTTGCTTTTAGACTGCTTTTAGAAACGAGAAGATTCTACAGCAATTGCAGCAATGATTGTAAAGCGTCTCATATCGATAGTCAGTTTCCCAGGTGGGAGTGTGCCAGGTTTTCTACCATGCATCACACAAACGTGGGGCATTTATCTCTAAATGTCCTTCTCTCACAACCCTTCCTGTTCGTAGAACATCAGTGGAACATGATGCCCACCGATGATCAATAAAAAAATATCTCAAAATAAAAGAAAATAAATTTAACCAGTAAATAACGTCTCCTAACCCTTAAGTATCCTGAAAATTATATGTAACGCTATAATAGCATAGGCTGCGGGATTGCATTGCACGCAAAAATAGTGAAGTGCCGCGGAATAAAAGAAATTCGATACGTAAGAGTTGCGATGCACGATACATTAACAGTAGCTCTATTTATCACGTGCATTATAATCATCCTCATTAGAGAAATAGTCCCCCAGATTTCGATGGGTTTTTTTTTTTTTTTTTTTTTTTATAAGGGGGGGGGGTTGTCAGGTCTACGTCCAATGCTCTACAGTCATATTAGACCGGGACCTACGATTTAAAGTGGCTTCCGAACCAATACAAACATCCAATGCACCGCAGGAACAATAATAGTAACTTTTTTTTTTTCTGTGATAAAAATACCGATGTATCGATTACGAATTACACATTTCGGTATGAACCTCATACCAGGGTAATATATTCACAAAGGATATTAAACGGGGCAGAGTAATTCTATAAAAAAAATCTCTACTATTTATTTTAAAAACAAAACAGAAAATAAAAGCAAACAAATAAAAAAAAACAATCATGCAAAAATAATTAATTAATTAAAAAATAAATACATTTTTAATTTTGTATAAATTGCATTAAAAATTACTTACTATATTTTCCTTCAAATCTAAAAATAAACAGAAATCCTCTTTGTTGGATAAAAATATTTCATATTAATCACAGAAAATTATATTTATTTATATATCGGGAATGACATATGTCCCTTTATTAGCATGAGCTTTCATCTTTCATATCATTTTTTTATTATGATACTGCTAATTTTTTTAAGCCGATTTATATATAGACGTACTATGCAGTTATTTAAAAGAATATCTTACGTTGTGCAAGATGTGATCTGGGTCACTTTGGAACACGTACCTGAAAATTAATATCATTTTATTTAAAGTTCGTGCGAACTTTGGATTATTACGGTTCGTTTTGCTTATTTACAAATAAATCTTTCGGAAATGGATAAGAGTTTTTCAGAGGAGATTAACTTTTGTAATATGTAGATATCTGGAGCTGTGCAATAATAAACATTCACATCATATGAAAAGAAACCGAAAATAACAGACGAAAAAATTTATGTTGCTGTCTGTCATGAATTCCAGAGCATTAATTTATTGCCTTTATTATTAAATGCATAAATCAAGATTTATCTTTTGCATTCAGAGAAATAATTGTATACATTTGATAATCTTTATAAGCATCTTTTATACTTGAGAGATTCGAAATATATTTTTAAATTCAGTTGTGTCATTTTGTTGAGGAAGCGATTGAATTGAACCATCGTTATAAATATTTTGTAATATTTTATTTAAATATAACATGGCAATAAATTAAATTAATGTAGAATTTATCAAAGTTATTTACAAAATTGAATATAATATAATAATAGTATATTGAAGTATGTATAATTTTTTTTAAATAGGCTTTAATTTGTAAAAAAATTAAATTGGTTTTAATTTTTAAATAAAATAAATTTTTAAAACAAT
>BPLQ01010246.1:571388-634268 GCA_021605075.1 Caerostris darwini
TAAGAATTGAAATATTGCAAGCATTGCAACACTATAAGAATTGAAATTAATTCGACATATATGGTCAAATTAATCAATACTGATTTATCCCAGAATCTACAGTTAACTATTCACAATCTAAAGGTTAAAATATATGCAAGTTAAATTTCTTCCTCATCTACCTACATAAAAATCCCTTAATTTTAAATAATTTATAAAAGATTCACAATATAAGTTAAAAATTAAGACCGAAGTTACAATGTATGTCAGTAACAAGAAAAAAGGCTCATATTAAAGTTTTAAACCTGTAATTGGGGAAAAAAGTTAACGTTACGAAATGACGGTGAAACACGATAGCAATTAAATGTCGAAGAGACAGCAAAGAATAAAAAAAAAAAAAATATCTTCCCACTAATTGGTGAAAGACGAAACTGTTTTTAGAAGTTGGCAATAATGTTGGTTAATCCAAATCATAGGATCTAAGAAAGATATAAAGAATAGAAAGAAAGGTGCGCAGTATTCACTTTGAATCAGCAGACACAAATTCTGGATTAATGCCAAGCTTACAGAAACAAAACATTTAAGAAATATTTTTCTGGCAAAAGAAATAGATTACTCATACTTCGAAATTGAAAGGTTCGAATAATGTTTTAAAAGCTATGCTATCAATTATCAATACATATATCAACAATAAATACCATTATTATTCCCATTTAGATACATAGAACTAATAAATAGTAATCGTATAATGTGCATACATTAGCAACAAAGTTTAAATGCTATAAAAATGTATGTATCATAACTATATGATATTATGATTATATAATTACATGATATTATGATTATATAATTACATATAATTATGATCATATAATTAAATAATATTATTACATTATGATCATATAATTACATAATATTATTACATTATGATCATATAATTACATTGTGTTCATTTAATTTCTGGCGCTCGGTACCACGGGTTTCGGGATCGAGTCCCGACGGTGACATGGATATTTGTAGTGGTTGGGAATCCACTTTAAACCATAAATCCCGGTAATAGGATCATAGAGCGTTGTGGGGGTAGTGTTATTCGCGTCCGTAGCATATCTTCAAGCTACAAGTGCCCTCTGGGTAGTGCTACATGAGTAACAGCGGTGCAGCCCTTGCTTATGGTATAAAAATTAACAGTCTTTGTATTGCCAGCTGCATTAGAACAACAACATGATCATATAATTACATGATATTATGATCAGATAAGTATATGTTATTATAATTATATGATATAATTACATGTATCTTAACTATATATTATAATTACATAATTTTATGTATCATAATTATATGATATGATACAAGTGAATTAAGAGTTAAATTAAACCTGCAAAACTAATTAAAAATAAGAAAAAAATGAGGGGAAAAATATAAATATTTACACTTTAAATTTGTACCAATAAATCACCATTTTCATGGCTCTGTATAAAAGTAAAGAGCTTAAATAAATAAAAATAAGTTCAGATTGGGTAATAAAAACATTTATTTTAAATTTAATTTGCAATTTAGATATTTAAAGAATACAAGTAGCTTAATTCAGCTAGATCCAAAGCAAGGATGCATAGAGCGCACTCGGCGTGGGTGCTCTTCGAAGTGTGCCTCTTTATAATTGAATATTACTTTAAAAAAAATGCTAGGGGTTTTTTTCCCCCTTCTTTTTTCTTTTTTTCAGATTTTACGATTTAGAAGAAAGATTGAAACATAGCACATGGTTCCGCTTTAGTTTAATAAAAAAAGTAAATATTCGTATATTAAAAAGGTATTTTATTCAATATTTTTCTATTTATTGTGAACTAGAAGAACAGAATTTTTGTCAATCTAGCCTGAATGCAGAATGCTTAACTAGGTAATTTTTTTTATTTAAATTACAAAAAAAAAAAAATTTCCATCTTAGATCGCTAAACAAAATAGATACATTTGTTGATAAACAATAAATTAAAATGGTAAGTCTGTTTGGATACACAAATATTTTTAAACAAACAATTTTTAGACATGAAATTCAAACATAACCAATAAATAAAAAATAAAAAAATAAATAAAAGAAAACATTTGACTTTTTTTCAACATGTTTTTGAGCCACTTTGAGTTTAGCGCTTGGTTACTACTAAAATTCTACCAAATATTAAAACACTTAGACTCACGACTTCTTTCCGTAATTTTATGTATTATGATCTGTACAAAAAATTAATTATAAATGAGAAACAAAAAAAAAATCATACAATTCAGTTTACTACAACTAATATTGAAATGCCACTAAAATATATTATTTTTAGACGAATAAATTAGCTTCATAACAGAGTATTTTCGGTTGAAATCTTCCATTTTAATCAATAAAGATATGATATTAATGAATATTTATATGGCTTTAATGAATATTAAAGATAGCATAACTTCTTTTAATATATATATATATATATATATATATATATATATAATATTAAGATGGCATGTCGTTCTTTTATAAATAATAAAGTACATTGTTAGATACATATTTTAAGGAGAGCCAAAATTATTTGCAAGGAAGTACACATTTAGATTTTGTGAATGAGTCTTTCTACAATACTGCTGTTGTTGTGACTAATCCTCAGTGTCCGGTAGCTCAGGACGTACACCTCATGAGTAATCTACTCATGGATGGAGGGAAAGAGGGCAGCTTCTGTTGTGATGGAGCACCCGTAGGTAGAAGTCTAACTTGACTTCGTGCCGCTGAAGAAGGAGGGCAGTGCCTTCTGGGAAGGGGGAAACTACTCCTCGTTGCGTATCGTATGGGAGAAAACTCTTGAAACTCCCTCCAAGTAGTCTGACTAACGAGGCAAGATGCTGAACATCACAAACGCCATCTGGTCTCCTCATTTTTGAAAAAGCGTCTACAGCAAAGCGGAATGAACCTCAGCCCTAATGCTCACCAGCGGCGCACGTTACCACTGAGCCACGAGTCGGACTCTACAACACTGTAATGAATATAATAAATCCTTTTAACGCTATTCTTAGATCTGCATTCTTTTTAAAAATTATAGGACTTTATGAAATAAAGTTGAAGATGTAAATTTCTCACAAATTTATTATAAAATGTTTTACCGTAGAACAATTTTAGTTGCTTCACTAAGGTCACCTAAAATTTACTAAACTTAATTGAGATATCATTATTGCGTACACCTGAATTTTTTAGTTAAAGTATTATATAAAAACTAAAATGTAGCATACGCAAATATTGTGTCTTTCCAAATGTGTATATTCGATTTATAAAATGACGAGCTACTTTTAAATTTGATATCTGACACAATGACATCATGATTTTTTTTTCAATTTTATATCAGGAATAGTGATTAATAGGATCTCTGAGTTAAATTTACAAACTTTATTAAGTATAACAATATTTAAATAAATTATTTCTATCTTTGTGTGGTTTTATTTTTAATTTATTTATTTTTGAAGTTTATAGATAAAAAAAATAATGTATGGTTCTTGTATCATAATAACATACAAAACAATACATTATTAACGATAAATAATATATTTCCGAATATATCTCACTCCAATAAAGAGCTTGACAGAGAAGACAGATCAAAATAATGAAGATTGATTATTGTTAAAAATTAATATATTTCTTCAATAATTAATAAAAAAAATCGAATGTTTTAATTTAATCGAATGTTTGAGTTAATATTACAAACTTTATTAAGCATAAGAATATTTAAATAAATTATTTCAATCTTTTTATGGTCTTATTTTTAATTAATGAATTTATTTTTGAAGTTTATAGATAAATAATAAGGTGTACGTTTAGTATCATAATAAAACACTAAACAATGTTATATAAATAATAAATAATACATTTCTGAATATATCTCACTCCAACAGACCGCTTGACAGAGAAGATTGATTATGATAAGGTATCACAATAATAAAGATTGATTATTGTTAAAAACTAATCCTAAAGAAAAAAAATTAAAAAACTTTAATTATACTAAAAATATCCCGATTATAATACCTTAAGATTCTGCCTGAAACGCATAAATATTCAGAAAGGAAGAGATTTTGCTATTATCAGACTATGAATAATTGCCATTAAACGAATTCAGAAAAGTGTTCTTTAGCCTGGTCCTTTAACCTATGGGGTTCAGCACAGCACAGGGGTGGGGCTACAATTGGAATATTTCATTAGCTTTTGGCCGAACGGTCTTTTTGGCATTGCGGGTCTGGATTTAAGCCAAATAGACTATTCTTATCATAGAGTTCTAAGAATTTCATCAATATGTCCCCAGGAAAATCCCTATAAAATCTTTAGATATTTTCGTACATACACTGTGCTATTGAAACAAAAAAGTACCATATTACTCCCAATTGTGGCAATTCATTAATTCTGATCAATTTACTTCTTTCAAATTTCCAAACTAACGTATTAATACCAATTGAATAACAAAATAAAAATAAAAAAAAGAAACCATTACGAAATTTTGGCAAAACATTTTAAATAAAAACTACGAAGATACAACTAAAACGGTATCCGCAGACACAATCATATTATAGAAAATTGAATACTAATTAACTTTTTAATCAGTTATCAAACTAGCTTCATGTAAGTTTCCAAGATTTAGTGAAATCTTAGTCACTATGAATGACCAAAAGTAAAACGCTTTTTTAAATTACAATTCGAATCAATTTTTAAGCCACAACAGCGCCAGATATCGGCACTCGAAAAGGCTTATTTTAGAATAATTACGATTACTTATTTTTGAATCATTTTTACATTGAAGAATATTTACTATAATGTAACATAACAGAGCGAAATTCTTTCAAAATTGAATGATATTACAGATTGTAGTATTACAATCGAAGATGAATAAAATTTCTGTATATGTATACTACTGGTAGCAACAAAGGGGCCTCTTTTTTACAGCTAAATAACCAGTAATTGGACTATCATTCCGTAAAGGCGATAATTAAAAAGACTTTTAGGTACTCTTTCTTTAAGGATGCTGCCGCTAGAAATGGTCACAAGCCCTGGTACAATCATATTCATGATATCCCTGAATGGCGCGAAAAATCGACGGCCTTTCTGTGGTCACGATTGTCTCCGTAAGCACCTTCACAGAATTAAACTGACGCCTGACCCTCTCTGTCTCCTGTGTAATAACCAGAAAGGCATGGATATGTCTCACCTTGCTCCTGTTCTGCACTGACTACTGTTTCTTTATGGAAGCGTTATTGGATTGTCAAACTTAATTTGATGGAATAACTGATGTCATTTGTTTCTATCTTGTTCTTTGTATTTTTTCTTTTTTATGATATCTATTGTCCTGTAAACTTGCCATTGGAAATAAAAAAAATACTACTGTTTTCGATAAGAAAACGACAGAAGATTAACTTCGAAGACTACCATGACTATTGCTTAGCAATACTTTGATATAAGATATTAAATAAATTCAAAATAGCATATGCTGAATTAAGCTCAATTCAGATTGTGGCTTGACTGAGAGATCATTTTCGTTCCTTTAACACTGGCTGTATTGGATGTTGGCAAATTTGCAAGCCGTTTCATGGTTAAAAAGTAATTAACAATGTTCTATTTATAAAAAGTATAAAGGTGAATCTTGATTTGAATGCCCATGAGTTGACTTACTAATAAGAAAGTGGCCATTAAGTTTCCTTAAATTAGTATTTTATCGTACAAATGCAGGTTGTGAGCATTTATTTTTCCTTGCGATGGCACAATTGTGTATATTTCAACAATTAAGGCGGACGTGAGTTAGATAAATAGCTCATTTATTGTTCATGAATGCTGATAAATTACATGTAACTAATCCAGGCTTGAAAATTTTCCCTCTTATTCTCATTAAGTGTAATTAAATCTGTATTTAATGCAGAATAGTATAAATATCTAAATTAAGGGTCATTATTTTTATTTAGAATAATAATAACTTTTGGAATAATCAAAAACTGAACTCTAGATATGAAGAAAAATTATCAAATTTTGTTGGGAAAATAAGAAACATTAAAAATTTACATAATAATTCATTAAAACTCAATTTGGAAAAAAAATAAAAATCATTAATCTTCCAAAATTTTAATAACATATTTTCATAATTTAAACAGAACAATCAATTATTTTTAATTAATAGTTTTAATCTTTAGATTAAAAATTAATGTTAAATCTAAATCTAATTAGTTTCCCAATACTGTTTTCAACATTGGTTACATAAAATGGAAAATATTTCGAATTTTTACCTGAAAAATAAGTTTAACTTTAGTATTTTAGTTAAACAAATTACATATGTTTTTATTATTGAAATAAATAAGTTTTGGAATTATAATTTTTTAAGTGTTACGTATTAATAAGAAAAGTTTTTTTTTTTACCTGAATATCAAATCAACTTATGTAGTTTTATCATAAATATTATTCGATTGTGTTTTTAAATTAACTTTTAAATGAACCATTTACAATAGCTAAAAAAAATCCTGAACTTAAGATTTATTCAAATTATTAAGAATTATTCGATTATTAAATTATGAAATTAAAGTATTAGGTATTAGTAAAAAAAGTCAGTTCTTGTAAATATTCAATTGTAATCACGTTAACCAACAGTTTCATATGAATAAAGACCATATAAATACCCCAACAAAATATTATGAAATCAGGTTTTATTGAATTTAATACTTAGTTACATCACCATATGTCCTGATCACAGCTCGTATATTACAGATCATACTATCAACATGGAGCAGGATAATATTTATAGCGATTTTTGCCTACTTGTCCTACAATCTAGCCATTGATTCCGTTAGTGACTAAGGATGTATAACACTCACTTGACAGCAAATTCCAAAGGGTCAAACTTTCTCCACTACATTAAGGTCAGGTGAAACGACTTGCCAAATGAGATGTGAAATATCAATTTCATGGTCTGCAAACCAATCTTGAACACTTCTGGCGCGATACTCAGTACAAATTCATCTTGGTAGACAGCTTTAGTGAAAAGTTCCTCTCCATGCAGAAAGTCCACATGAGGGACGACGTAATAATCCATGATGGGAATACAGTTCACAGCCTTCACTTGAAAAGTTATTTCCATTAGTTATCTAAAGCTAATTGCTGTAATACGCCCCCGAAATACCATGATGCTTCCTCCGAGTTCCACTGATGTCTGGATACAGTTCAAATGATACGCCTCTTCGGACATCTAGTGATACGGAAAGCCAGCACAATCGTGATTCGGCCACATTACACTTCACCAGTCATCCACAATCCAGTGCTGATATGCTTTATTCTATTGAAGTTTCTTCTGTTTTGGAGCAGCTGTTTACTGAGGACGCTACCGTAGTATACTGTGAATAATTCATGCGATGCAGCTTCCGACGCAAGGTGCGCTTAAAACTGAATGGTTCTAGGTGAGCATTATCCTGGGTCAACAATTGAGATCTGCTTTCGAAGCAATTTGTAGTAATTATAAATGCTGCAAGCTGAGAATGTCGCCATGGTATAATGTGAATAATTCCATATGATGCAGCTTCCAGTAAACGATACGATGTAGCATGCAACTTCTGCAAGGTACGCTTGAAAATGGACAGTCCTGGACAAGCATTATCCTGCGACAACAACTGATCTATACTTTCGATGCGATTTATAGTAATTCTGCATTTACATTCAGACAATCTCTCGATAGTCTACATGATCTCGTGAACATGAAACACACATGAACATGGTCTTTCAATTGCACTGTAACTTTACATGGGGAGGTTTTTTATAAGACTTGTAACTGGACACAGCAATTTAATTAATTTTTTTTTATCATTCTTATCACCAAGACATTTTGTAAATTTTTCACGACAGGGTTTAATAATTTCCTCTCCATCAGAGAAAGGCTTGTGCTTTTTAGCCAACTCATGAAAATTCTGGTATTGTCCCATTTCGAAACTTTTTTTCCACGAATATATTTTTTCTTAATTACATGTTCTTTCGCAACTCCAGTAACTAACATTAGTTTTTCTTCTAATTCATGTTTAGAAGTTAGTTGTTAACATCATGTTTTCTATTATCCAAGAGAGTGTTTTCACAAAAAAAGTACAGCGGCTTTTCTGAAGGACAAGCAATATATAAGAACTTATTTTCTTACAATTCATTAAACTGAAACTAGCAATCACTTTCTTTTCTTCTGAAGAGTTCTAGGTAACTGATTGTAAAAAAATATTTTAAAAAGTAAAGCCTATTATTAAATAATTTATTTCGTTTTTTTTTTTTTTTTTTTTACGTTTTAAACATTATGAACACTGAAAGCAGTTCTACAAGTTTAAGATAAGATACTTGTCTTCATGACGGCCCAATACAGTTCAATAACTTTAAAAATTATACGTACATTGTTTTTTCCTTACGAATTTTCACCTCTCATGCAATATATTATTAACATTCTGATTTCAAAAGTTTTGCTCATGATCAGCTAAATTGGAAGTTGAAAATGCTTTTGATAAAACTGTGTGTCTGTGTATAATTAATGTATTTTAAGTGAAAACTTTATGTAAAAACAATCGCACAAAATGTTGTCTTTGATATATTATTTATTTATTTATTATTTTTAATTATCTTCACTTCAAGAATTAATTTAAATTTTTTTCCAGTGTACTTTTTTTTCCCCCAACAGCAATTGTTTAAATTTTTCTAAACTTCTTTCTCTTCTTCTTCTTGTTTTTAAAAAATTTTAAATCTAAATAAACTTTTAAGTAGACTTTAAAATTTACAATTACAATTAATTAAATTACAATTACTAATTATAATTACTTAATTGTAATAAATTAATTATTACAATTAATTCATTATTATTACAATTACTTAATTGTAATCACATAATAGTAATTACAATTAAATCATTGTAATAGTAATACATAATAGTAATTACAATTACTTAAATTAATAATTACAATTACTTAAAAATTTACAATTTTTAAGCAAATTTTAAATTGGTTTTTGATGGATTTAAATTATTAAAATCATAGGAAAAATGTAATAAACTCCTCAAAAAAATGTATAATATATTTTTTAAGTTGCGTTCAAGCATAAAACATTTTATATTTTTAATGCCTTCCATGTTCCTATGCATAACAATGCTTCAAAAATTATATCTGTGCATATGTTTATGAATTAATAGACGTAATAAATAACCTCGTCAGTTCGAATTGAAATTACAACGAATTACTACAGGAAATTCAAAAAGCTTTATTTCAGAAAAATGCATTATCAATTACTTTTTAGTCTTTGTAAATTGTATATTTCTCATGTTTTTATATTATTATTATCATGTTTATAAAGTTCCTTATATAGGAATAGAACTAGTTTGGCTTATAATTGAATGTATATTTACATTTTACTTTCATTATTTCACAAATCACCTAAGTGTTAATATTGGACGACCTAATGTTTGTCTATAATGAATGAAAGCAAACATAATGTAAACTTACATTAAAGATTCATTTAATAGTTAGGGTAATTCTATTCATACATAATGAACTTCTAAACAGTATAACAATATATTTTACGAAAACCTTTTAATGTCATTAAAAATTATAAAAATAATCAAAATGGAAAGCATATGCATGCATATATCACGTTTCGCTTACATATGCTGCGCAGTTATAATCATTATTAGCAGCAACATGGAAACTTCCGACATTATTATGTATTAACTCCTTGTGCGCTATTCATCATTTTATTTATAACCGAATTGATCAAATAAGGAATTTGAGTAAATAAGTTATAGAGGAAAGTTTTGATACCAAAATTAAGATCCTGAAGGCATACAACGTGGCATTAGAATCCAACAATCACCAATCATAATGGATAAATAAAAAATTATGGAATCAGATTAAGGGCAATTAAAAAGGAAATAAAATTTTACCAAAAATGAGAAAGGAGAACCAATTTATTAATGAAAGAGTTTTTAAACTTACTGATGGATAATAGATCGACAACAATGTTCGCCTACTTTTGCATGCGAATGAAACAATAGCACGAAATATATTAATTTAAATATGGTGAGAATGCATTTAATAATACCAAAAAGATAGTTTGATTGATATAAAAGTTCATTTGCCTTGCACAACCTTAAGTACTTGATTTGCGACGGAAGCTTTATAGCGGAAAAATGTCTCGTCACGAATCGAGGATTACCTGCATATATGAAAGTAAAATAATTCTTTATTCATGGCAAAATATTAAAAATAAAAAATTTTGATTCCAAAACACATTAAAATATAGAAGATGATATAGCGAAGATTTCGAGGCTGTTATTGCAATGTATGTATATCCTCTTTTCTTTGAGAATGTGAAGAGTAGATAAATTAAACCAACGGAAGTAGAAACTTAGTCTTTGAATTGTGACGAAAACTTTGTAAAGGAAAAAAGTGTCAACACGAGTTGAGGATTACCTGCATGTATAAAAGTAAAAAAATTCTCTATTCATGGCAAAATAGCCAAATTTTAAACATTCAAAATTTTGATTCCAAAACGCATTAAAATATAGAAGATGATACAGAGAAGATTTCGAGACTATTATTGCAATGTATGTCTATCATCTTGAGAATGTGAGAGTACATAAATTAAGCCAACGATAGTACAAGACTTTTTTTCGTCGTCTTTCTAGAACAAGAAACTCTCTCCAGCTTGCATTCAGCAAAATGATCCTGCAACCAAATTAAAATACGACAAAGGGTGATTTTTTATTCGCCTTTGTATCTCAGTGAACGACTTCATAAATTCAAAGCGTCTCATTAAATTCCAAGCGACGGTGACTACAAGCAGTGTCTACTACTTCTTTTATGTCTATTAAATTTAATTCGCGATAGATGGATTTTATTTGGCCACTCGAACATGACCTCACTAATCAAGGGTTTAAAATAGTTCCTCATAAAAGAATAAACGAAAGCTATAAGTATTGTCTATAAATTCAAAACATTTCTTGAAGAGTTTACAAGAATATAATATTAGTCAAGTTAATATTCCTTCGATACAACATTTAACATATGGTAGTGAGATAGATAAAAACTTATTTCATATGCAGAAATATATTTAAAAAAATTATTGTAAAATGACTCTCATTTGTGAATAAATGAATTGAAACGTTACATAATTTTATATTGGTGCTAGATTGCTTGTTTTCAGACAAGAATGTCGTAAATGCGTAGTGGTATACAGTTTAATTGCATTTAATTGCATCCTAGCATATTGAACAAATTTCTGGCGATGATTTTTCTAAATGATACTTTTTTTGTGTTGTATAACTTCTTACAAAAGAAGTTAAACAACACAAAAAAATTCAATTAAATTTTATTCCATACGAAATTTTATTTCATGTTAGTTTATTAACAAGAGATATTTCACAAAAAATGACAGCTGGATGAACCATTAAGTTGGATTACACGATTTTTTTTTAATTACCTACTTGAACCCTACTCTTCACTTTCGCAATATTGAAAGAGAATATTGGACTTCTGATTTTTCTCTTGCGACGTCTTTTCTTAAAAAAAAAAAAGTAAACTATGATATTTACTGGAGCAGCACAACACAAAACCAAAAATTTAGATAAAACACTTTTAGGTTTGTTTGATCAGAAGATAGAATGAAAAAATAAAATAAAACAGCGTTACGCAATAGCGTTGTTGTTGTGTTTAATCCTCAGTGCCCTGCAGTGCGGGACGGACATCCCATGAGTAATCTACTCATGGAAGGAGGGAAAGACGGGGCAGCTTCTGTTGGGATGGAGCACTCGTAGGCAGAAGTCTGACTTAGCTCTGTGTCGCTGAAAAAGGAGTGTAGTGTCTTCTGGGAGGACAATCCCACATTTACAAATCGTATGGGAGAAACCCCGGAAAACTCCCACCAGGTAGACCGACTAACGAGAAAGATGCTGAATATCACAAACCCCATTGAATCTCCTCTTTTTTTGAAACAGTGTCTGCAACAAAGCCAGCAAAAGATTAATCATATCCCTAATGCTCACCAGCGACGAATACATTACCACTGAGCCACGAATTGGGCTTACGTAATTGTTAAAACCCTGAATACTGAAACTATTTTTTGAAATTTTTCAATTTAATAATATCATTTATTCTAGAAAAACTCTTACTGAAAAATGAGATCTAATCCTAATTTTAAGTTGCATTTTATAGTTTTAAAATTATTTTTCTTCTAAAAATAAATTATTAAAATCATTTTATTTTCCTTTTTTCACTTTCATGTCCTGTTTAAAAAGAATTAGTTCCCAAACCAACTCTAAATTCAGAAATATTAAAGCTGCTAACAGAGCAATAAATACCAATTTGTTTTTTACCTTAAATTCTTAAAATTAATTATAATGCACTGAGTTAAAGGCAAGCTTTCTTTATTTAATAACTCAAAATGTATAGGCTAGAAAAAACTACTGTGCATTTATATACAGTTACATTTCAAACATTTTAAAGGAGAAGAATTTTTTAATAATTTTTTTATTGTTAACTTTTTTAAAATTGTGTCATTCCCACACGAAAAAGTTATATACGACACCTACAAAAATTGCATCTTAAATTCCTAATATTTTATTGTAACTAAAACTGGAAAATTTAGGAAAAAATATAAATTTCAGACAATTAGTGGGACATTATTTATACTAACTAACTAACTAACTAATTCCCTGGCACTACGGCCTTTGGTACTAAAGACTTCAGGTTCTAATCCTGGCGGTGGCATGGACGCTTGTTAATGGTTCGGAATACACGTTAAACTGTAGGTGGTCTAATTAGCCCAAAGTGTGCACAAAATTAACATAGAGCGACAAACTAAACCAAATCCCTGGCATTACAGTTCATGTTGGACCATGACCGTCTACCTACTAGCAGATTTCGAAACAGAAGATATTTTCTTTTTACGGGGTAGGATTGTCAACCCTACGCCCAACCCTCTACAGTCATATTAGACCCGGACCTACGGTTTAAAGTAGATTCCGAACCACTACAAACATGCATGGCACCGCCGGGACTCAAATACGAAACCTGTGGCACCATTTATTTTTATATAATCATATAAAATAGAAAAAGATGTTTTACGGCCAAGTTGAAAAATTTTATCCAGGTTCATATTAACATGTATGCAATATATTTTTTTTAAAGATATAATAAACTTTTTTTTTATTCTGTCATCTAATATACTTTTCTCTTTACAATGTAATGGTCCTGATAATAGAAGTATTATCCAACAAAAAACGTATTTAATCAGAAAGGAAAGATTAAAGAAAAGCGAACCATTTCAAAGATTAGATAAGAGTGTATTAAATGACAAATTCATGTTCAAGTAATCCAGTATCTTAATATATCTTGAATCAAAATGATAAAGTTTCACTAAACGTTTGCTGTCCTTCAGCTCTGTTTCAAATTTCTAGACAATAAATTTAGTTTGAGCTCTTGGTATAAATGGGAAATAATATCTTTGTATGTCGGACTAGTGAATTTAGTTTGTTTTCTTAAACTGATATCACAACACATGAAAGCATTAAAACAATTTTTTAATTATTAAATAGTATTGTAAAAAAATTAAGAAGTTTTTATAAAAAAAACCAAACAAAATATATTCTGTAGTTGTTTCATTTTTTTTTTAACCGACAAAATCAGATTTTTTCATTCTTCATTTTAGTTTCCATCTTTTCCTATTCTGGATTTGGTTGGTTTGTCACTCTACGTCCCTTTTGTGCACACTTTAGGCAAATTAGACAGGGAACTATATTTTAACATGGATTCCGAACCACTCACAAACATCCATGCCATCGCCAGGATTCGAACCTGAAGCCTGTGGTACCAAAGGCCAAAGAGTTAGCTAATTGGCCCTCAAGCTGCTTCCTATTCTGAAAGCAACATAAGCATTGGCATATGGCCTGAGTCTACCTCCATCACAACAAATGAATAGAATTACTATCTTCACTGACTCAAGGGCAGGGGTTAAGGCTCTTAAGAAAGGTTTCTCAAGTATGATCTTGAACATTATATCTTTTTTAGAACAAGTCCATTGCTTGCACAGAATATGTATCCTGCAACAGATCCATGCTCATGTAGGTTTGGAATTTAATAAAATTGCAGATTTTTAAGCGAAGAATGCCAGAAGTCTGGATCAGACTGACATTCCAGTTACCTTGCAGATGCAAATGCTTTGGCAAAATCTAAATTTATCATTCCTTTTAAAATTAAAACTAAATACCAAATGACAAAAATAAATGTCAACAGAAAAGCAGTTACTACTCTCACAAGATTAAGGATGAAGCACCACAAAAATATGAGTTTTTGCTATCGGCGTTAAAAAATACCAAAAATGTGGCGACTGCCCTGATATCGAGCTTACTCCTCGGCATGTTTTTGATTGCCCAGTTGTTGCAGCAGCCATACATTGTCTGCACCATCCCTCGGAAGAGGATTTACACTCCGAGCAGGCAATGAGCATAGCCAATATTATTCGGGAGCACCACGATATTTGATTTTCTTGTAATCATCAGGGGATATTATAACACCAGCAGAAACATTTAATACTGTAATGTATTCAATAAATGAAAGTTAATAATTGGTATTAGCTTTCATAAATGCTAATTATTAAAAAAAACAAAAAAAAAACAAAAAAACACTGTCCATTATAACAAAAAATCCAAATAATTAAAGACTAAATCTAAGTTATAAATATTACAAATAAAGACGATATTACTTTGTTGAGCTACATAGAGAAAACGAATTAGAGGAAAATTTACATAGTACATCTTATTTAAAGCCTTTTTCTGACTGTAGAAAATATTTGTTTTTTTGTTAGCACAATTGAATAGGCTGCAAGTAAGATGCAGTTGTCCGAAGTCATCACATAGAAAAAATGTTGTAACTATTGTAAAGCCTGTTTGACTTGCTTTTCTTAAATGTGGATTTTCCAAGAAACATAAGTCATAACTCACATGGGATTACACCATGTATTCATTTCAGCTATTGCTATCAACGCCCCTTTTTTTGTTTGAAGCATAAAATAATCGCCTCACGATCCACAAAATATTCCACGAGGATTACAAAGAGTAAGTTAAGACAAACATTTACTAATTACATTAAAGAAATACATAAAAGGAAGTATTCACAAAAAGGTATCAGCACTAAAAAACGCAGGGACGTATATTACTTTAAAAATACAGACATAAAAAAAGTCACGAAAAGAATCTAATGTTTAAATGTACTTGACAAGGTCAGACAAAACTGAGGTCAGGAAATAGATTTTCTTTTTAAAGCTCCCTTTAGCAAAGCTCTTTGCCGCTGAAGTTTCGTGCAATGCAGGAGCAGATGTTCGGGATGATGCTTGCCTTGTCCCAAACTACAAAGGCTGTTGAACTCAAGCTTGAATAGGTGAAGATAGCATTTAAAATTCTCATGCCCAGTAAGAAACTGTTAAGAAAAATTCCTAGAGAAATGTTTGTATTGAATCCTGTACGATATAGTAGAAAAAAATTTCTTAGTCTAAGAACCTTTAGACCAGTGGTAGTCAAGCTGGTCTCTACCGCTCACTAATGGGCGTTCCAGCTTTCATGCTGGGTAGTAAGGATTTTGTAGGTTACTGAAGCCCTTTCCCTTTTTTAAATTTGATTTTTTTTTAAATGCTGAAATAGAAGAATTTTCAGGTATTGTTTAAAAATGCCTGTCATATCCAAATATGTGAAAAATGATATTCAGTTTATTGATATCGTTCCCTATTTCATATCTTGCGGAATCAATTTTTAGCACGGTTAATGATATTACAACCAAAGAAAGAAACTGTCTGAATATTTCCTAGAAGAGACCTTTGCTTGTTTCTTACAAAAATTGACCAGATATTCTGTATTTAGATTCACAGCATCAGGGATCTCATTATTAATTTAATTAATGAAATGTAACTTCATCAGACTTCATACTTGTATGCATGCAAAGTATAAATAAGAGATAGATTTAACTACAGTAAGTTATTTTATACATATTTATTATGCCAAACTTAATGAAAGTCTGACATAAAACATTTGGTAAGAAATTATTATTATATGCTTTAACTTACTGTAACTCTGCTTTATAAGTTTATAAAGTAAAGTTATTTCCCCAGTTTATAAATTACCACAATTGTGGAACCTACGGGTGGTTAGAAAATTTTATTACTAACAGAGATACAAAAGTGGACGGTGGGTATAAAAAGGTTGACTACACCTGCTTTTGACGATGAAAGAAAAAAAGTTTTCAGAATTTTGGAGATGGATTACGTCATGTTAACATTTTGTGTTCCATTGTGAAATAGAAACAGCCATATTGGCGTTGATTTCAGTTTTAGTTGTATTTTTATCTAAAATATCATCACTTCCATTAACTGTTATGACCACGAAATAAGTGAAATCTATTAAATAATTTCACTCAAAAACCTGCCTTTAACTGCCTTAATTTATGTAATTGCTTTCTTCGATTTTATTATAAGTTTGTCGCTCTACATTTTTGCATACTTTAAGATAATTAGACCGGGATCTATAATTTAACGTGGATTTCCAACCACAACAAACATCTATGCCACTGCCATCGATTTCATTATAATCCTGAAGTTTACTATCTCATTACGGCATGGTCGGTTAAAGCATTGATAAGGGGTGGATCAGAATATTTTCTGACCCAGAGATAATTAAAATGCATGTGTTTACAAATATTGTGTGTTAAAGTTTTACAATCAGTGGATCGGAGTTGGCCCGACAAAGTTGAAAGTTTCCTCACGTTTCTTAACAACTCCTTGCAAAAAAGGCAAGTAATCAAAAGGACCCGATTATTGCACTGAAGAATGGTATTAAGATATATTTTATGTTGCATCATTTTTAAAAAATTCTGTAAATGAAAAGTGCTTTTAATAAGCTAGTATAAAAATCATTCACTTGACTTACAATGATAATGAACAGCTTGTAAAATAGCAATGTCTTGATGATGCGTAATTGTTTTTTATATAAACAAACCTATGCATAAAAATAAATCAATGTCAATAGCATTTAACACAGCTATTTTGCACCAGAGTGAAAGGTAGAATTAAATCAAAATTCTTTGGCCAAAGACGGAAAGGCTTCTGCACCCTAAAGTCTTCGCTTATTTATCACTGTTTATTTATATCTTTCTTAAACATGAGAAAGGAAAATTGTTTAATCCGTTTTTGGATTTAAAACGTTGCATCACTGGAGAAGTCAAGTTTCAATTTATAATCAGAAATATTTGATATTTCGTATAGTTTTTGGGTATGTCGCTCTATGGTCATTTTTTGCACACTTTAGGCTAATTAGACCGGGACCTACAGTTTAACGTGGATTCCGAACCTCTAGCAAGCATCCATGCCACCGCCATAATTCGAACTTGAAGTACCAAAGGCCAGAGCGCCGCTTGATATTTATGACTACATTTATAATAATGACTGCATGATAATGATCTTAATACCCCTCCAAGTAGAAAAGTTTTCGAACACATAGAGGAAGTAATTCGTAAGCATCCAAATAAACATATCAAATTTTCGGAATTGAAAACGTTGCTTTTACTGGATATTCATTATCTTACTCAAACACAGCAATCAGAACGGAAGATAATTGGTCCCCCTCTCTTCGGAGTATTTCAACGAACTTTTCTGTTATAATACCGAGGTTTTTCAGTGTTAGGTTATAAAAGTTAAAAACAAGCATTAACTGATAAAACTTATATTCTTCTAAATGCAGTGATTGCTGTTCATAGTTATAAAATTGATACAATGTTCAATAGTTTCACGTATGTAGAAGGCCGTTATCTCTCGTGTGTGAAAGGCCGAATCATTTTATGCAAGGAAATATTTTTTTAACCTTAACAGGAATACTGAATTTTGATTTTATTAAATATTTTAACTGAAAAGAATATCATCCATTGAAGAACTTTTTTTACAAAATTCATCAACAAGGAAAACAAAATGCATTGTACAATGATGGCCAAAGTTTTCCTTCACTTACGCGTTTGCATTTTTTTTACAATACGTTGCGGTATTTTGATATAATAGTGATTGTTTTCTTTTGATGTAATTTTTTTCAGCTTTTTAAATTTGTAAATCATATTAAGGTGTAATAAGAGGTTTTTAAATTATAGCTTTAAAACTAAATAACAGAAAGAAGAATAATTTTAATAAAATTATTAACAAATTACTTTCTCTATTTAAATTACCAATTAGACGGCAATAATATAGGTAAATATTACAGAAAGAAATATTTTATTCACTACTCTGTTATTCTTTTTCCAATAACTTTATGATGATGACATTTTCAGATTCAAGGGTAGAAAATCATATTCGAATTACTGTTTTAACAGAAGAAACGTATTTTACGCAAAAAATGGTAGAAAATTTTTTTTTAACACTTTAAAGAAAAGAGACGTGAATTGTCTTTTATTTTTCAACTGTTGGCGACGGATGACGGAAATTCACGTCATTTGAAGGGATGCCAACTATTACGGAATATATTAGCCATTTAAAATTTATTACAAATTAAACTTATTTACAAAGAAATATACGGGTATTCAAGATATATACTTTTCACTGCATACCTTCTTCAGTTTGTTAAGTACTTTTACTATTTTTAGGACACTAAAAGTGTTTAAATAAGCAAGTTAAATAAGTGACAGAGCAAGAAAAGAATGCCTCAGAATGATAAAAAAAAAAAAGCGGCAAGAGCGGTATTTTAAAAAGCACTAGCCTAAGCAACAGGCATTTGACTTCGCGTAACTTGCTTTCTGTGCGGCCCCCAAAAGCTGAAAAATATAATATTTCAGTTCATACAATGAGGCTCAAACTTCACGCAATAGATCTTAAAGAAGGAAAATCTTGAAAAAACTTCGATCAGCTTTCAAAAAACAGCAAAGAGTGAAATATGCCGGAGGACATTTGTATTGGAATAAAAAAAAAAAAAAAAAAAAAAAAAAAAAACCGGTTGTCTTTTTTATTTAAAAAAAAAAAAAAAAAAAAAAACATCAGGAATTAAGTTTATTTTTGCCTTTTAAAAAATCAGTCAAATCAATATGCTTGATGTTTAAAAGTTAAATAACTTCCACCAGATTGTCTATGTCACAGTCAAACATCCAATTAAAGTTATGGACTGGAACTTCATTTTAACTATTAACATTATTAGGGCGAGGAATTCTAAATAGTACTTTGCTTACAATACTATATCACGCTTTCTTCAGCAAGGAAAATGATTTTTTTTTCTTTTTGAGATTTCCTATTTTAAGATGATAATGCATCTCGTCATCGAGCAAAGAAAGTGAAAAAACAGTTTATTGCACTTCATATTAAATAACTAAATGGCCTGGATAAATCCGCATTTAAACCTTTGGCCCGATCGTCAATTTATCAGAAACTACAGATGCATAAAAAAAATTACAAAAAGTACTCAATAGCGCGACCACCAACAGTTATGTATGCCTCACACCTGCCAAATATTTACGGAAAAATGCTGTTGGAAAGAACATGGTGGACAGATTCCTTGATGCCCACACATATAAATTGTGAGGATTAAAAATGCCCTCATGAGTAAATTCGTCCATGAATAAGACATGTGCACCAAACTCCGGCTGCGTTATAGTCTTTTTGCAGAAACCAGCCTGCAAAATCAACACGTGGCTGACAATCTGCAGGTGTTAAGCAGAGCAGATAGAGGTTGTAATAATTCGTCTCTTAGTACTCGTCATGCAGTCGCTTTAGCCACATTTCAGACAATCTTCAACTTTACGCAGAATGCTCTCTGCGCAGGAGTCGTCATTTATGGAAAGTTCCGTTTCTTGTACGCCGCTGACAAATGAGTTCATTATGCAAAAATATATGTGCATTGTTTCAAATATTCTTCTGATTTAGCGCGAATTTTGTTGGAAAATGCTTTCGGTAGTTTTAGGTCTTCCACGGCTATCCCGTCTGTAGTACCATATATGACCGCTTTTTCCTAATTTGTGCAACTAACCATCCCTTCTGCAATCTACGATAAAAATAACAATGAATTACAAAACTGACACTTCATGCGTTCAGTGACAGCGCCATCTACCGATTCCCCCCAAACATTATATGGCGAATATTGCTTATTTAAATGTGTTCTATCACTCCTTAAAGTTTTGCACATAAGTATTGAATCACCATTACACCAATTCTAATATTTAAAATACGGCATGAAATTCAAAATTTTTGCTTATCGTTGAAATAATGCAAAACTTTTGGCCACAATTATATGTCGAAATTTATATTTTAATCTACATAATAATGTTGCTTTATAAATACCGTAAAAGTCGCAATCTTAATAAAAATGGAATTAAAAAATCCTGTATGATTTTGGGACAATTTGAAATGCCTCGAATATAAGAAGTCTTTGCATTCGTAACTGACCACTACTGCTTAACAAACATTATAGGTGGACATTATTTTAAAATTTTTTAAATAATATTTTCTGCCTCATTGAATTACTATCAATATAAAATTAAAGAATAATCAAACAAAAAATTACGTCATTTTTTTATTGATTTGATATGTATTATCTCACAAATACATGCAAATGATGGTGATAAAAATTGTGAAACTTGTCGCCACATCTTATACATTGGTCATACATACTATCAGCTATTTTAATAACTAATGTATTTTTAAGAAACAAAAAGTATTAATAATATCTCTATTACGGATAAAGGGAAAAAATTATTTCTCTCATGAAATGGGTCTAATTCAGATTATAGTTACAATTGGCAATTTTTTCTTCATTTGTATCATGTTTTATGATAATAAATCAAATTCCCCTTAAAAATATCTCAGTTACTTTTAAAAAAATTTTAACTGAGAGTATCTCAATGCCGAGAACAGAAAAATTCAATCTTAAGCTTGTTACTCTCTTTGAATATGAAGATACATACTTCTAAACTTTCACTTTTATTTTGCAACCTTGTCATTTTATCTGAAAAATACACAAATTTCTTAAAAAACCTTTAGTCTTCTCAAAACAGATTTCTGGTCAGATATCAAAAGGGAACGAATAAAAGCTAATGTTATTTTATTACTTGAAGATAGCAGTATTATCGGACGCAAGTTACATCAGAAATCTTATCTTTTATATGTTGGAAAGGAAAGAATACTTCCAAGTGCAAAGGTTAAAATTTAACCATTTTCCCAAGTTATGTAAAAGCAATGAAAAAATAAAACAAAAAATATTTTATAAAATTTGAAGTGCGTATTAAAATAAACTAGAGATTAATTTTTTGGAACAATATTATGTGATTTTATTTCGACAGCAATTTAGGGAGCCAGAAAAAAAAAAAAATCATAAATAATAATTAAAATATTAAAAAAAAGTTTAAAAAATTGCACACGAGGCCGTTAAACGTTCATTGTAAATTATGGTTTTATTCATACAAGGCATACATAAGGTATGTCCAATTGTCTAGCTTTCTTGGACATTTTAAGTAAAAGTACATTCGCGAGCAGCATATAAAATATTACTAATTTAACGATAGCTCTAAGCAAAAAAATATCATCTAAAATATCCATGACAAACAAACAAAAATACTGCAGCATATTTTTTGTAAATCATTGAGGCATGGCAAGAAATGTTATTCACTGAAGTAAGAAAATGAAATATGTATATTACTGATGGTTTTCCTTTATTTGGATATTTAATTTCAAACACGATATTTACAACAGTTATATTGGATTACATAAAATAAGATCAGTGCCAACGTGTTCTTTTTCGTTTTTGCGGGACTTTGCAATGATTCAAGATTTTTCAGTTCAGTTAAAATTTTTTAATAATTTTCAATTAATAATTTTTAATTAAGTTTAATAATTATTTTTTTAAATTAAATGTATATACGTATATAAAAGTCATATTAAACTATATATTAAATAACTTTAAGTATTTTAATAATTATACTACATATTAAAGAATTTTAAAAATTCATCTCAAGTTGAATTCATATTCGCAATTTTAAACTTATATTACATACAGTACTGGCGTTAGCAAATAGTAAAAGTTGAATAACTGATATAATATGCGCGGAACTAGCAGTGAATATTAATGTTATTTAATTCATACTTAATCTGTAAAGAAGGAAAAAAGGTGAGCAAATGTCTACATCCATTAAACGTTCAAAAAAGGGTTTCAATTATCACAGATGTTTTTTACAGGAAAACTATACGGCTAATAAACTGAGAACTCGCGTAACATATCTAATTTCCATCAAAATAGTTATACAAACTTTACTTTGAAAGGAAAGAGATAATTTTCAGTCACATTTATAGCATATGATTAAAGTTATTATTTTTTTTAAGATATTTTTGAGGGTTTTTTTCCCTTCATTTAGCTGAAATGTTAAAATGTCTTGCAAGCAGGGTGATCGTGAAAATTTAAGCAGATTTACATTAATGGATTTGAATAATTTCCCCTTCCTTTTCCTTTAGAACAATGGTTTAAGAGCAAACAACATTCGCTATTCAAAGTCTCTGGGAAAAAATTTAGTGAAACTGAATGGCAAGAAATCCTCGCGTTTATCTTTATTTTCAAACTTTTAATTAAGTTTTTTTTCTTATAAAAATATGTAATAAGCTACATTAATATTAGTTGTATATGTGACAGTTTAACGATAGTTGCTGCATGTCTTTGAAAATGACAGCCCTGTTGTGAACACTTTAGTAGTGGAATACAGTGAATCAATTGTCTAGTAACTCATCAGTAGTAAATATGCAGCTAGTAAATAATAAAATTGTGCACTCTCACATCGGTTGCTTATAATTTGTTTTATTTATAAGTGGTGTTGATCTAGTCCACACAAATTGTATTATGATCATTTATTTTGTTGTTTTATTTTGCAATTTATTTTATGTATTTAAAAATATTATTTTAATAAAGAGAACGTGGACTATAATTAAATAGCAGCAGAAACCATGACTTTCACTTTAATGATAGGGAAGTCCATGAAGCAGGGGAAAAAAAAGGTTAAGAAATCCTACTTTTACACTACACAGTCATGAATTAACAAAATTGAAGAACACGTATATTGAAAGCATTCTCAAAATTATTTAAACTTCATCCCAAGAATCAAAACACAAGCATGTTGGACAAACTGGTAATATCAATAGAAGCATTTTCGTCGCTATCAATGTACTTCGTAATTCAAGACTATCTTACATTTTTGTTCATTATACTTGTTTTCATTTTTTTTTTTTTTAAATCAATTACTGGGTAGAGCCATTTTTTATTATGCTCAAAATATTCGGAAGTACCGGTTATGTAGCCTTGAGAGTAACAGAAAGCTCCAATAACCCGTCAACTATAAAGGAAAAAAAAATCAGTTTTATTCCTTGCCGCTCCATGTTACGTCGCTACTTTTGTTTCGACTTGGACCCAGTCATCAAGCGGAAAGAAATAAATCCAGTACATTATAAAATCTGTTTTGTATTCCTTGATAAAGTTATCTATAGGATATTATTACTGTTTTTATGGGTTTTATTTTTCTGGACATTTCTCAACATTTCTCAAATACACTTATTTGCGATCTGCTTCTGCAGTGTTTGTCGTTCACCTTTTGACGCTTTGATGAAATTGAAAAATGTTAATGTGCACTACTGATCTTTAATAAATTTTTCTATTTTTGCAACTCTTTTTTGATAGGATTCACTTGAAGACTCACCGAAGTTTATGTATAACAAATGTTGTTTTATGGTTTTGTGATACAAATTGATAGTATAAGCACAATCAGTTTTTATAAAACACAAATTGATTGTGTGTATTCCCTTTCCATTCTCTTTATTTTGTGTTTTTGTATTGTCTGCAGTTTTAGACTTCTAAATAAATATAGTTGAAAGTCGTACAGCTGGTTTTTTCAGGTTTTTTAATTAAAAATTAAAAATAATTTATTAAAATGGTCCAACAGAAAATGGTTTTGGTAACTCAGATTTGAGATAAAAAAATATTTCACATTTATGAATTCAGTGTAAATTGGAGTACAAAAATACATTTTCAGGAATATTGGTTTTCTTCAAATCTTATTACCGACAGAAATTCTAGCAGTGCTGCGCTCAGTTTTTTCATCCTTAGGAATTGTATTGATTTTTTTATTTTCAACATAACAAATAAAGAATACTAATCTCAATCCTTTTATCTGTATTCTAGATAGAAAAAAGTTTGTTGCTTACTATGAATTTTAATAAAATTATATTCATTCATATTTATATATATTCATTCATATAAGGCTAAAACAGCATTATATGTATTCTTTAGCATTCATAAATAAACATTTTTACCAAACCTCTTTGTGGAACAGGTATTTCATTAATTATCTATAAGAACTTGCATAGTTTTCAAAATCAGTTGTGTTATAGTGTCTTTATAGCTTTTAATGATTCACAGCTACTTAAATTTATAATGTCCTCCATGACTATTAATCAATATTAATAAACTTTCAAAGTATTCCAAATGCTTTTTTAATAATAAAAATTCATAATGAAAAAATATCAAATATTTGAATAGAAAATAGAAATTTTGTGCATGAACTAATATGAAACATAAAGGGTGTAAAATCTTATTGAACAAAATAACTCCACTATGAAAAATGTATAATATTCCAATAAAAAGCAGATTGCTTGATATTCCTTTTAGAGATATTTTGTTTCTAAAAGGAAATAAAGGCATGAACCCTAATAAATGACTTAACTAACTTAATTGGCATATATGATCAACTAATGTAAAAAACAGTAAAGCCAATTTCTAAAAATATCCTGAAAAATGTTAATTACTTAAATTAGTATCATTCTTTTAATTTTAAAAATTGCCATATTTTAAAGCACTTCTACTTATTATTTAAATTCAAATATTAGTGTCGAATTTTTAATATTTATAAAACTTCCTTACATAACAATTTTATATCCGAATCATGTTTAAATCAGAAAACTAAGATACATGGGATGTCTGCTTTATTGATTTTTTTTTTCTAGTGTTCAAGTAAAATAAAATTAAGATTTCATATAGAATATTTTTAACTGAAATATCAATTCTTTTGAAAGCTTCAGTTAGAGATGACAACACTGAAACTGATTGTAAACAAGGTGCATATTTTTTTCGTGATATGAACATACTTAAGTTTCTCAAATTTCATGCTATCCTTTAATATTATCTGTAACAAATTATTTTTTTGCCTTCTATCTGGGAATACATTTATAGTACGAAACAAAATAATTCGAATTTTTTTTTTTTTTTTTATTTATAGCCTTTTTTCACATAAATTTTGTTAAAATTATTAAAGAATTATCACTTCTTAGAATACATCTTAGGGTTAAAATGCATTTTAATATATTATCTTGATATTAATTTTTTAAATATGAACACAATTTATTGAAATTTTAAATAAAATCCATTTGTATTTTCTATCAGAAAATTGAATATAACACTAAAGACCATATATTGAATATAAAGAGAAAAAATCATAAAATTTCCTACAAAACTAAAATGATTATGATGCAAATCGATATGAATTTTAATTTAAAAAAAAAATGAAAGAAAAAGCATGAAATGTTATTAAACTGAACAATTGGTATAAAATTAAAAGTATATATTTTTTCAAATTTAATAGAAAAAAAATAATCTTTATTTTTTATTTATGCATAAAATAATGTAAAGTTTTTCAACAACTATAAATTTAAATATTTTCAATTACAATTGAATCCATTTATTCAAATAAAATCAACTTGTATAATAAATACAACAGCAAGTGCAGATATATAATAGAAATCCAAGTCAAATAACTTACTAAGATTAAAAATTAAGATGTTTTTCATTACTCAAATGACCAAATTGCTTACATTACTGATTTACTTCTCTAATGATTTCCCTTTTTAAGCATTGACTAATCACTGACATATGGTAAATACATATTATTTTACAAAACCAATTTTGATTTATATGAATTAATTTTTTACATTACTTTATTATCAAACTAGATTAATAATCACATGATTCCAGATGTAAAGGAATAAAACAAATTCTAAATTTTACAATATAGAACATTTTTATTTTCTACCCAAAATGTAAGTTTAGGAAAATTGGATGATTTTACAAAGAAAAGATAGATTGCATATATTTTGAAGAGATTAATTTCTTTAGATCTTTTGTAATTTCTGAAATTTAAATTTATTTCTTCAAGCACCAGTTATTAATCGAAACATTTTAAGTACCATTCAAAATTTCTCTTACAACTTTCTATGGAAGCGATACATAAACTAACAATATTACTGTTTTCTAACTCGAGAATTTGTACATTCCCCCATGTGTAAAAAAATAAACAATTTTTTTCAATCTTAAAAAGTTATTTTTAAAAAAAAAACTCAATTTTTTAAACATGGTATCAAAGATTTTAATAAATTGTCAACAATATATCGAAAAAAAAAATGGAATTTTAAGGAATGTCTCTAAATTCTTTAAAATGAAAAACATCACATACACAGAAGTTACAAAACTGCTATATAGATCTAAAGATCTTTTAGGATTTATAAAAATTAAACCTGAATTACCCACTTATTAAAGACTTAAAGAATACAAATTTGTTTTTTATATAATGCAGGTCATTTCTACTATTAAATTTTTTTTTTTTCTTTTGAATATTATAAAAATATATTTATTTTGATGTTGGCATAGTTTATAGTTTTATACAATAATAATTTATCCATTTAATAACTTTAATTTGGTATACAAATGTTTAGTGAAGTGTTATTGCTGAAAAATTAAGAAAAAAATCCTTAGCCAGATTAAAAATATATCATTTCACAACAGTATGTAAATATCTCGTAACAAATGTCTAGTTTTGAATTTTTGTCATCTTAATCAATTTTATAAACCTTTTTTCTCAATTCAATAAAGCTATGAAACAACAATTTTTAAACATCACAATAAAACTTTTTTTTTTTTTAACTAGAAGCATTAAAGATGACTGATTGGAATAATTGCTTTTTCTTTTCTTAAAAATCAGTTCAGTTTACAATATGATTTTTAATATTTTTTTAATTAAAATTTGGATGACAGTTTTAATTATTTACAAATTCACAATTCCAATTTATGACAGGGCAATTAACCAAATGAAAAAAAATAATAAATAAAATCAGTTCTAAAATAAAAGCAAGACCCTGTAGAAATAAAATATATTTTAATAACAAAAACAAAGAATAGGAATATAAATTATGAATATAATTCACGTGACAAACAAATTAATTTTAAATCTAAAATTTGATAATTGTTACTATTATGCCAATTAGGTATCAATATAAGATACCAATTATATAAGTATTATTTATCTATACATCGTTTAGTCCGATTATTATAAAAATAATGAAACTGGACTAAGCATTATTAAAATTGTTTGGATATAAACTAATTATTTAAAAAACATTAATAATACAATGAACTTGGAATAAATGTTCCATTCTTTACAAGAAATTCAATTTCCGTGCATAACTAAAACGATAAAGACCAAATAATAAAATCTAATAACTATCGAGATTGTATTGTTTAACAAACACAACATGCACTATAACTACTGCATTCAAACACCGGAGGAACATGCTTTCTAGCAAACAAAAATCTACACTGAAACCTACAGTTACTAGACATTGCATCACAAATCATTGATGCAAGGAGTATCAAACAAGCCATGCTATGGACTGGAAAAATTTTCTCTACCTTTAATACGGCAACAGGATGGTGTCGTAATGTTGTCCCACAAAAACGCAAAGGTTAGAGTTCACGACCCCTACATGAATTAAAAAAACGCAAAAGAGATCACATAGCGATCTGATTGGCTAGGAGAAAATCATAATATTTATTTGTTGACCATGAAGTCAAATATTACTCGAAATTGGAAGAAACAAATATAATTCAACTCTGACAGAGTTATTTCGAGCATGAACATCACAAAGGTTAACTCATACGAACTATAAAGCAATAAGTATCATTTGTTGACAACCTATGGAACTAACACAGCGAATTCGAACAACACGAGATTCAGTCTGAACTCTGAAAATAATGAAAAAAAGGAAACTAAGTTTGAGAGAAAACAAATGCAGCGCCCTCTGTCAGATGTATTTCATGTTCTGAGAAGTTCTTGAAATTAAATTCAATTTTAAATCTCATAAAATTTAAACACATATAAGAAATATTTAATTATAAATTATTGGCCTTAAGTAGAATTCAGAATTCAATTATAATTTAAATGAGTTGCACTATATATCAGTTCTCGATATTTAGTAACCTAACATATAAATGGAATGACTGCTTTTGAATTAAATTTTATTTCATCATAGTAAATAAGCATCCTCCATTCAAAAGTATTATTTTGGAAATCTTGAGGATAGTTGTTAAAAGCTAATGCAACTTTGTGACATATACACTTCAAACCTATTTTTCAAAGAAGAGTAGTCCTCGTGACTTTCTTTTCAAAACAACTAAAAATCGTTAAAAATACTCTATTCTGTTGTTTTAATTATTAAAGAACTGCTAGCAATTTTTCTAAACCAGAGTCTAGAAATTTACAGGCTACATCTGACCTCTTGTTACATTAGGACCAAAATCTCTTTCCTGGAACATGGGAGCTTAATTATTAATTAAAAAACATAAGTGATAACTAACGATTTCACCTTTTCACGGAAATTGAATTTTAGAATCATTTATAGATCACTCCCGGTGTTTTTCCCCTCATCAATCACTGTATAAGCCTACGGTTCTTGTGCTACATCAGTCCAGGACATAAAAACCAAACCACTCCTGTAGAGTAATAAATTATTTAGACAAAAGAATATTCATCTACAAAATAACTCTAGAAAAATACAATAATCTTTGTTAATTCTACTCCGATTCTTAGGTTGTCATAGACGATCGATAGTAAAGAACCTATTTCAGCTGACGGCCCAAGTTAACGGTATCAGCTCAAGAATACATAAATATTGATATTTTACATCCTTACATTCAGGTCTGGGCAAATCTGATATGAATACCTTTACAGCCTTACATTCAGCTCAGGGTCTTTTGTAAAATCTGATATGAATACCCTTAATGTACATAAAAAAAAACATATAAAAAATCTACATATTAAAAATCTGATATCTAGTACATATTAAAAACCTGATAGCATACGAAGGATTGTGAATTTCATCATGCAATTGAAATTCCAAACTTAATTGGCTTCATCAAAAGTATTTCAACAAACTCTTACAAAAATATCAAAAACACTTATAATCCTACTATCCTTGCCTTTGAGCCTACAATCTCACTTTGTCTTTTTAACGACCCAGAGTCATTCTAGCATAGCTCCAGCTGAACTTTTGCAACTTCAGAGAAAATACACTTATTCAAGATTAGAAAATTTCTCACATCTACATTCCTCCAATTTCAATATTACTCAAGCCATCAAGTTATTCATCTTGATCATATGCTCTTAACCATTTTACACTGTTCATACTCCATTTGAGACTAGGGCTCTATCAGTATGAGATATGGAGAGGTTGGTGACCAAGGAGACCTCCGAATTCTTTATATGAATTGTCTGCAGATGCTTACAGTGTGCATTAGGGCGTTACTCTACTGGAAAAGAGCATTTTGCAAACACTGACAGTAGTATAACGATACTGGCTGCAGAAATGATCCGTATATTGTTGTCCTTCATTGTGTCTTTTGATACCTACCAGAAAGGATCGATTATTGAAGATGATGGCACTCCAAGTTATGATGCCATGTTATTAAACATTGCTGTATATAACAGTTTTTGAAGGACTGAACCTATCTCTATGTCAATTTCAGACTCTTACTTGGTGAATGTTATTAATGAAACAAAAGTAAATCTAGTAGGTTAATATTATATTGTGCCATTCAATTATCCTAGATCCTCAATCATGGCACAGTTTAAATCTTTGATGTCAATAGCTTTCCTCATATCCTTTATACAATGAATACATGTAAGAGTGTTTCTACTGTTATATAACACATTATAT
Organism: Caerostris darwini; assembly: GCA_021605075.1. NCBI lineage: Eukaryota > Metazoa > Arthropoda > Arachnida > Araneae > Araneidae > Caerostris > Caerostris darwini. The sequence goes on from BPLQ01010246.1 coordinate 601,444, forward strand.
CGCTGCTAGAATCGCGATGAAAGATCAACCAGATATACGTAAGCCTAAAACGAATTCTCTTACAAAATCGTGCGATACTAATAAGTAGCTATAGTTTACTCGCCTGACTCTTACTTTGCTAATTTATAACGAATTCTTATCCGAAATAATTTATCTTGCTACCTTATATATGAATTTGAATTTCAGATCATATAAATATGATATATTTCATACATGTAAACCATTCAGCTATGTTTTCTAAGCAATTTGCATAATATCACAACCACTTATTTATGATATTTTATTTTTTTCTATGAAGTTGTGTATATAATAAATAAAGCTTTTCATTTCTAGAAAATTTGTTGTTTAGGTATTGTAATGTGTTACTAAAATGTTCCTAAGTCGATTACTTTTTTGTAACAAATTTGACGAATGTGAATGTACTTATTATGACGGGGTCGGATAACGAGAAGGCACACATTAAACATATAATAAATGTAATATTGTATACATAACCCCCCACCCATTACGTTCCCCTTATAGAGATACGAATTTCTTGGAAAATGATAATTCTCTGTATAATTTTTAGACATTAAATTATCACAACCAAAAGGTAGAAAATTGTGTTCTTATATTTGATGGCAATGCTTTTTTTCCGAAGATTCTACCCGTGTTATAACAGTATCTCTGTTATTTTGAACCATATATTAACAGGGTCGCCTTGCTTAGCTACTGTATAGCAATGTTATACGGAAAAACTCTTTAAATTCTAAAAGTTGAAAAAAAAACACTATTTTTCTTTAAATAAATATGTTTATTAAAGATATTATTATCGAAAATAATATCTTCTTTGTCGTTTCTAAGTACCATAAAGCAAAAGCTTTTGTCAAAAGAACTCTGCTTTCGAATTTCTTTTAGGAACATATTGAAATGTGTACTCTTTTTTTGAAAAAGCTTTTTTCGATTATAAAATCTCTAACACTTAAATTGAAATAAATTTTGTAAACAGTTAAGCATTTAGAAGTTCTATTTAATTTTTATGTTTCTTTCAGCGAAAAAACTAAAATTTAGAAAACACTAAAATTCTAGAATGAAACAAAATGAATTTCGTTTCTGTAAAAAAAAAAAAAAAAAAAAAATCATATCTATGAATCATATCATATGGCACTTAAATTAAATTAGTTTCTCCTCCTATCAGTAATTCTTGAATATATTCGACATTTATATTGTAAAAGTTTTTCCTTCCCAACACTGTCAAATGGAAGACTTCTAGGAAATATTTCTTCGTGTTACAGTGAAGTTTTTTTTCGAACCATGCTGTAGAAATATCGTTATAATGTTATCTTTATATGAATTGGAATTAACACTAATCTGTAATTCGGAGTGTTTGAAGAGGGATGTAATTTTGATGTAAAATTTGCAATGTCTATTTTATTAATATTATCGGAAAATTCATCAATCTTAATGAAAATTATCAGAATGAGTTGGTTAATAATGCATATTTTGCTTTACTACCATTATCATTTTATTTTTAAATTCATTCATTCATTCGAAACTCAAAGTATTAAAATAATATTACGTTGAGTTTTAAATATTATAATACTGAATTTAGGTGTATATGTTCTGTAATATGTAATTGCTTAAATTTCTTAATCATTTTTTTAGATTTCGATTTATCAAGAAGTAAAACTTGAATTGAGTATATTGAGATTTTTAACATATGTATTAAGATGTGTAAGTAAGACGGTTATCCAAAATAAATGGCATCAAAGTATTTGATTTCTTAAAAAGAGAAGAGTTCTTAATTTAAAGGAAAAATTTTGCATTTGTTTTCTAAAGACAAAAAACCTTATGCAAACTACAACTGTTTTATTTAATATCAATTTTTAATTTACCAGTCTCCGAGATTTTTTTTTTTCTTTTTTTTTTTTTACTTTTAAGATGTTCGTTAAGAATTCGAATTTTTCAGTTCGTCTTTGACTAGAATTAAAATATCATAGTCATGTATACAACAAAGCAATGCAATCATAACATGCATATAATGATATCATTGCATTTAATGTGTCACTGTCTTAGATATTAAGCGATTTTATCTCCTTCTTTTTTACTTTTGATATATTTTATATTATCACTCCTCTCAAATAACTTTTGTACAATTCCTCACACTTTTTTATAATTATGCTTATAACTCCTTAAAATATTTTTATTCTATACATAAAAAAATCATCTTTTCCGTTACGTATTTTTGCCACTTTTCTGGGGTTCCTAGAGGGGTGGATTCGAGAAATAATGAACTCAAAATTAACTAAAAAGCAACTATAATCAAAAGCAACTCACCTGAAAAATGGCGCATTTTTTTCTTTGTTTTTTCCCCGATTTGAAAAATTGGTTTTAATAGTATAGATTGCTCGTAAAAGGTGTACCACGTTGTTTTCAGATAAAAACAACTTTTGTTTTAATATATTTAGTCATCAGATTTCCATAACAAAGCATTGTATGGATGATTTAGAAGTTGAGATATTCATTTCAACCACAGATAACTTTCCAAATGAGAATTTAATCTAATGTTTAAAACTTTCCGATTCACATATTCTTATTGAGGAAGCTTATCGAAAAATAAGTACTTATAAGTGAATCGAATATCCATCTTATTTTTAATTATAATTTAATTATATATTTTTAATTGAATAAAATCTTTAACACCCACTCTTTAAATGTTACTTTAAGATAAATCAAATTTCATAATTATATAGTTTTTAATTTATCCAGATGTGAACAATTTAACCTTGAACAAAATTCAGGAAAATATCTTTTACACTATCTTAATTTATTGTTTTCAAAGAAACAAAAACTTATTCTGTCTATTTTTAAAGAATTTGCAACTGAATTATGCAACAGGGATTAATGCTACCAATAAATTTAGTTTCTTGATCCCCACAATAGGGCTTGAATGGCCGCCTGGCTAGAGCTCTGGAGCTCAGTACCACAGGTTTCGGGTTCGAGTCCCTGCGGTGCCATGGATGTTTGTAGTGGTTCGGAATCCACTTTAAGCCGTAGGTCCCGGTCTTCTTTGACTGTTGGGCGTAGAGCTGACAACCCTACCCCGTAAAAAGTAAAACAACTCTCGTCTAGAAATCTACCAGCAGGCAGGCCTTGGCTCACACTGGGCTGTTGCGCCGATGAGGATGATCCCCACAATGGCTTAATTGCTTATAGCAGAGGTGTCCAAAGATTTGACCACATTTGAAGAAAAAAAAGGGATGCACACAAAACATTATAAGATACACAAAACTAGTTCTAACAGTTATGGTTTAGCAAAAAATTTAATAAATAATGTACAATATATGATATCTGTAATGACGTATCTGCTGGTGGATTCTAATTTCATTTAAGACAATCTAGAAGTCATACCATAATTAAAAACCCAAATACATAAAACAATGGTAAATAAATAATTATTTTCTTTAATTTTTATATTATAAACAAAAAAGTAGTACATTCTCATCAAATAAAATTAATTTTCCCATCAAACACTAGTTTGAACATTCTAAGATAATGGATCTACCCTTCGCTACATGAGCAACCCAAAGTTTTATATTATCACTTCAGGAAAATCTACTGCAATAGGGCAATGTTATTCCCGGATATCATCGTGATCAATTTGCAAAGATAATCCCTGAAGATGGTATTTGAGAGTTTGAACTTTCCCCCTATATTCAGAAACCCAGTGGAAGGATTTCCTGGATTTTGCATTTAACATGCCCAGACCAGCAGTAGACATAGGATTTTTTGTCTCAGTTTACTTGTCGGGTTTCGAAAATAATTCGACTTTTCATTTCAATATTTGAAATACAGCCAGATTATTAAAGAAACTTACAGAAATTTATATTGCATTATGTTTGCTACACACGTAGTTTTCTCCAAGCTTTCTAACACATTTGGGTATATGGGGAGTAATTTAGTAATTTTTTTTTCAGATTGGACCGAAGGTTGGATAGGTTGTTGAGTTTCTTCGAAAGAAGAGCTTGCAGATTTAGTTTCCGTCATCTTAACTATGTTCACTTAAAATGGTAGATAAAAATGCATATTGCCAAAATGCTTCGTTGTGGTCTGATTTGCACGTAGGGTGCTTTCCTGGTTATATAATACAACTGTTCACCTGTTATCCTTGAGAAGTTTCATTAGCAAGCATACCTTTCTGTATGGCTGTAATGCAGCAAGTTCCATTTTGCACCTTGGATAAAGTTGAATCTACTACATCTGTGCCATTTTAGTGGCGAATGATCCATTTTGTCTGGCTAAATAAATAAACTAGTATTTTTGTAATGCATTGTACTTTGGCAACAAGACATATTATGATGGTAAATAAAGCTTTTTGTTTTTTAAATATGCGCACGTGAATGTTTGTACAGCTTTGTGTAAACAAAGCAGTTTTTTGAAAGAACGTTGATATTGAAATGAAGACTTTTTCACTGAAGTCCGAAATTTTCTGTTAGAGTTAAACTAGGGATGAAGCTCATATCTTCCTTTCACTTTAAAAACTAAGTCACATTTTAATAATTTGAAATTAGACAGTTGTTGAACTAGTATAAATGTGAAAAAAAGTTACTATAATGAATAATTAATGTAATGAGACACCCAAAATATTTGAATTAGCTCTCTCTAATAAATGTTTTAATTAAAGTACTGTGCAAAGCTATTACTTTCAGTATTATTTTGTTATAAATTTGCTTTGTTATAATTTTCAACATAATTGGGCATTTACTTGTTAAACAATACTAAACACAAGAAAACTGAACTCAATACAGCAGTTTATATAATTGATAGTTGCAATAACAACATGAGATAATTAGTTGTAATATGTAGAAAAATTTTAAAACAGTTAATTTTTTTTTTATCAGTTTTTAAAATTTTCTTTGAAACATGAAGTGCAAGCACAATACTTTGAGTTATATTTTTAATTCACTTACTTTAGTTTTCAAACCAAATTTTTTTACAGAAATGGACTGCTTATCAAAAACAATGTGCTTTTGTTTTCTGGCTTTTAAGACTGTCAAATTTATTAGTAATCGAAATAGCCCTATTTTGAGATTAAGGTTTCTACGTTCATATCGACCTAACTTTTTTTCATCGCAAGCAACTGTAAATGATTCTTCAGAAAGTATTCATATTGGTGATAGTAGTAAATCACATGTTTTGAATGAAGCCAAACATACAGAACCAAAACCATCTAAAACTACAATTGAAAGTAAAAGCCCTTTAAAAAAATTACAAGCTGAAGAGAAATCTTCAATAAAGTTACAAAGTTATAAATCTCTTAAAGAAAATAAAGGTAAGTGTGAAGATTTGAACATTTTAATTTTTGAACACTTAAAAAAATGTAATATATTATATTTATAATTATAATATTTGGCTAGTGATGTATGCTTGCCTGTTGGCTGTTTTATCTTGATCTATCTATCCAAATGGGGCTTGACGTGCAAGAGAAAGTAAAGTCTAACAATGATAATTCAAGAAAAATAAAATAAAGAGAACCAAATGCCCTCTTTGATACTTAAACTATTTGCAAAAAGGAACTTCAATCCTTCCATGTTACAAAAACTATACCAACTGCCAGTGATAGGAAAATATATAACAATAATAAATGAAGAAAAGAAGTTAGAGAAAATCTGCCATCTTATTCATCTTTCTTTTCAATTTCTACTCGGCCATTAAAATAAAGTGAGAGAAGAAAACTAGTAATGGGTCATATTTTTTAAACTGACCATGAATATTTTACAGCCTAGTGTGTTCCCTATATATTTTTTAAGCTTCCACATTTATGTATGTTGAATTATTAATTGATTAATTTGATACTTTATTGGTAGTTTTAATGTTACTTCATATTGAAATTACAAAAATATCCTTAATTTTCCTTTTCAAAAACCCAAGAAAATATAGCTGAAAGTGCTTATAATGGCAATAGTGGTAGATCTAGTATTTTAAATGAAGTAAAACAATTAGAACCTTTCTTTCTACATTTTCTAAAACTACTGATGAAAGTGAAAGTCCTTTTATAAAATTACAATCTCAAGAAAAATCACTTATAACATTGGTAAGTTCCAATATTCTTAGAGAACATAAATGCAAGTTTGTTGATTTGGTCATTTGTTTTGAGTAATTTTTGTAAAGTCATATTTACAATTAATATCTACTGTATATTTTCACATTACAAGCTTCAATTTTTAACTGCTATTTTGCAAACAAGCTGATTAATAAATCATGTGGTATAAAATTTCTAAAACATTAGAAGTGAGGGCACATGAGCAGCTAGTATGTGATGTTGCTATAATACTAGAATACCTGTACAAAAGCAGTATTATTATATGTGTATAACAAAGCTAAATTAGAGAATTTTCATTATTAGAACTCAAAAGCTATCTGCATTTCAACAATATCATATTCATATTCATTTCCCATATTGTTTTTTTTTTTTTGTTAACATTGCTTACCAATAAAAATTTAGATTTTTATTGGTTTTATATTATAGTGTCATTCATTTTATGTTTTAATTATTCTAAAATTATACTATGTTCTTTTATTGTATATAAAATGCCTTTTAAAGAAAAATTACTTGATTATAGGATATGAATGTCACATTTTCAAATTTTTATCTAAATTCTAATGTGATATTAATTGTTTACAAATTTTTTCTAACTGAGCTTTCTGTAGTGAAACGTATAACTAAATCCAGACAACATTAAGTCATATTTCTTAGTATCTGGAACATAATTTGCCTATTGCAGCTTAGAAGGATTTTTAATTTTCAAAGGTAAAATCTACTGTCTAATCAGTTGAAATTATATTTTTTGAGTAATGAAATATTCTCAAAATTTTCTCCCTACCTTAATATCTTTTTTATAAATCCATTAAAGTTTCCATTGCATACATGTATAATATACCATAGCTTCAAACCCATATTCATCGCATTTTATTTTTTAAAAAGGAAGTTTTTCAAATTTAAAAGTTTTTTTGTTGACAGTATATATAATTTTGTATAATCTGTGAAGTTTTGGGGGATTCTTCGATATCGAGTCCTCCTAGTTTCACAGCAATTTTCTGTTGTCAAACTGCTGATGGTTCATTAATTCTGGAAACATGTACAGCAAGCCTCTTTTATGATCCCCTACTTGATTTTGAGGGTGGGGGAAGGACTTATTATGACAAACTGTATGAGATTTATGATTAATCTCATTTTAAATGTAATGCTAATGTGCTAATGAGTGTAGTGTAATGCATGCTAGACGTGTGTGCTTGTCTTATGGATTATTAATATTATAACTGCAGTTGAAAAGTAAGTTTATATTTACTTTGATATTTATACAACTTTTGATTTTTTTTTTTTTTTTTTTTTAACACCAAAAAAACCTTTAAAAGTTTTCTAGTTTGAGATCAAGACCATGGATGAAAACAGGAACTTTATTGATGCAAAATATTTTAAAGAAAATACATGAACAGGCACGAATTGTCTGCAGATTGTATCAGATCATTTTATTTTTACTTCTGAAAGTTAAAAGCGTGGATTATCTGTTGCTATCAATTATAGAGAGAAAATAATGGTAGTTTGTTCAAACTTATAGGGCCATTTGAGTAATAAAGGAAAAAATTGTTTTATAAAATTTAGCTTGCAAAAGAAAGAAGCTAAAATTTAAAACCTGATTTTGGATAATTTGGAGGAAAAAGCAAATATCTAATAAAAACTATAAAGTGCAGAAAAGTGAACTATAACAATGGAAGTATTGTAAGAAGTACTGGTTTATACAATACTAATTAATATGAAAAAATGTTTTTAAAAAATCTTTTTTAGCTTTCCTTGATGAATTTACGAATATCAATATGAATATATTTTAACTATTCTTCAAATGTTCCAGTCTGACTCAGAGTCTGTAATTTTTAAATTTGCTAAAACTATTGAAATGTAGCTAATATCTTAATAAATCTTTTTATGACAGAAAATATTTTAATTGAAAATATCTATATAACTATGAAAATTATGAAAATAATTCATGCTTAATTCCTTACAGATAAAATACTTGTTCCTAGTAAAGGAAAAGTGCGACCAAACTATTTTGTGGCAGTGCAGATAACAAATCCTATTGTGAGTAGAAGATTAGAAAATATATTTGTATTTTTAAAAAAACATATATTTTGTAAATGCAAAATATGCATACAAAAAATATATTTGTTATTTTCGTTACTCTTATACTTTTTATAATATTCGTAATGTAATAAATTAATTCATAATCTAAATTTTATGTTCTATATATTCAAGACATTTATAAAGTTTAAGAGATTATAAGAGAAAAAACCGTTCTCAGAAAAATAGTTGACATTAAATTCATTGTATTAAATTATACAAAACTAGTTAATACAATATTCATATTTTTGTAAAATTAGATATATTATATTTTAAACTTTACAAATGAATTAAAATAAAAATAATTAATATGAAAAATCTATAACCCCTGTAATACACACTAATATATATAGATAGTGCTGTCAAATGTTTGTAAACCTGATTATTTATCAGTGACAGTAAGAATGAGATATTCCAGACTTGCTCTAAAAATGTTTAAAATTAATTAGCTGAAGAAGATTTGAAACCTTTTATTATAACATAACTGCATTTTTGAGGGGAAAAAAAGCTTAAAAATTAAAAAAAAATAATAATAAGACAACTAAACAATTACCTGATTAATTTTATATAACTTTTGATGATATTATTTACAGAGATGCCAATCATTATGTAGTTACAAATTACAAAGACTATATTAGTAATAAAAATTTTAGATTGACTATGGTAAAAACTGATATTTCTATAGAAATTTTTAAAAAACAACTTTTGTTTTGTTTCTAACTTTGCGCTATTCAAATATTTCAAAAATATTTCAATATTTCAATATTTTTCAATCATTGATTGAAAAATATTTCCAACTTTTGTAAAAAGTAGAAAGTTTTATGGAATGTTTTCTTAATCATTAAGAAAGTAACATCCAGTCTTATTCAATAATATGCACTAATAAACATTTTGCTGCCATTACATTTTTCATTTGTTATCCAAGAGAACTGTTAGTCTCTGAGGTCTTTACTTAAAGGATAACAGAGTTTAATGGATAAGTTCAGTATTTGTATGTATAAGCTTGTTTAAAATTTTAATGAAGTTTTTTTGCACTTAAATGGTAAAGTGAAGTATGAAACACTCTTGGTAGCATTAATTCTTAAAAAATATCTAAATTGACCCTATTTTAATGAAAACATCCAAAATTTTAAAAAAATTTGCATTGTTTGATAGTATTATAAATTCATACTGCAGTAAGTCATTTATAATATCAAATATGCTACTGTCTTAATGTGGATTTTGTGATAAAATTGGGTTAAAGTGTGTGATATTTTTTCTTTCAGTATTTTTTAAATAAGTATATTTTTTGGTGCCAGAAGTGTTATTTTAAAAAGACAATAACAAGAACTTAATTTTAAATGAAATGTCATTTTAAATTCATAATTTTAACTAAAAGTTTTGAACTCCTTCTTTGATAAACAAAATAATAGTAACTTTCCTTTGAGATTCAGGGCTACTCAAGTTATGACATGAAATACTTAAATTTTTCTCTTATGTGTCTTATTTAAATCAGTTGGTTTTTCATACATGAATATTTATATGAAATGATTTGAACTATGAATTAAAGAAGCAATTATTCTGCTTATTTGGTGCATTTTACATGCATAGCTGCTGATACATTTAAGTATTTTTTTTTTTTCTATGTGAAGATTTTTATATTATTTATTGTCAATATGAACTCTTTAGCCCGAATAAATTATTCTGTAAAGAATCTTTTACAGCATTTTTACATTAATGCTATAGTTAGGAAAATAATTTTTCTTTTAAATATAATATGATGTAATTTTAATTTAATTATTTTTAGATTCATGAAGCTATAAGAAAAATCCAAAATCATATTGCTACCCAAAATATGTCTTACACAAACTGTATGACTTCACTTCCGTCTTTGCATATAACATTAATGGTTATGAGTATCCTTAACAAAGAAACTCATGAAAGGTATGCAATAATGTTTTAATAATTCATTTTTCCTTTTTCTAGAAATTTTTTTTATTTCAAATATCCTTTTCTTTTAGAGCTTTAAAAGCCCTGACAAATGTGTATGAAGAACAGAATTGTATGATGTGTAAAAATCCTCTAACATTAGAATTCCATGGCCTTGGGCATTTCAAAAATCGGGTTTGTTCATTTTATTTATTATTTTTTTTAATATTTATAAGCCATAAAATTTTAAATAGCTATTTTGAACACTATCAACTTTTTTTGTTTATTCAAAAATTTGATTAAGACTCATATAGCAAATACTTTTTGTTATGATTTTTTATAATGTGAATCATTTCAATATTTATATTATGCTTTTGTTTTTGATACAGCTTTACTCATTGCAATTCATATGACTGAGCGAATCCCGGCGGTGCCATGGATGTTTGTAGTGGTTCGGAATCCACTTTAAGCTGTAGGTCCCGGTCTCATATGACTGTTGAGCTTTGGGAGTAGAGCTGACAACCCTACCCCGTAAAAAAGACAAAACATCTCTCGTCTCGAAATCTACCAGTAGGTAGACGGCCTTGGCCCACACTGGGCTGTTGCGCCAAAGATGAAAAAAATGCATATGTCTATATGGTATAATCGAATCCTTTGCTCATTCTGTGAATTTCTAAGCAAAGCTTAAATTTTAACAAAATTATTTTGTTTTGCTATATGCTAGAGGATTTTCTAAGTGCATGTCACAAACTGCCTTAAAGTATTTTTCCAAAAATTTTATTACTTAGCTGGATTGATTTAAAAACTTATTTCAATTTTTTTATTTCCCTTTGTTCTTGATGTCTGCTATACAGGTGTGTCTCAAAAACTTAATTGGTATTAATAGGTAGGCCTTGATTTGTAAAATTCTTAGAACCCCTGTTATATATATAGTTAAAAGGACAGTTATATACAGTGTTAATCTTGAATCGGAGGAGTATATTGGGATGAAAAGCAACAAGGACTATAATATGTCACTCTCCACAACGCTCTACGATCGTGTTAAACCGGGACCTACGGTTTAAAGTGGATTCCGAACCACTACAAACATCCATGGCACCGCCGGGCCTCGATCCCGAAACCTGTGGTATCGAGTACCAGAGTGCTAGCCATTCAGGTCCTACAGTGTTAATAATGTATTCATTAGAAGATTATCAATACTACAGTGTTTATCATGTTAATCAATAGTTATAAACTGTACCAATGCCATGCTTTTGTAAGTCAAAATTTTGAATTCATTAGCAAAATTTGTTGTATTGTTGTACAAATAGTTGTGTATTTGAAATTAAAAATTTTATTTTATTCTATAGGTTTTAAGCTTTTTGTTTGTAATCAAAAAATAATTTGTATGTCTAAACAAATTAATTTTTTTAAAATATAGAGTGAATCTTTTTTTTTATCTATTCTGTAATTAATTAATTTTTCAGTAACTTTATATTAAATAATTATAAGTTTCCTATTTTGCGTATAACAAACTTGGAAAAAAATGACTCTTCTGTTACAAAAAAAAAGTTAAGTTAAGAGTTGGAAATTGAACTGTGCACATGTATTTTACATTACGAATTTAATCATTATTTTTAATGTTAATTAACTTGTGAGTCATGTTACAAAAATCCTTTTTTCTATATCCTGTGTAGATAAACTGATTTTAAACAATGAATAGACAAATATTTAGAAAGTCAGTTTCTTCAATTATAGAATACTTATCGCTCATTTTTCAATGGGGGTTTATATATATATATATTATATACATAATTTTTGTTCAACTATAATGTATTTTCTTTTAAGGCAGCATATTTTGTTTGTATTAAATAAATTACATTGTTGCTTAACGTTGATTTATATTTCCAGGTTCTTTATGCCAAAATAAAAGAAGATGAATCATTGAAACGATTCTGCAGCTTAGCTGAAAATGTTCGAAAATGTTTCACTGATGCTGAGATTGTTTCAACTGATGAAAGGGAATTCAATCCTCATTTAACAATTGCCAAAATCGATTTTTCAAAGAATAAACAAAAAGTAAAATTCTTGATTATCTTTTTAAAAAAATGTAAAATTGAATGCTGCTTTTAAAAATTTATTAACAGATACAGAGCTTTTATTTGTTTAAAAAAAAAGCTTTATTTTGAAAAGTATTTTACTTAATGCCATGAAGATTTTTTCAATACATAATTGTATATACACCTATGCATTTGTATGTTACTATAGATGCATTGTTTTTAATTATCACTAAATGCAATTCCTTTATATCAGAAAACAACAGGAGATTTTCACACTTGAAGGATTGAAGATATAAGATAGTTTCTTGCTAATATGAGAAATTTTTATGAGACATAATTTATTTTGTCATTTTCTCAACTCTTCTCTAAACATTAAAATAATAATTTAAATGTAGTTGTTAGTTATATTTACAATGAAAATGAAGCTGAAATCTTTTATAAAATCGTCAAGAATATTTGCCTGTCATTAAGATTTTGGTAGGATAATTTTATAAACAATTTTAAATATTTAGACAATTGTTTATATTATTTTTGCCACTCTAAGCATTAGAGAGTATAATATTATATTATATTGTTAAAAGGGATTGAATTGAATTAGAATTTTATTCAAATGGAATGGCAAAAGAATTTTTTTAATTTTCTTTTTTCAATGATTCTATAATGTAGTTTATAAAAAGTGGCCTTATATCTACTTTGCTTTTTTTTTATTTATAAATTTCTATTTTTCTTTTCTAGAAGTTGAAAAAAATTTATCCTTCATTATATGAAGATTTCATTAATGATTACATAGGTAGTGAGACTGTTCTTGGTATTCAACTACTGAATATGATTAGTCCTAAGAACAAGGATGGCTATTATGTTGGAGATAATCTAATCTTTGGTAAGTTTAATGAATTGTATACTGTTTAGAAATCTTGGTATGTATTTCCCCCGTGAGAAATTAAAAGAAGAAAAGTATTATCCCCCACCCCTTATACCATATTTTTCTTATATTTTTATTTATAGCAATTTATATTGTTAAAAAAGTTATATAGAAAATTTTTCGATCTTAGAAGCTTTTAAGCTTTCTTACTTTAAAGAAAAAACATACAGGCTTTAATAAGAAATCAGTGACAAAAGTGATGTTTAATTAGGAAATTTTAAAAAAATCTTTAGAAACAAAACTTTTTATATATGCTTTAGCAATGATGTTTAAATAATTTTTATGCTATTTAATGAAAATATAATATTTTTAACATATTTTATTATGCTGGTTTAATATGATGACTTTGTACAAATATAATAAATACTAAATATTTTCAAAATTACTGAAGATCAGCTTTGCATGTGTTACATTTGAAAGCTTTAAAAAAATTGTCTATAAAAAAATTAGTATTTGATACTTTTTAAAACAGGATGCCACTTAGTAATGAAATTGATCTCTGTTAAGTTTCAATTGTGTAATTGATACATGACTTACACTCTGACAGAAATGATTTATGCTACTTCAAGCATATTGGCAGAAATAAAACTATATTAGTCTATTATATAGATGGAAAAATTAAAAGTGGGAAATGTAAATATAATCAAACTAAAGTTTAGGAATATTATACATATTTTCATAATTTTCAACTGCAAAATATGGTTGAAATAATAAAATGTGATATTTGTTATATTTAATTATTCTTATGATTACACAAAATTCTTTTGTATTTATATAGATTTTTTTTATAAGTGAAATTACTACTTTTAAGAAGATTCATGGTATATTTCATGCTTCTTGATATTTAGTTGTAAAACATTTGTTAGGTGTTCTGTACAAAACAGCTAGTTTGTTTTTTAATTACTATCATTGCTCATTTATTTTTTTATTTGGCTTTATATGGACATATCCAATTCCAAAGGGTGTAAGCTGTGTCGTTTTAAAAAATGCTCTTCCTTGTAACACACAAAGCTTTTTATTTCCTTAACAATCAAACTAAATAATGGTTTTTAATGACAAATGTTTATTTCTGTATATTTATTGGACACAAATCAAGATTATAAACTTTGTTATCTATAAAATGCAGAAATTACTTCAGAGTGTGCTTATCACTTAGACATCAACTTTTCAAAGTCTGTAGTAATAATGTTTTAACTGTTTCTCTGTTTTTGTGGTGTCATATAAAGCATTAAAATAGACTTACTTAAATAATTGTTACTTCATAGGAAGCTTTAAAATATATATTTAATATACATATAACTTAACTCTAAGTGAAATTCATAAGACAGATGTCTTATGAATTTCATGTCATATATTTTTTATGCCATTCAAGGATTTCTTGGGCCATTTAATGACTTTTGATGCTATGTAAGTCATTGAAATGTAAACAAAATAAATGTATATGTATCTTATTTTAATGATATATTACTACATGTAAAAAAAGGGTAGGCTATCTCGAAAGCTATCAGCTTTCATAACTCAGTCAATTTTGGTTATAAACAGTTAAATTTTTTTGTATTGCACAAGTTATTATAAAAAGACATTTTTTTTTCAAATGGGATTTATAGAACCAAGGGTCCATATGAAATTCAGATTACACCATTTTTTTTCAGATATCATTTGACATTTACTGATTTAAACTGCTTCTGAGATAAATTTTTTATTTCATTGAAAACACTTTTGCAATAGAAGTGTAGGATTAACGAAAAATGGTTGTTGGATAATGATTGTAATGTCCACCCAATGTATATATATATACACACACCTATCAGTGAAAACATTAAAACAACTTGTATATTAAACAGATAAAGGTTTTTGCAAGGCCAGTCAAATGGCAGGAATGAGTCTTTTGATTGATAAATGGCTCTAACCTTGCTGTGCCAAACATTTGATACAACATGGAAATAGATGAGCATTTATCAGGCTTCAACAAAGGATAGACCTCATTTTTTAGATGTTTATTATATGTTAAAGCAAGTATCAAAAGTTGTTGAAAACAAGTGAAATATTCTTCAGAAAATAAGTCATTACCTTGCCAAAGACCATTGATGGGAAAAGTAGATCAGAGATTTTGTTGCTTTGTTTGGGCACATGAGAGTGTTATGCTGCCATTACCAGTAAATTTAATAAGAGGGATGGGGTACAAAGTTCATTCATTATACACTGTTGTCTATGAAATTGTAGAATTTATGCTTACATTAATTGTGATTCATTGGTTTTAGTAGTGCTGTGGGAATATAGTCATGAATATATTATATACACCATTGAACTATGGGGAACTGGAAGTATATCACTTGAATAAATAAATATGGTTTTGCTTTACATTATATAGATGAGCAAATCCTTGTGAACATGTGATCTATGATATCTAGGTCAAGCTATCAGTGCTTTCTTTATGTCTCAAAGAAAAATCTACGTTTAATTAGGTGGCTTTATTGTTTTGGGTTATTATTATACACATATAGAATCCTTATTTTTTTAGTAATTGGATGGCTGCTGGATTAAATTTGAAATAAAGATTTTTTTTTTCTCATCCAAATTAATTGAGCCTCTGATGTAAGTTAATAATATTATTTGGTCACATGCATTTGATTGGTTTAGATATTAAATATACAGCACTTTGTAAATAAAATTAGACTAACAAATATGTCAGAAATCCTTAGATTAAAACAGAAATATACTGTGTAAGATATGCAATCACAAAAAAAGAGAGGAATTTTAAGTATAAAAATATCTTTTATGTTTAAATAATGCAACATTTAGATGGGACAAAAAATTATTAAAGCTGAAAGGTTAAATTATGTAGATGAATATAAATTGTAAAAGTTTTACAACTGATTATTATAAAAAAAATTTTAATTCCATAAAATCATAATGAAAAAGAAGCATCTGGAAGGCATTTCTAAGATTTTAAAGTGATCTTTGAAGAGTATTTGTGAAATTTTTTAAAAGGTAAAAAAAAAAAAATGCTCTAATAAGAGAAAAGATCTGGTAAATAAAAGCAAACATGTATGGGAATTGACAAAATGATATTAAGCAATCTAGAAAAAATACACCATTGTATTCTTATCTAGAGAATTAAAAAATACATTTCAGCGAATATTAAAAGACTGTAAAAGAATATTCTTCGAGGAAATATTGCAGAAGCAACATGTAAAGACGCACATGTAACGCAAGATAAATGACTGTACCATATTCAGTGATGAGAAAAAGTAGAATGTAGAGACCTGATGGACTTAAATTTTACTGGCATGGTTTGAGAAATTCAATAGCTAAATGTTCTTGGCCTATAAATTAAAAAATCTGTGAGGCCTATCACAAATATTTGATGATTGTTTAATTCCACCTCTGGATTTGTTAGGTGGACCTCATTGTGTATTTCAACAATATACAGCATCGATTCATACGTCTAACTCCAAAGAAATATGGTTTCAACAGAATAATATTTACATCATAATCTGGCTTACACTTAGTCCAGATCTTAATCCTGTGAAAAACGTGAAGGGGAGGGGGGGGGGGGGCAGCTATCCCGAAAAGTGAATGAAAATAGATGCCATAATTAACGCGAAACATAGTAATTCCAATAGAAATCGCAGATTTGAAGTGAAAAGCAATGGAAACATTTTAATCTCTGTAATAACTGGACATCCTATTTTATGATTTATTAAAATAAATAATCCTTTTTTGAATTTTCCAACAAATTAACCTTAAATGAAATTTCTTGTAGTACATCATACATATCATATATTATATATATTTTTTTTTGTGAATGATATTTTATGCTTGTATCTATATTTTTGGGACTACATATACTTGTTCTGCAATGTTGTCATTTCCTTTCTTTTTTAGGGGTTTTGATGTTATACAATATATATTCAATGCAAAATTAGGATTTTCTTGTTGGGTGATACAATGGCTAATCTTATGAATATTCTGTTAATCTCAATTCAAAAAGTTGGTGAATTTTGCAATAAATTGGAAACCTATTTTTTTTTTTGTTAATGATGCATTCTAATGAACTTTTAAAATCTACCATGAACTTAATTATTGTATACATGAGTATCACAAGCTATCTAAAAGGTTGACAAAATGATCACTTCAAACTTAAAACAATTAATGCTATGAGAGCTAATATTTCCAAAAACTATAATTTCCATAATTTATTTAACACATTAATACATGTACTTGGCTACTGTTCTTCTCTAATATCTACTAAAAAAAATTTTTAAATTGTAAACCCGGAATAACTGAGATTATAATAGGTATAAATCCATGATTCGCTCCACTAATTTAAGAACACTGAATAATAAATACCACAATTCGACTAAATAAAAAAGATTAATTGATTCAACCAACCTGGGAGTAGAGGAAAATGCACACAGAAAATGAGAGTGAAATTAATTGCTCTGACTGTGTGTGATAATGAAAATGATTTCATATAAATCAACAAGTATTGTCTCTCAGTCGATGATCCAGAAAAAAAAAAATTCCAAATTGTTACTCTGAAATGAATAATTGAATTAAAATGAAGCTTTAAAACTATTGTTTTTTTTTTTTTTTTTTTCTAATATTAATTTTTTAGACATTTTTAATACGATCTCAGTTTTATTTTATTTGTCGAGATTAGTGCGATTTTAGATTATATAAATAATTTGGCAACTTAAATTATATATATATATTGCAATATTTTATATGCGGTTTCTATTATTGTTTCGATTTCTTATGAACTTGACCACATTAAAAAATACATCTGTAAATTCCATCATAGTAGATTAACATCTTTCTATGATGTACTAATTTTCTTCTATTAACATATTTTCTTTCATGTATGTTTTTACAATGATTGCAAATGACTGCAGCATCTTCTTTACTAAAGGTGCTACTGTCATTTGTGATTATATTAAAATCAGGAGAAGGCGGTGGTTATTTAGAGATATTTTTATCCTAAAAAGCAAAGCACTCCATTATAGAATTTGCTTTGTTTTGCTAAAATATTAAGTTGGCTTGAAATGCTGACTGGAATCCCTTTTGTGTGACCAAATTAAAATTGAAATTTTGCTTTCTTTCAAAATAATTATTACAATGCAAATTATTGTGCCCAAAACCATAACAGTACAGTGTACCTATGAGACAATTATTTCTTGCCTTAAATATAATGATGAAAAAACTCTCTGCTCTAGTATTATCTAATGCAATTATACAGGGTGTCTCTAAAATATCTGGAAAAGGCATTTGAAGAGAATCGTAATAAGCAGCTTTTGTAATGAAGTATGAACAGCAGTTTAGTGAGAAAGACAAGTAAATTCAAAAGAAGCAAATGATTAAACTTTTTACAGTAGTCGCTCAAAAGATCCACTATCAATAGTAACACATGTAAAAGTGCATGAATTCGCATACATTAGCAAAAATGTTAGTCATGTCACGCACATTTCCAATTGCAACTGACAATTTGGTTACTAGATCTTCATCGGACTCAATGAGACTTTCGGTGATCATGCTTTTACTGTGCCCACAGAAGAAAAATCTATGCATGTCAAATCTGGCTATCGGACTGGTCAAGGAACAAGCCACCTCATCAGCCCATATATGAGTCATAAGTAGCATCGAGGTAATTACTGACGTCCCACGCCTTTTCCGGATATTTTAGAGACACCCTGTATAATTACTGACGCTGAGGTAAGTTAGACTTCATCACGCTGGAATCATATTAGTATGCATACAGTTGGAGAAACATTGGAAAGAATTTCCTACAAGATATCTTGTAGAAAATTACCCTACGTCTTATGGCTTAGAAATGTGCGTGCCATGGATGAAATTTTGCTAATGTACGCTAAACCCCGCGCCACTGCTGTGAATCTTGTATTTCTGTTGATATGTTGCTCTTTCGAGTTCATATTGTAAAAAGTTTATATCACTAAAAT
Organism: Caerostris darwini; assembly: GCA_021605075.1. Lineage (NCBI taxonomy): Eukaryota > Metazoa > Arthropoda > Arachnida > Araneae > Araneidae > Caerostris > Caerostris darwini. The sequence goes on from BPLQ01010246.1 coordinate 620,428, forward strand.
GTTTGTGTTTATCTGTTGTCATATCTTCCTTATATGCTAGTACTTACATGCGCCTTTTCTTCACAGACATTCCATTACAAAATCTGCTGATTTTTGCCAGATATTTTAGAGACACCCTTTATGTGTGATTCTTTCCTCGGCTCATTAAATAATAAAAGTAGTACAGTATGAAATCTAGAAATTTTCGATTTTTGTTATTAAATATAGCCATTAATATTATTGATGTTTATATTGAATGAGACCATTTAGCTGCAGTAAGATATTAGAGAAACATCATGTATGTCATTGGACATTTAATCGATTTTAATTTTTTTATTGAAAATCTTAATTCACAAAGAAAAGTCGTTGCAAGTCAAATTAAAGTTGAGAGGAGCTAGATTTAAATAATGTGAAAAAAAAAGTACTGCTTGAAAAAACATTAAAAAATTTTTTTGAAGTATCTGGTAATTCTCATTTCTGTCTATAGAAAAAAAGAACATTTTTTCATTGTAGAAGGATAACTGTGAATTATCTAAAATGATTTAAACTTGTTATATTTCTCAAAAAATAATAGTAGAAGTTCACATTTGAAACCATTTTTAATGTAACATTATTGTTAATTTACAAATTTTTGTGCTTTTTTTTCTTGAATCCTGCTGTTTTTTCTGTGTTTATTGACGTTTATTTTTTCATTTATAGGTCGTTGTACTTCAAATGACCACACAGGATGAAACATTTTGTCAGATATTTTTGGAAGAAACGAAAATATTTGAATGAAAATTGTATTTATTACTAAAATCAAATGTTAAAAAATGTTTGAAGAATATCTTTTATGCTTTAAATGTTTTTAAAGGGTTACATTTGTTATCAGGTGCTATATTTATTGTTAAGTTTTGATCTGTTTTATATTTACTATTGTTATTAAATAATCTTTTCCATTCGTGAAAGAATACTATTTTTACAGTATAGCATTTGTTAACAGATGCTTTGTTTATTGTTAACTAGTGATTTGAGTCAAGTTTACTATCGTTATTAACATTGGGGATCAAATAATGCAGCTTTTTACATTATAACATTTGAGCAGATTTATTGTTAACTGTTAATTTGTTGCATTTACTCTTGTTATTAAATGTATTCAATTCATGTAATAATAAAGCTATTTGTTTGCATTTTTCTGTAAATAGTTTTTTTCCATTTACCATTATAAAATTTTTCACAATAATGCTTGTTGTATTATCAGATTAATATTTCTATTATATTTGTTTCTAACATACTTCTTTTGGTCGTCTTTATAAGAACCTTGTTATACAATTATTTATTTCATAAGATGTTTATATTTTGTTTATGTAGCATAATTTATGGACTATTCTTGGCATGATGTCATGTTTCTTATTAATTTGAGGGGAAACATGAATATTTTAAATAGTTGCAATTGCATAATTTTTTACCATAATTTTATGATTATAATCCGACGATTTGTCTGTTTATTTTGGCATATACCCCAACCAAGTTAGGTTTCTTTATATGTAGTTGTCTTATACTAGCATAATATTTTTCCTTCATAAAGAGGATTTTTGATATCTTAGTGATAAAAAAAACATATCATTTAAGAAAATGAAAACTGGAAAGATAGTCTTTCACATTGAAATTGCAAAGCTAAAAAATAAAAATCATAGAAGATAGAAATTCAAAAGGTCAATATGCCAATGATAAAAAAATGAAGACAATGAATTTAACTACTTGATTTATTTAAGTCTGCCTTATGATAAAATACAGGTTTTTACACATCTTCGAAAGCTAACAAATAGAATGCTAATGAATTTCTGGAGAATATTCTGTATGCTGAAATCACTTCGGCATACGGATCATCAAGATCTCTTGCAATTGACTGCATGTAACTTCCCAGACATGTTCTGTGGAAGAAATTATAAAGACGCTGATGCTCATAGTAACATGCTCAGATAACGTAGGCTGTTTGGAGTAGCATGAGCAATGTGACCTGGCATTGTCTTTCTTAAAAATGGCCCCATGGATACCTCCGAGAAATGGCTGTACTGCTGGATCAATGAGGAAATCAGTATAATACTAAGCAGTTGATGTACCCGAAATGAAAACTAATCCGCCCATCATACATACTACTGTGCCCAAAAAGTAAGACACATTTTTATTTTTTTCAAAAAATCTTTATTTATTATTCCAAATTTATTTCATCGCCTTCAAAGTAATCCCCTCGGGACACAATGTACTTATGCCAACGTTTTTTCCAATCCTCAATGCATGCTAAAAAGTCATTCGCCGGGATGGCCTTCAAAGCGCGCTCCGATTCACGTTGAATCTCCTCAATCGACTCAAAACGGTGTCCCCGGAGTGATCTTTTGAGTTCAGTGAATAGCCAGAAGTCGCACGGGGCTAAATCAGGTGAATACGGTGGTTGTGGAACGATATGGGTTTCATTTTTGGAAAAAAAGTCACGAAGAATCAATGCAGTGTGAGCTGGCGCATTATCGTGATGTAAAAACCAAGAGTTGCTTTCCATAAATGTGGTCTCTTTTTTGCAAGCTTCACGCAAGCGATGCATAACACTCAAATAATAATCCTTGTTGACAGTTTGGCCCGGCGGAAGGAATTCACAATGCACCACACCACGATAATCGAAGAAAACAGTCAATATGACCTTGATTTTTTAGCGACTTTGGCGTGTTTTTTCCGGTCTTTCTTCACCTTTGTCACGATATTCGCTCTATTGATCGGTTGTTTCCGGGTCATAAGCATAAATCCAAGTCTCATCTCCAGTTATGATGAATTTCAACTTGTCCTGATAGTCAGAAAGCATTGTTTCACACACTTCAACGCGACGACGTTTTTCCAAAAAATTCAGTGTTTTAGGTACCAATCGAGATTTGACGCGTTCGAGGCCCAAAACACCTTTTAAAATGGAATTCACCGACCATTTTGAAATTCCAACTAATTTCTAATTTTAAATTGACGGTTTGCAAGCCCGAAATCTTTAATCTTTTGGACGTGAGCTTCGTCGGTTGAGGTTGATGGTCGACCAGAGCGCTCTTCGTCTTCAACGCGTTCTCTGCCTTCTTTGAACTGTTTATACCACTTGTAAACATTTCTTTCCGATATTGTTTGCTCACCGAATGCTTTCTGCAACATTCTATACGTTTCCGCACACGAATATTCATTCCATAAACAAAATTTAATGCAAGTTCATTTGCTCAATTAATTCAGACATTTCAAAAATCGCCGAAATCACTTTTAGCGTCTGACAAAGCTAAGCGTAACTCTTAACACTAATGAATATTTTGACGTGAAATTTCATACAGATGTCAAGGACAGCGCCAACAACCTAAAAAAAAATAAATAAATAAATCGAAATTCCATATGCCCGGGAAATTTAAAATTGGTTTTACTTTTTGGGCATAGAAGTAAATGTCCGACACACTTTAATTCCAGATTTAAAATCGGTGTGGGCTTTCCCTCATAAAGATTTGTTCATGACGATGGACTTCATGGTCTTTAGACTAACCTTAATTAAATCATATTAATCTTGAAATCATTATTTATTTCCGATATAGTCTACCTCAGTATAGCTGTTTAGAGAATCATGTGCTTTCTTTAACTAAATTTTGCTACCACTATAAAATGTATTGATAACCGAAACTGCATAATTTTATGAATTTAGCACAAACTGCACAATTGCAATAAACTTTTGTGTGTAAAGCCTATGTACACCCTACAGGGGGTGTAGGACATACTAACATAAGAATTAAATACTTTTTAAAAAGGTTTACTTGATTTCTGTACGATTCTAATAGACAGGGGGAAAAAAAAACAAGGATAAAACATTTAGTTTATTATTTAAGAAGTATTGTTGCATTTTTAAGTCTTGAAAATCTTGCTTTCATGTTTTATATGATTTTTATCAAGTGTTTAAGATACAAGGTAGCCCAATAAGCATTTATGATGTATTTATTTGTTCTGTTCAATTTATTACTAAATACACGGTTAAAATATGTTTATACCTGTTAAGTAGAAACTTGATATCTTTCTTTTTATAGAAGACATCATTTTACATATATTTTATTATAGCAGGGCCATATTGCGTATCTTACTTTCGTTGACAAAATAAATAAACAAATTATCATTTTATTTCTACAATTAGGGTAACAATAAGTAAAAAAAAAATCTAAAATTTCTTCAGTTCCTTTTTTGAGGGATTCTAACTGCTTTATACCGATGTTACAACAGGGTTATACTATTTCTTCATATAATTGTTAATATATATATGCATGGCGACTTTTAATTAACCTACAACTTTTACTGAATAAGTCTCACTAAATGGTGCTATGAATGCGCGCAATGAGAGAGGACAGAAAACGAATTTTTGTGTCACTTTCAAGCCATTTTAAAAATATCTCCCTAATATCATATTTTTGTTAAAAATTGTATTTATGTGGTCAAAATGCAACACTATTGCTATGGAAATGATTTGTAATATTCAGAAACTAACGAATGGTGAATATTGATTCATGAAGGGCGGCCTCCCTCCACATAGAACATGTATTTTGTTTGACACCATTAACAGCGAGTTTGGAACCCTAGTTATCGCTTATTAATACCCAAACAGTTATCCTGGTGAATTGCATTGGCCACCTTATTCACCAGATATGAATGCATGTGATTTCTAACTTTAGGCTTATATGAAAGACATGTGTACAGTAAGCCAACAAATCTTATCAGTTTCAAAAGGTCCAAAATTGATGCATTTGCAAGCCTTAAAGAAAAAAAAAACCTCTTGAATTTGTAACTAGGTTGCACTATTGTATCATCTCTGAAGGTTATCAATTTGAAAACCTTGCCCACATTTTTTTCAATAATAATGTTCATAGTGCTATCTGCAGTGACAAGGGTTATTTTAGTTAAAAGTCACCATATATGTATATACATATACACACATAGAGTCAAACTTGTTTTTGAGCAGGGGATATGGATAGCATATAAAAATTTCTTGAAACTTCATAAGTCGCTATGCAAATATTGTTTACAACACATTTTGTATGCAGTAAATAGGGACAACATTAAGAAAGTCTCAGAAAACATGTAAATCAAAATCTCACGATATAGCACTACCTTGCATCTAATAACATTCGTGGTAATGAGATGATACAATATCAAGTGTCCCATTTGTTGGATTTTTTCAAATTCACAATTTTTTTTCATAACATGCATTTGATGGAATTGATTTTATATACTGCACAAAAACAGGTTGGATTGTGTATATATATATATATTAAAAAAGCTTATATAAATTTACTCCGAGATGTTAGCTAATTTTATGCCATGGGTATAAAACAGAACTCATTTGGTATATAGCACATAAAATAAAACAGCGAACAGGCACAAGTTGTGAATCATTTATAAACCACTGGAAATTACTGATTATAGGATAGAAATTACGGCATATTTACTGTCAGCATGAACTTTTGAAATGCATTCTATATTTAAAAAAATTGGCTAACATTCTTTTCTCAATAGACATGATCCAAAATAGAATTTGCTCTAGAATTATGTTAAGGATATTCACACTTCGTTTTGAATTAAAAAGAAATCTTGTCATAGGATAATAAACCACTAATAACCACCAACCAAATATAAAATTTGGAATTATATATATTCACATATTTGGTATGGACTTTTGCTTTAATCTTTACTTTTGCAATTCAGATGATCAATGGCAGTCAGTTTCCATAAGGTTACATAAAATTTTAAAACACATACCACTAGTGAAGTCAACCAACAAATTTCTAACCCCAAATTTTTTTTTAAACCGATGATGACCTTACTTATCTGTACTATTAATGGATTTAGATGAATTTGTGAAATAAATTCAAGGACTGTAATTGAACTTGTATGCCTAATAAAAACATTTTTTTCATAAAGTATCTTTCACAAATTTAAATGGGTAGTATTTGCACTAACGTAAGACATTTGTATACTCTAAATATGCTTACAAAAGTATATTTTATAAAAATAACAATACCAAATTATAGAATAGCTTTAACAAAGCAAAAGAAAACTTTACATTTTAAGTACAAAGTTGTTATATTCGTAATACATTAAATTTTTTTGTTTTAATAGAATAGTTTCTTTAAGACCTTTCATCATTTATCCAAAATAGTATTTTATAAGTGCTGAGAAAAGTCAATTACTTGGCATGCCACTAAAGCAATAACTGTCTTATTAAAGGATACAATTGAATTGCCTCCTTAAAATTGAACATTAATATTTAAAATTTTTATAAAAGAGTAGGCAGTTGTATTTTTAAGCCGATGCCTTTAAAAATGCTTAATTCCCAACTTCTGCTTTAGAGGTTCAATGTAAAATATCAAGATGAGTTAAAATCAAGAACCAGAAGGAAAAATAGTTATTTCAAATAGTAGTTTATCATACTATGATTTTACTAACAAAATAAAAGAAATATAAAAACTTAACAGCTTTTAGAATAGTCCTTATCTAAGAAAGATAAAAATTTTATATAGCTGAAAACAGAAATTCCTAAATTAGTTAGAAAAGTCTATTAAAATGGTTAAGGAAAAAACTACACAGAAAACCTAACTTTTTCCTCTTCTAATTCTTTCATTTTTTTTTTTTAAATAAAAAATTTGTCCTCAAGTTCTTTGAAAATTAAATATCTTGATAAACGTATTTTACATATCGACATTAAGATCCATAAATAAGTGAAATGAGCATATCTACTACATATTTTATATCAAAGATTAAAATAATTCAAAAGTACTACAGTGGCAGGGAAAAAATATCTTTAGCATAAAATATAGAATGCATAACAAAACAATTTATACTTCAATTACAAAATGTGTTATCTAAGAATCAATATCAAAAGGTGTAAATTAAGATTATTTAAAAGAGTACTCAAACAATTTCAGTAATAAAAATTACATTTGAAAACTGAATTTTAGTATAGTTAACTGTGTTTTCCCTTTATTGAATAATAATCAATGAAAAGCTTTTTAAAAATATTACTTTCTTTGTATACAAAAGCAACAAAATGAATACAATATTATGTAAATTTTTAATTTAATATCAATATAAGAGAAATTTACATTTAAGGAATAAAATGTGGCAAATAGACTTTTTAATACAAAAAGTAGCCATGTTCTTATTTTTATACAATTCATACTTAACATTACAAAATATATCTGTAACCTATAAAGCTGCTTTCAAAAATTCAGTATACATTAATTTTTAAAATTTCCAGAATTTCAACCTTTATAATTACTTCCTTTAAACACTATATTAAAATGTATGTTACAGAACCTTTATGTGAATCAGGTAAAAACATGCATATAAATATTTAATCACTACGAACATAAAGTTGGAATCTTGAAAGCCATGTTTAAAAAAAAAAAAAAAATTATGTATATAATAATTAAAGAAAAAGAAAACATTTTTGCTATTACATGTCTTTAAAACTTTATTTTATAAAATATACATTTAAATATTTGAAAATATTTTAAGATTTCATGTGATCACACATAGAAGCAAAAGTTTACTAGGTCATTTAAATATTAACTAGCAAAAAACAAAACAAAACACCAGCACTCAACGTGAACATAGAAGTGCCATTTACTGCTATAAGAAAATACAAATTAATGATATCATTCTAAAAATGAATATAACTTAAATTCAGTCAAGAATTCTAACTATATTTTACATTGATACTTTTCATAATATGTATATAGAGTAGTTATAATTGCTTACAATAAACCCTTCTATACATAATTTACATTGCAGCTTTTTTTCATCCCAGCTGCCAGTAGTAAGTGATAACATTTTGCGCACTAAAATACATTTACACTTCTCAAGAACACTGATGTTTACACAATAGTAATGAAGGAGTGCATTTTAGATTTGAAGGATATGGATAACATTTTTAACATAACATAATAAATTTTTAAGGTTTTTTCAGTTTTTTTTATATGCCAAGAATAAGTTAAAATCACTGTATCTAAGCTAAGCTTTTAAATATTGAAGGCTCAAAAACATATCAGTTCCCACTTTACCCTTTTTAATTCATTGAGACATTTAACATTAGCAAGCACAACTATCTGATCTGGGCCTCTGTTCATTTGTAAGCTTAATTTGATCTGGAAAGTCATTGTATAGTTCAACTTCTGTTTCTTGTGCTAGGGCATTTTTTGCAACACACTGGAAAGCCTGCTCCACATTTATTGCTTCTTTTGCTGAGGTTTCGAAGTATGGAATATTATTCTTGCTTTGGCACCAGCCCTGACCTCGCTTAGTTGAAATCTAATAACAGTAAAATTATCATGTATCATTACTTAAAAAATCATAAAAACATTAGAAAAATAATTTGACATATATATGCTCCATAATGTTTTCTGAATAGTTTAAGACCTAAATTGGTTTTATTTAGGATAATTTTTTTTTCTAAACATATTTTGACATTTAATACTATTTATTCATATAAGAGCAGGGGAATCAGGCAAAAAGGTTTACAACTCTAGAGTTGATTTTATTTTTATTGACTCCTGATTGTCTTCCATAATTTTTAGTACTATGATCTTTATTAACAGATTTAAAAGAATTAGTGAAATAAATTCAATGACTTTTATAGAACTCATATCTATAAAAGTAGCTTTTGCAAAACAAAACTTTAACAACGTTAAAGGTGTACTAAATGCTCAAACTTAAAAAAAAAACAATAACGTTCTTGTACTCTAAACTTTACAAAAAATGCATTCTATAAGAACTATATCAAATTAACAGGTACCATAGTATTATATTGAGAAAATTATACATTTTAAGTACAATGATGCTATATTTGTAATACAGCAAATTCTTTGTTTTTAATAGAATAGCGGACACAACTAAATTGCATTCGTAACATTTAATTTAAATATAACTCCACGCATTTAAAAAAAAATTTTGATAAAAGAGTAAGCAGTCAAGCTGTCTCCTAAAGAGCTTGACTCCCAATTGACCTTAGTTATAATGTTTATAAGATTAGGATGTATATTAATAAAATTATTATTCTGAATATTTTTTCTACCACATTGCGACTACATAAGTAATTTAAAAGAGCATTCATTTTTATCATCTAACAGTTTTTCACTTTTTGACTAACACAAATAACAAGATAATTAGATATTGATAAAAAAACAACAACCATAATGATGGTTCTTAACTTACAGCTCTATTTTCTAGATCAATCTTGTTTCCAATAACAACAAAAGGAAAACTCTCGGGATCTCGAGGACAAGCTTGAATTAAGAACTCGTCACGCCACCCATCCAATGACTTGAAAGTATTTGGTGAAGTAACATCATACACAAGAACCGCACAATCTGCACCACGATAGAAGGACACACCAAGTGACTGGAATCTTTCTTGTCCTGCTGTATCCCAAATCTAAATACAAAAACCTTTTAAATATCTATATTTTTTATAAATTATAACTCTTATGACTTTTCACTTAGAATTTAATTTTAAGTTATCAGAAAAAAAAAGGTAAATAAGAAAATAACATGAAATATTTCAGTTGCTTAAATATTAACTCAATTTAACTAGGATATTTTTGTGATAAATATGTCAGGTACAAACAAGTCTTTTTTATGTTAAAGGATGTTTTTACAATACACAATACTTGAATCTTTTACTTTAAAAAAATATTAAATAAATGTTTGCTTAATTCTGTCAAATTAATGGACACCAATAATTTTATATAGGCTTATTATGCACAATAGTTTAGGAAAACAATCTACATAATTCAAAATGAATTTCAGCATCAATGAACAATAAATTAAGCAGTTTAAAAAATAAGTTTCAGATGAAATGCAAATGTGAGCTTTGATTTCATACTTTCACAAATATTAGACGACTTTAAATTCCAACATCTGCATGTTTCATTCAAAATAAAAAGCTTAGCCAATAAAAATTTAATCTATTGGGCTAGATAATAGCAATATTCATTCTATATGATTAAAAACTTACATTGCCTTAAAAATAATGAAAAAACTGCTAAAATAAAAAAGAATACTTACTTGCATAGTAACTAATCTATCATCCACCATTATTTCCTTTGTGAGAAAGTCTGCTCCAATTGTTGCCTTGTATTGATTACTGAACTTTTTATTAACATATTGGTTCATGAGAGATGTTTTACCAACCCTGATATAAAACAGAAAATATTTTAATCAGTGAGGGAATAATAATTTATTTTTCTATTTAAATTTCAATATAAATAAACTTACCCACTATCTCCCAGAATTATTACTTTTAAAAGAACCTTTTTTCTTGAAGCCATATCTGTAACACTACAAGAAAAAAAAGTGTGTATAGTAAAAAGAATTTGTAATGTATAATTCAACCAAAATAATCAGGAGTCGGGATTTGGCCAAAACATTCGACTCCCGAATCTTAATTATACTTGCTATGATTTTTAATAACAGATTTAGAGAAATTTGTGAATAAATTTAATGATATCAATAAAAACCATTTTACATAAGGTAATTTTTTCAACTTTAAAGATGTAATATTTGTACTAATAAAAAAAAAAACATTTGTGTATTCTAAATTAGCTTTAAAATGTTTAGAAAAATAACTATTAAATTACAGGTACTAAAATATTATAGAATATTTTAAAACACATAAAAGATCCTGTATTTTTAATATATTAAATTCTTTTCATTCTTAATAACTTCTATAAGTGTCTATTCACTTATATTTCACTCCTAATCCAGATAGCTTTTTTAAGCTTTAGTGCTAAGAAAAGTATCTTAACAATTAGTTTTAGTTTACTGGTAACACCGTAACTGCCTTTGCTATTTATTGTTTTAAGAAGGATATTATTGAATTCACCTTCTTAACAATTAATTTTAACATTAATTCTCTGAAATTTGCAATAATAAAAACTTTTTTAGAGTCGTATTTTTAAACCAATTCCTTCAAAAATACTGGACTATCAACTCCCACCTCTGAAAATGTCTATCTAGTAAAAAAAATTTTAAAATCTAAAACAAAAAGTTCAATTCTAATACATGGCAGAAATATATAAAAAAGAATATGTATTATTAATTAATAGAACCAAAATTGAAAATAATTCATGACTAATAAATATTATTTAATGGTAAACAAGATAAAATAGAATATTCTTTTAATAACCTATCTTTTCACATATAAATGTTTATAGATTAAGAATTTGATGTTAAAATAAAATGTTTTTAATTCAATTAGTTTATTTAATAAGACTTATTTCAAATTAAGAAACCTTACAATTCACTTAAAATAACCAGTATGCAATTTTTTTTTATATATATAAAGTAAATATCTTTAGAAATACAAAAATTAGAAGATGTAAATAACCTTCACATAATGCTTAGCAGTTCTTTATATAAAATAGAGAGAAAAAAAAATCAATTATATTTCTACAATAATTTGTTTCAAAAATAAAAAAGGCCATCATTAGGCTCAGATGCATAAAACATAAAACCACTAATTATTCACAAACATTAAAATTTTTATAATGAAAATCAGCTTTTTAAATAACAAAAATTAAAATATTTACATAAAAATTTAAACAACATTCTAAAAATAAATCTAACTTTGATAACCCTTTTTTCTAGATCTTAAATCATGAGATTTAAAATTAGAAAGTTTTAAAAGAAATATTTTTAAATTATTAATTCACAGTACCTTCAAAAAGTACAATGACCTTAATTAAAACTCTTAAACAGTCAAGTTGCAAAACTGTCAATACGCTTTTTATTCACGAAAAATATATTTAAAAAAAATCTGTAGTAATTAACCGAAACTAAGCCATGAAAAAAGTGAAAATAAGCAAGATAGTTTACTTAATGAAACCCGTGTTCAAAAATTTGTATATTTAATTTGAAACGTCAAATCAAATAAAAACTCGCAGAAAAAAAAAGCAGTCATTTTTTTAACACCTGCGACGAATCAATTTCAATAAATATTCGCAGCTTATTTTCTTTATCATTTAAAACAAATTTCCTCAATTTTTCTGATTGAGATCGACGAATGTCATTGTACTTATGATATAGCTATCTAACCATTAAATAAATAATGACAACACGCTAAGCTGTAAATTAAAAAAAAATTCTTCAATTTTACAGAGGACAATTTACACTAAGAAATTAAATCCATACAAAATAAAAATTGATACATAGATATGAAAACAGTACAATATTTGATTTAACGATTTAATTAAGTTATGAATAATACGCATGAACTGCGTTATTTCAATTCCAAGTATACACGAACCAGATGTCGTCAACGCCTACTACACAAGTTAGACAAACAAAAGGAATAAATGTAACAAAGTAAATGTAAATGATCATCAGATTATTCACTTTTTACTTCCTTTTTTTAGTTCAGTCGTACTAAAATTAATTACACTTTTAAGGAAACTTACTTTCCTTTGTCCATACTTACCAGTAATACACAATATAGAAAAGCTTTTTTCCACAGGAGTAAAGATAACACGATTTGAACTCTGAAAAGTGTTAAATGGGTGTCAAATCAAACAGCTGATGCCGAAGTTTGTATAATAATGAAATCATAAATTAACGATATCACAAAGATATATGACTCACAGTCGAGAAAAAATGGCGTTTGACGACCAACAAACTTCACGAAGCACTAGTGTGTGTGTCACTAACGGAACAGCTCAAACAAAGGAACTATCGAAACTAGAAAACGTAAGATAAGTCGCCAAATATTGTAACCCGACAATAGTTTAGATTTAACAAGAATAAAATCATTTATCTATGTTCTCTCCCATGCAACAATTCATGCAGAACATTCTCAAAACCGATAGATCCAGTACCAGAGATGAAAATAAAATATATTAATAATAAGAGAAAAGATGTTGGAAAGCAGATGTATTTTTTCTTTTAAATCACCTAATAGTTTTGAAAACATCCTGTACATTTAAAAAAAAATTTAATTGTTTTATTACTTTTTAGTATTTTGTTGCTGAAAATGAATTTATCTCAACCTGTAAGTAAATTTGACTTCAGTCTGAAAATTAAAGGGGTTTTCTATAAATTTTGAATGATATTATAAGCTAAATTAAGCTTTAATTATAAATCTATAATATGACTAAATTGCAAGTTTTATTCGTAACTAGATTTAATTGTAAAGGAAATTATATAAAAACACGATTACAGTAATAAATAATTAATAATAAACATGTATAATATGTAACACATATACATAATCAAATAAATATATATTAGATTTTAAAAATTTGAATCGAATATTTTTCAAACAAAATATTATGCTACTTTATTTTATTACAAATTAACAATAAAATTTTAATTAAATATCGGTGAATATTCAATTAAACGTTGCTAATAATAATAATTAAAAAAACTTCATGTTATCCATATTTCTTACAAAATATGCCATTTTTTTTTCTTCTGTCAATATACTTAATTACATTACTTTCATTCCCTCTTTATATGAATATCAGGCAGAACAGTAGTTTTTTAAAGATATTATTAATTGAGAAATTAGAACACCATGAGCATTTTTTTTTTTTTTTAAAATTTTTTTTTTTTTTTTTTTTTTGTCGTTCCTTATAAGGAAACTGGTTATTTTCCCATTTCACTTTTAGAAAAATGTACATAACATTTCATTATAAGCAAATTGTTCCTTTTAATGGCATAAAAAAATTTGTACGATTGAAAACAGTTCCTCGTTATTACACACATTATTAGAAAAAGTTCGAGATATTATTTTAAAGACAAAAAAAAAAAAAAAAAAAAAAAAAAAAAAAAAAAAAAAAAAAA